>CM020227.1:23994010-24188801 GCA_009819775.1 Phoenicopterus ruber ruber | reverse complement strand
GTCCCCGGAGAACAGCGTCTCCGTCTGACTGGAGCGCGCAGCAGCCTGTCGTCGTCCCGGTCCCTTGCCCTGGAGAAAGGGGGTGCCCGTAGCAGCGGCAGGAACCGCTGCTGCCCGAAGGGGAAAGCGACGACGCGGTGGAAAGCTCTCCAGGCTGCCCGCGTCCCGTGCGGAGTCTTTTTGCGCTCTTTGTCTTTGGCAGCGTTACTTCCCAGAGGTCGGGAGACAGGTACGTTCGCACGGCCCGGGTGCCGCTGCTCACGGAGCAAAAGGCACTACAGAGCAGCAGTGAAGAACGAGGGAGGCCTGTGAAGATGGTAGGAAGAACACGGAGAGCCTAAAGCATGAGCCAGGCGGGGCTCGCAACTAACCTCGCGTCGTGGTCGAAGCCCAGGCGGGAACTAAGCGCCACACGGCTGCGCGCTCGCTTCTCCCCATCCCACCGGTGGGATGGGGGAGAGAATCAGGAGGGCAAAAGGGAGAAAACTCACGGGTTGAGATCAGAACAGCGGAATAAGTAAAAAGAAACGGCCACCGCCACTACTACTTGTAAGGAAAAGACGACCACAAAAATAACAGAGAAAAACGAAACCCAAGACAGACAAGCGACCCAAACGACAACAACCGCTCGCCACCACCCGACCCGTGCCCAGCCAGCCGGGCTCTGCTCTTCCCTAGCAGAAAAACGGAGGTTTTTTGCTTTTCCGAAATACTCAGATTTGGGGTTTTTCAGCGCTTTTCCGCAACAAAGATTGACGACTTTTGCTTTTGGCTTTGTGCATGAAGACGGGGAGGTTTTTTTGCTTTCCGGCTGCACAAATCCAGGCGGATTTGGCTTTCCCGGAAGCCCCAAATAGGGTAGCTCCCCCCCACCACCATTGCAGACCCAGGGGACGGGGGGAGCGCGCCAGAGGACGGTGCCACGTCTCTCCCTCGGGCTCTGCTCCGCGATGCGCCCGCTCCGTGCCCGCGCTGGGACGGGCTCCCCAGGGCCACGGAGGTCCCCGGTCCCCCCGCAGCAGACAGCCCGCGCTGCCGCGCCTGCGGGGCACCGCTGGGGACAGAGCCGGGAGCCTCCGGGCGCAGGGCTGGCCCCTTACCGTCAGCGTGCTTAACGACCGGCTGGCAAACCGGGCCTGGGGGGCCTCCACGGAGCAGCACCAGACGCTGGCAACGCCCCATCTGAAAAACAAAGATCCCAAAGTCCATTTCGGCCTATTCAAAACAAGAACGCAGAAGACAGTAGAGGCATTCCGTCAGAAGAAGGGAGAGGAGAGGAGTTGGGCTAAAGGAGGATTCTAGGTAAACAGGTCAGCTCGAGCTACAACACAGCCTTTAAAAGCCAGAGCGAGTCGGACGCTTCAAATCAATACTAAGACTAATTGATACGATTTGGCACACCTTCTTAGCAGAAAAGGAAACGCTCTTGCCGGTGGCGGAAAATGACTCGCCCCTTCCTTACAGGGCTGCTGCGGGGAGAGAACCCCGGGCGGCTGCAGGACGAGGTCGGGCCGTTCTCAGAATCTGCGCTCACAGATCCGCCGCGACAGCTACAGCCCTTGCGCTGCTGCTGCTGCTGCCGCTGCACATCTTGCTCGGGCAATTAAATTAGAAGGGAAGCGTAAAACTTTACAGAGTAAAATAAAAAATACAGAATAAATCTCAGTAAGATACTGAGATAGACACTACTAGGTACTCTCATGGCTCGCTATCTACTCACAAGACGCTACTAGAAGATATCCTAAAAACTGTCTGAAAAAACTGTCTGTTTCTTCTGAACATCTAGAAGAAAGGAAAGCTGCACTTTCCCAGATACACGCAGGTGACGGACATAGCTAGCTACAGCCATCTTCTCCAGCCCAAGTCTAGCCGAGATTTCCTCACTCTACTGTCGTGGTTTAACCCCAAATTGTAACCCAATACCACGCAGCCGCTCGCTCGCTCGCTCACTCCCGCCCTCCCTGTTGGGGTGGGGAGGAGAACTGGAGAGAAAGGAGAACTCGCGGGTTGAGATAAAAACAGCTCACCAGGACAGCAAAGGAAAAATAGAAAACTATATTAATAATGATAATAACCATAATAATACATATCAGGAGAATAGAAGATATGAAACAAACGATACACAATTTCTCACCACCCGACGACCGATACAGCCCGTCCCGAGCAGCAGCCAGGGAGCAGGGGTACTCCCCCCCCAGCTATCCCAGCACAGCAAGTTCCCGAGAGAGCAGGCGAGGGAACCAACAGACGAACAAACGAAAAACAAAAAGGAAAAATAGGGAAACAAAAAAAACAACCCGAAGGGAAGCTTAACGATTAAGGCAAGTTAAGGGTCGAAAAACCTAAAAGACTAGTGGCCCACCGACCGACCCTCACCCGTCATATCGGGCATGACGTCTATGGTATGGAATACTCTCTTTGGCCAGTTCGGATCAGCTCTCCTGTCTCTACCCCTCCCAAGTTTTTGCCCTTGCACGTTAGCAAAACCTGGAAAACAGCAAAATGTCCTTGGGGGTTCAGCAGCAACCAGCAACACCAGTGTGCTGTCGCCGTTCTTCTCACGCTAAAGCCAAAACGCAGGAGCTGCTGAAAACAAAACTAGCTCCGTCCTGGCCTAAACCAGGACACCTACCCATCCCAAGGTGACTCTTTTTGTTCAAGAGTCCAGCAACACATCTGTCCGCGCTGCAGAAAAGGAATGATTCTTCCCAGGCCGTTTCTCCCAACGGTCAAGATCTTTTGAAACTGCAGCTGTGCCACCAAAGCTGCTTAGGGGCCCCCCCAGCTTTTGACCGTCCTTACATTTAACAGGCACAGGCTCTACTCCATCTGCCAACAGCACAACTACGGCAGGCTCTCGGACCCAGAGCGCGACCCTACAAACGTCCGCACACCCCTCGCCGTCGCGACGAGGAGCCGCTGAGCATCCCCGCGAGCAGAGCTGCGCGCGCCAGAGGAGTTTCACCTCCGCTACCAGTTACCCATTTCAGCGAATGGAGTTTCGGAAGCTTGAAGCTGAAAACCGCCTCTTGACGCTTCGCCCCAGTAGAAATGATCCGTAACTAGAACTCTACAAAAAGGCAGTAACGCAAATTGCCAACCCACAGCAGCAACAGCTTCAGAAACACTGAGACCAGGAACAAGGGAGAAAAATAAACCGGCTTCATCTCGGGCACAGGAAAGCAGCAGACCGAGAAAAGGGTCAGCGTTCCCAGCCCTGACGGAAAACAGGCCTTCTCCTTCCACTCCTAAACCCATCTCTTAGGTCGAAATATCGCAACGCTACTACGGCGAGATTGAGAGCAGGGAACGACAGCCCTGCCGCCGGACGTCCTGTCGCCTGACGCCAGTCGCGGAGCAGGACGCATAGACAGAGGCACACGTTTTGCCGCACGCAACCCTGAATTGCTGGGGAAAAAAAAAAAAAAAGGAGTCAAAGAGAAGAAAAGGAGAGATCAGGCAGCAAAAGAGCTCTGCAGGCTGGCACCAGTCAACATTGCGCTCGTTACAAAACAAACAAACAAAAAACACCCCACAAAAAAACCCAAACCACCAACAACTAAACAAAACCACGACGTCCTATCTTTTTTTCATCTCGACAGAACGTGGATTGAGCCCCAGGACAACGTGCCGCCCACGCTCTAATGGGGAAAAACAAATCAAATCAAAATCAAGTTTCAATCTCACGTTTCATTCGTGACATTTCTACTAGCATCTAGGTGCTCAAAAAGGAACTCGCCTGACACCCCCTAGTACTAAAAATTGAGGCATACCTATGAAAAATAAAAGGCTATTTCCAACTTGCCCTTACAACGAGAACAAACAAAGAAAAGAGAAACACTTGACCCTGAGGAAGGGAACAGGCAGCTCTTAATTTAGCACAGATGAAAGTTCCTTCTTTTACCTGAAAGGAAAACCTTCGTCGCTCTCAAGGGACCAATCCAGGAGCGAGGCGTGCTCTGGTAACCGCGCTTTTTCCTCAGCTTGTCTCCACTGGCAGCACGTTTGCCGCTTCTGGGGGTTGGATGGGGGCTCTCCGCAGCGTCCTCGAACTCGCAACTGCTTCTCCCCGCTCCCCCAGCCCCGGACGGGCGATGACCTGAGCAGCGAGTGGAAGAAACCACGCAGGGTTTTCTTCAGGGCACGCAGAAGGTGAGACCGGGAAGAGGAGAGGCAAAAAACGACCCTGTTGCTCACCCCCAGCCAAGGGGGAAAAGGCAGGGGAGGATTCCGCCAGACTCACCGCAGCTCGCTCGCTCGCTCGCTCGGCGCTGCCAGGACAAGTTGCCAGTTCAGACGCTTCTCTCTCCTTCTCTCCTCCCTTCCCGCTCCTGCAACCCCCGCACCCACCCAAGGCGCTCGCTCGCTCGCCTCACTCGCGCTCCTGGCCCTCACCCACCCCCGCCAAATGCGCCCGCTGCGCCCCAAGACTGCCCCTCCCGGCATGCCCCACCAAACAACATGGCCGCACGGCAGCCCCGGGACCCAGGACTACAGCTCCCGACATGCCGCGGGAAGCAGCCTTCCCTCCCTCCTTTCTGACCCTGCGCGGACACCGTCCCACCCCCGGCCCCTCCCACGCACCCGGAAGCCCCGCCCCGCGCTCCCCAGAGCGGCTCCGGGCAGTCCCCGCCGCCCGGCACCGAGCAGCCCGACACGGAGCGGCACCCCCCTCCCGCCCGCCCGGCTCCCACACGGCGGGGCACCCCGCGCCCGCCCGTTTCCGGGCAGTCCCCGCCGCCCGCTCCCACACGGCGCGGCCCCCCCCGCCCCCCCGGAACCCACACGGTGCGGCACCCCGCGCCCGCCCGGAACCCACATGGCGCGGCACCCCGCGCCCGCCCGGTTCCGGGCAGTCCCCGCCGCACGGCTCGCGCACGGCGCGGCACCCCCCCGCCCGCACGGCTCCCACACGGCGCGGCACCCCCCCGCCCGCCCGGTTCCGGGCAGTCCCCGCCGCCCGGCTCGCACACGGCGCGGCACCCCCCGCCGCCCGGAACCCACACGGCGCGGCACCCCCCGGCCGCCGCCATTGCTGCTCCGTGCTTCCGACACGGATCCGCCCGCACCCCCGGAGGCACCACCACCCTCTTCGGGGCTTCCCCCCGGGACCCGCCGGTCCATCGCGCGGCCGCGCTCACCTTCTCGCTCACGGACCGCTCCGCTCCTCCCTTGCCTCACACCGGCCCCTCCACACCCACCCGCGGCAGGGCAGGGCAGGGCAGGGCAGGCAGCCCCCCACCGGCCCCGCAGCCTGCAGCTACTCTGCCGACACAGCCCCTGGCCAAGGAGGGGCCGGCCCCACCAGCCTCACTGCCCGCACCTGCGGCTCCTCCAGCCCCGCCCACAGCCCTCGCCCGGCCCCCACAGGGCCTCCCCGCCTCCCCGGGGCTCCCTCCCAGCCCCTGGCCCGGCCCCCAGGGAGGGCAAACGCAGCCGGCCGGGGCCAGTCAGTCACGCACCTCCCAAGCCCCAGAGGTGGCCCCAAACAGGCTTCTTCACCCGGGGGCAAAGAGCCGACCCACACCCAGAGTCGAGACGCCCCTTTGTGTCCCGTCTGCGCAGAGACGGGGGCTCGCTGGGAACTCCGCAGCGCCAGCACCCCTCGCCTCACACACGCTTACCCTTTGAGACGCTGCCAGCATCCCTTAGCTGGACTTGCCCCCTCACGCTGAGCCACCCCCTTTCCCATCGCTCCTCACCTGCCTCGTCTCCACCCGCAGTCACGGCAGCCGCCCTCTTTCCCGCGCTCGCTCCCAGAGGAAGGGGCTCTGTTGGGGGCAGTTTTCAGAGCAAGTTCTTTCAGCGTTTAGTTGGCACAGTAGGTCGCGTCCTAACACTGGGCAGGGACGCTCTGGCAGAGAGAGGCGTTCCGGAGTTCATGGGGTATTTCCAAGAGGACGTTCCGTTGGTTTCAGACACGGCCTTAAAGGTCGCTTTCCAGTCGCCCCAACAACTGGCACTGGTCCTGTGCTTAAAGGGCCCTCACAACTAGGAATTACCCACCGGGGAGCCCCGCTACCTTTTAGGAAATGGGTCGTTTCGTTCCCCAGCTTGACTGGAACCGGAGGCTCGGCTGGGGAAACATTAACGATCCCCTCCGGTCCCCGTCACTCAAGATGGGAATCCTCGAGCATCACCAGATCACCACCCCTTCTGGAACTCCTTTCCTTTTTGGTTCCTCGACGTGGGCGTTCGCTTTTCCAGCGCCCCTCCTCCCGACAAGTCGCACGTTGGTTTGGCCCCAGCGGGGCTCGGTTTGGAGGGCCTCTTCCCGATATCGCTCCCGCCAGTCCCCCTCCGCCTCTGCCTCTTCCTCGTCCACCTCCCCTAAACCCCTTCTCATTTAGAGCAGCAGCCAACAAGGAAGCTTGCCGTTTGAGTTTAGCTTGGGTCTCCCTCTTTTCTACACCCCACCCGCCCCCGATCATCAGACGCTTTCTAGGCTATTTCTATTACTTGGGCTATCGGCATGCCGCTTGCTCCGTCCCCTCTTTGCAGTTTCCTTCTAATACCTGGAGCCGACTGACCCACCACCAGCAGATTCAACAATTGCCGGTTATTTGCTTCCTCGGGATTCAGGTCAGTCTGTTTCCTGGCGATTTCACGTGCTCTCTCCTAAAAGGCTGACGGTTCCTCCTCTGGCCCTTGCCTAACCTCAGAGAATTTAGACACGGGCTTCGGTTTCTGGATCCCATGTTGAATCCCGTAGAATGTTAACTGCTGATATTGCTTCAGTCCTTCCAGTCCTCTCCCAGGGTTAGGATCCCACTCCGGGTCCTTCCTTAAAGGTCCTTTCCCTTCTCCGACAAAACAGCACCCGCTGGCCTAGAGGACTATATTTGAGAGCGCCATTTTGTGGCCACCTTTCCCCACAACCCAACTGATCCTTTGGCCACCCTTGATGACAACCTGTTTTCATCTTCTCTTTTGTCCTGGGGTCACCCCCAAATTTCTTCCCCTTTTTCAGGATGCATCCAAGAGGGGAACAAGGAGGAATCTCCCTGGAAGTAGTCGTTCCCTGTCGCGGTTGAAGCCCAGCCGGTGACCGAATCCCACGCAGCCACTCGCTCACTGCCCCCCTCCCCGGCGGGGTGGGGAGGAGAATCGGAGAGAAAGGGAAACTCGTGGCTCGAGATCAAAGCAGTTGGCCAGGACAGCAAAGGAAAAATATAAAAACAGATATTGATGATGATGATGATGACAATAATGAGAATAATAATTGTATCTATAAGGATAACAGAATCTATAAACCCAACGATGCACAATTTCTCACCACCCGACGACCGGTGCGGCCCGTCCCGAGCAGCAGGCAGGGAGCAGGGACATTCCCCCCCAGCTATCCCAGCACAGCAAGTTCCCGAGAGAGCAGGCGAGGGAACCAACAGCCGAACAAACGAACGAACGAGCCCTGGAGCCGTGGGCTGCCGGGCAGAGACGGGGGCCGCCAAGAAGGAGGAGCAGGGCGCGGGGCACTAGAAGAGAGGAGAAAAGCGGCAGCCGGCTGGACGGCGCGGGCGTAGCGAGAAAGCGGGAGGCAGGGAACGGGACAGCGAGAGGGAGAGAGGAGCCCGACAGAGAGGGAGAAAGCAGCCGCAGAGCGAGAGGAAGAGAGGCAGCGGAAGGAGGCAGAGGGAGCAGGCCAGAGAGCGACAACGAAGGACGGGGAGCAGGACGGAGATGCAGCAAAACCTGGCCTGGGCAGCACGACAGAGAGGGAGGAAAAAAGAAGAGGGGCGGGGAGCTGGACCGAGAGAGGTGGAGAAAGGCAAAAGGTGGCCCGGGCGACAGGGCAGAGAGGGAGGGATTGAAAAACCAGGGGCAGGGAGCCGGCCAGAGAGAGAGGCAGACGTCAAAAGAGAAAAAGCGACGGGCCACAGGGCAGAGAGGGGGGAACCGATACACCGGGACAGGGGAGCAGGCAGAGCGCGACGGAGAACGGAAAAAAATAGCAGCAGGCTCCAAGGAAGAGCGAGGAATGAAAGAACAGGGACTGGGAGCCAGTCAGAGAGAATGGAGGTAGATAGAAAAAAAACCAACCAGGGATGGGCTACGAGACGGAGGAGGAGGAAATCGAAACTAACGGCAGGGAGCTGACCAGAGAGAGACGGAGATGGCGGGGAATAGCGGTGGGTGGGGGAAGAAGAGGGAGGAATAAATAGGGACGGGGAGGGACGGAGTAAAGGCAAAAATAGCGGCGGGGTCCAGGGCAAGGCGGAAGAATTAAAAACCGGAGGCAGTGAGACAGACCGAGAGAGACGGAGAAAAGAAAAAAGCGACGGGTTATGCGGCAGAGAGGGAGGCCTTAAAACCAGGGACGGGCAGCAAGCAAAAGTGAGCTGGAGAAGGGGGGAGGGAGGAAGGAAAAGTCGGGGGCAGGGAGCTGGGAAAGGAGAGGCGGAGAAAGCACCAGAATCACCAGGTGCTCCAGGGCCGAGAAGGAAGAAACTGACCAAGAGGGACAGGGAGGCAGAGAAAGCAAAACTACCGCTGGGCTACAGGACAGAGAGGGGGAGTGAAAAGCAGGGATGCGGAGCCGGGCAGAGAGAGATGGAGAAAGAAAAAAAACCCAGGCAGGGGCAACAGGGCAGAGAGAGGGAAGAAGGAACAAAGAGGGAAGAAGGAAAAAAGAGGGACGCAGAGAGAGAGACGGCCCAAGAAACCGCTAGCGAGAGGCTCTAGGGAGGAGAGGGAGGAATGAAGAGAGAGGGCTGAGGAGCCAGCTGCAGAGCGACAGGCCCAGGCCGTATAGCAACGGCTGGAGGGCAGAGAGGGAGGAAGGAAACCATAGGGAGAGGGAGCCAGAGGTGGGGGGGAGACGGAGAAAGAGGTGGGGGCGGAAAGAAAGACAGGCTACGGGGAAGAGAAGGAGGACTTAAAAAATTGGGATCCAGAGCCGGACAGAGAGATGGAGAAAGAAGTCAAATCGCCCCGGGCTAAAGGGCCCAGCAGGAGGGAACTGAAAAAGAGGGAGCGGGAGCCAGCCAGAGAGAGACAGAGAAAGGGAAAAGACGCGATGGGCTCCAAGGTGCAGAGGGAGCAATTTCAAAACAAGAAGCGATCGGGAGCCGTCCAGAGAGAGACGGAGAAAGGGAAGAGAGCGACAGGCCACAGGGCAGCGAGGGAGGAATTCAAACCCAGGGATGGGGAGCCGGACAGAGAGCGACGGACAGAGAGCAACGGAGAAAGGGAGAATAAAAAACCCAAACCGCGACTGGCCAGAGGGCAGAGAGGGAGCAACTAAAGACTCGGGACAAGGAGCGGGACAGAGAAGGGAAAAATAGCGACAGGCCACAGGGTAGAGAGGGAGGAATTCAAAAACGGGGACAGGGAGCCAGACAGAGAGATGAAGACAGACAGAGAATAGCATTGGGCTACAGGGCTGGGAGGGAGAAACTGAAAAATAGGGACCAAGAGCCGGAAAAAGGGGGGAGAGGGGGAGAGAGAGAGAGAGAACAAATGGCAAGAGGCCACAGGACAGAGAGGGAGGAATTCAAAAACCAAGACTGGGAGCAATCTACAGAGAGATGTCAGGGAAGGAAAATTTAAAGAGCAAGGCATCCAAGGCAGAGAGGGAGGAATGAAAAAGAGAGCCAGAGGCAGCAACACTACGGACGGGCTGCAGGACAGAGAGGAAGGAATGCAAAACTGGGGGCTGGGAGCTGGCCAGAGAGAGACGGAGAAGAAAAAAAAAGAGCCACGGGCTACAGGGCAGAGAGAGGGAGGACCTAGAAGATGGGGCCGGGGAGCCGCTGAGGGAGAGCTGCAGAAAGGAGGTAGAGGGGAGCAGAAAAACAATGGCGGCAGCGTGGGAAAGAGAGGGGGGCAGGGGAGGGGCAGGGAGGGCTCGGGACGCAGAAGAGGGGCGGCAGGGCCCCGAGGGCCCGGGACTCACCGCAGCTCTCGCTCTCGGCGCTGCCGGGAGACTGGGCTCGTTCAGACGCTTCTCTCTCCTTCTCTCCTCCCTTCCTCTCCTGGAACTCGGGTCGCTCGGCTGGCCTCCACCTAAGAGGATACGGGGGTGTCTGTCAGCTCTTAGGAGACGAGGCTTCCTAGACAGGTAGCCTCTCTCACGCACCGATGCGGCCGTACCGCGCTGCCGGTGACGCATACAGACCCTGCGGCGCGCGTCGGTGAGGTGCGGCGCCTCGTTTCCTCCCCTGGGCTCCCTCCCAGCTCCTCGCCCGGTGCGCAGGGAGCGCAAACGCAGCCGGGAGGGCAGAGCAGCCAGCCGGCGTTTCCTCAGTCACGCCCGGAACGAGTCCCAGAGTTATCGCTGCTCCAGGGCATCCCGTCCTCTCGTAAATCGCTCCTTCGCTTTCGCAGCCGGAAATCAGGCCTTCTTTCATCACGGTGCCAGTCTAGCCCCTCGCCCGCCCCATCTCTATGACCCCTGGGGTGCCAATCTAGCCCATTGGCTGACCCCTCTATGATCCCCGAGGTGCCAGTCTAGCCCCTCGCCCGCCCCATCTCTATGACCCCCGGGGTGCCAATCTAGCCCATTGGCTGACCCCTCTATGATCCCCGAGGTGCCAGTCTAGCCCCTCGCCCGCCCCATCTCTATGACCCCCGGGGTGCCAATCTAGCCCATTGGCTGACCCCTCTATGATCCCCGAGGTGCCAGTCTAGCCCCTCGCCCGCCCCATCTCTATGACCCCCGGGGTGCCAATCTAGCCCATTGGCTGACCCCTCTATGATCCCCGAGGTGCCAGTCTAGCCCCTCGCCCGCCCCATCTCTATGACCCCCGGGGTGCCAATCTAGCCCATTGGCTGACCCCTCTATGATCCCCGAGGTGCCAGTCTAGCCCCTCGCCCGCCCCATCTCTATGACCCCCGCGGTGCCAATCTAGCCCATTGGCTGACCCCTCTATGATCCCCGAGGTGCCAGTCTAGCCCCTCGCCCGCCCCCTCTCTATGACCCCCGAGGCACCAATCTAGCCCTTCGGCCGCCCCCTCTCTATGACCCCCGCGGTGCCAGTCTAGCCCATTGCCCGCCCCATCTCTATGACCCCCGAGGCACCAATCTAGCCCCTCGCCCGCCCCCTCTCTATGACCCCCGCGGTGCCAGTCTAGCCCCTCGCCCGCCCCCTCTCTATGACCCCCGAGGCACCAATCTAGCCCTTCGCCCGCCCCCTCTCTATGACCCCCGAGGCGCCACTCTGGCCCCTCGGCCGCCCCCTCTCTATGACCCCCGCGGTGCCAGTCTAGCCCCTCGCCCGCCCCCTCTCTATGACCCCCGCGGTGCCAGTCTAGCCCCTCGCCCGCCCCTTCTCTATGACCCCCGCGGTGCCACTCTGGCCCCTCGGCCGCCCCCTCTCTATGACCCCCGCGGTGCCACTCTGGCCCCTCGGCCGCCCCCTCTCTATGACCCCCGCGGTGCCACTCTGGCCATTCGGCAGCCCCCTCACCCCTGCGTGGGTGTCTTACAGCTCTCACGTGCCGATCGCCCGCCGACACTGCGCACGTGGGGCAGCAGCGGCATTTCCTTGCCGGGAGGCAGCAACGAGCGCGGCGGCACCACCCCGCAGGCACCGCAGTATCCCGTTGCCGTTACCGTTTACCGGCGGACGGCCGCGTGGAGCAAGGCGGCGCCACTGCGCATGCGCGGTTCCCCAGCTGCAGGACCGCATTTTGGTCGCCGGGTGATAGCACGGAGCACGGCTAAAAAAAAAAAAAAAAAAAAAGCCCGTCAATGCGCATGCGCAGCTCCCGAGCTGCAGTACCGGATTGTGGCCGCACGGCGGCGGCAGCGAGCACGGGAGAAAATCCCACCAGTGCGCATGCGCGATTCCCGAGCTGCAGTACCGCATTCTGGTCGCACGGCGGCAGCAGCGAGCGCGGAAAAAAGCCCACGAGTGCGCATGCGCGGTTTCCCAGCTGCAGTACCGCAATTTGGTCGCACGGCGGCAGCAGCGAGCACGGGGGAAAGCCCACGAGTGCGCATGCGCGGTTTCCCAGCTGCAGTACCGCAATTTGGTCGCACGGTGACAGCAGCGAGCACGGAAAAAAAAAGCCCGTCTATGCGAATGCGCGACTCCCGAGGTGCAGCACCGCATTCTGGTCGCACGGCGGCATCAGCGAGCACGGGGAAAAAAAAAAAAAATCATTTCGCATGCGCGGTTTCCCAGCTGCAGTACCAAATTTTGGTCGCACGGCAACAGCGAGCGCGGAAAAACCCCACCAGTGCGCATGCGCGGTTTCCCAGCTGCAGTACCGCATTTTGGTCGCACGGCGGCAGCAGCGAGCGCGGAGAAACCCCACCAGTGCGCATGCGCGATTCCCGAGCTGCAGTACCGGATTGTGGCCGCACGGCGGCGGCAGCGAGCGCGGACAAAGGACCGCCAGTGCGCATGCGCGGTTTCCCAGCTGCAGTACCGCAGTCTGGCCGCACGGCGGGGAAAAGGTCCACGAGTGCGCATGCGCAACTCCCGGCACCCAGCTTCGCTCCCCCGGCTCAGACCCCCCCCAAGACGGGCGCTACTTACCGGCGGGGCCGGGCTTACACCGCCCGCTCGCAGCCCAGGCACCAACAGGCATCGCCTCCGTCCCAAAAAGCAGCCGCGCGGCTCCAGCCTCGCCCTCCTCTGCGCGTGCCCGCTGGCAGAGCCTGCTGCTCGCTTCTGCCCGCGCCCCCCCGCCCTCGGCAGCGCAAGCCGCCCAGGGAACAACCCTGGGGAACGGGGCTTCTCCCCGCCCGCAGGAAGCCCCGGGGACGCCTGCAGCGGCGGGCACGTGCCAGCAGGGCTGGGGGAGCCGCAGCGGCCACTCGGCAGACGCTGGACAGAGACTGACAACAAAGGCGGCCACCCCGACGCCATCCCGCGGGCAGGAGAGGGGCAGCTCCGGCGAGCAGGAAACGGCGCGGCCCGGGGGCGAGCGGCTGCTCTGCGAAGGAGCGCTACGCCGGTGACCCTCGGGCTCCGCTGTGCTGCTTGCACCTTTCCTTTGCGCCATCAGTCCTCTGCTCTCCTCGCCCTGCAGACGCACGAGGCTTCCTCTGCGGGCCTCGGCCCTGCCGGAAGGGACGCCGCGCGACATTACTCACCGCCCTGCCCCTTCCAGCGGGCAAAAGCAGGAGACGGGACGCAGGGAAAGCAGAGAGGCACGTTGCTCTACGAGACGTCCTCAGCAGATGACCGTGGAGCCCTGGAGGTGTTCCCTGAAATGGAAAATAACTCCCGAAACACACAGAGGACGTTTAGAGAGGCAACGTCGTTTTATTCTGCGCAGGGGGCGAGGGGGAAGATTGCCACAACTCAAGCACGCCTCCTGGGGTTTCTCACCCGAGAGTTAGACACAAGAGTTACAAAAATCCCGCCTAACGACGGGAACGATTCCGCCTAGCTAGGACACAGTCATTGTGCGGAGCAAGCAAAGGATTCTGCGTCTGCGCGGCAATTCTGCTTAGGCAAGCAAAGGCTTCCACGCCTGCGCGGGGGTCTCGCAGGCTCTCTGGTGGTGCTTTGGGAAGAACGCCCCTGCTCCTTCTGCCCCTTTCTGGTCACGCGTCCTCCGAGGACCCCAGAGTTCTTGTCCGTCTCGCCAACTTCTTGTTTCCCCGTCTCACAGAGGATGCGTGTCCTTGGGTGAGCAACTTCGGAACCACGAGACGTTCCTTTGGAACACTGGCTGCCGTTCCGATCCCTTTGAAGCATCTCAAGGACGGAGATGACAGTCCCCAATACCACGCAGATCCCATTTTCATGACTTAGCAACTACCCCTTCGTCGGAGCCGCCGACTTCCATATCCTTTAATCACCATTATATTTTTGACAAGCAGAGTCCGCATGATTGCTTGTTTCTTGCAGCCAGTCAACATTACAATGATGATTATCACGATTATAATAATAATAATAATAATAATGATACTTTGGGCCAGACTGGCTAACCCTCCCGTAAGAGCCCACCCACCCGGGCTCTGCAGGATTGTATTTATCCAAATATTTTCTGCACTTCGTCGTAATTCTCTGGTCCCTTTTGCCACCGCCCTGATTTGGTCAATCTGTTTATTCAGATCTTCAGTCACATTTGGAACGTGGACACAACCATGTTCCCCACCTCATGTCAGGTATCCCCACAACCCTTTTTCTTTGACTAATAACAAGTCTAACGCCAGTCACTTTTGTAAAGTCATTTCGCTGCTGGCCTGACCGCGTGTGTTTGCTGTAAGCGATCCTCTTTCTGCGGCATTTGCCCAACGGTTCATTTGCCAGGTCAGAGCAGGGAACAAAACCCGGTTTTCCAAAGCCGTTATCCCAGGGGCTAAAAGAGCCTCCGTGGCCCATCCTACCTTTGGAGCTGCCGACGGGTCATGCCACGGGTCCACATTTGATCTTCTTTTGACTTTCCCCCATAGTTGAGGGGTTCGGGGTCTCTTTTTCCACCAAGGACATCATGTTAACGCTCCCAAAGTCGTTTGGCAATTTGGAATATTAAAATCAAGTCAGTCTGTGCATGTCCCGTCACTTAAAACCCACACAGTGTATCCTGGAGACAATCCTGTTCTACGCGGCATTGAACTTGTCTCTGTACCACCTCTCGCTGTCCTACCATTACATTCCAACCCTGGCACCCAGCTCGCCGTGCTTTCTCTACCCCAGTTGTGTTTTCTAGATTCCCATACGAGAGCAGCGAAACACCTGAGGACAATTCTATTCAGGGACAGAATCTCCATCTTCGGGATTCGTAGCGATCCCTTTGTATCGATCGTTAGCTTTCCCAAACTGTCCCGTCCACTCCAGACACCATGAACTACGGCTCACACACCTCCCTTTGCCTCCCGTCGGTCTCTTCCACAGAGGACGGGTTTGCAATTCCTCTTTTAATAGTTTGCGTCTGTGGGGTTCTGTTCTCGACTCTCTGTTCTGTTACAAATGCCCAGAGTGAGCCCAGGCAATCCCCCCGCGAGTGGTACTAAACCCCCCACTAAACCATCACAGCTTTGAGGAGAAACTTGAATTATCTCTGATTCTCCTTTCACGTCCTGTTTCTGCTGGCCCCACATCACACAGAGTCCAGCCCGTGTTTCCCCAGCACGCATCATTAGTCACTACGTCACTTGATTCAGTGAAACTAAGATTTACTCTCCGGCAATCCTTATGCAACAAGTCCAGTTTTCCTTTCCCCAGCCCGATCACTCCCCGCTCTGTAGGACTCTGGCTTGAACGTGGGATGGGTACACATGCAGTGAGATTGGCAGCATTTTGTAATTTACCAAATCCCCCTATCAATTTTAAAATCAAACTGCGTTCCAATCCTTCCATTCCTCCCAGTATTATCACAAAACTACTAACACTAATTAAAATTTTGGTCTCCATATCGCCATCAAGATCCTAAACAAAATTATCACAACAACAAGTCGGAGCACACCCTGTGTCCAGTCTGAATCAGTGTACGCAGTGTTCTGACCCCAAGTACAATCATGAATTAACCCTTTTAAGTTTCAGACGCAAAGAGTTTTCTTTTTGTTTTCCACCATGCCCTTACCTGGAGGCAGCCCCTTTGTGACTTGCGGGTCACGACTCCAGGGTCCCGCCCGTCAGGTTTAACTGTGGGCGTGTGGCCAGGAGAACCTGGAAGGCTCCTTTCCAACGTTCCGGCAGGGGTTCGTCGTGCCACGTTCTCAGAGAGACCCCATCTCCCGCCTGAAATCCATGAGCTGCAGTGTCCAGACCCAGAGTGTTCTTAACTGTCGATACCTGTTATCTACACCTTATCTCTAGCGCTCATGCCAACCATTGAATTATTTTTGCTACAAAATGAGGACCTCGATCTGAGGACATTCCGACTGGAATTCCAAACCGAGGAATTATCTCTTTCAGCAATATTTTAACTACCTCTCTCGCCTGATTGGTGCGACAGGGAGAGGCTTCTGGCCACCCAGAGAAAGTACCTGCTAATCCCAGCAAATACCGATGCCCATTTTGCCCGGGAAGTTCCGAGAAGCCTGTTTCCCAATAATCACCAGGAGTATTTCCCGGTTTGGTTTTCCCAGGTGGAGGTCTAGGTTGAGCCCAAGGATTATTTCGCTGACAGATTTCACACTTCTCAGCGACACTCTTTGCTATACTTCCCATTCCCCCACCCAAAGCGTAGCGTGTAACATTATCCATAAGAGCCTCTGCTCCCTGATGTGCTCCTCTGTGCTCCTTCTCCATGAGCTCTCTCCTGAGATTTGACAGCACTGTCACCCAGTCATCTTTAGCGAGCCACCATCCTTCTTTCGTCTTTTCCACATGTAGCAATTTGGCTAATTGATCATCCTCTTCATTATATGTCAGGCGTGTCCATTTAAGACCTGCCCCAGCCTCATAAAGGGCTTTTGCAATCAGTCCAAAACTGATGACCCAAAGCCAGTGCAATCTGTGCCTTTTTCTTTGACATTCAATATCCTGCTGCTCCTCGAAAATTCGAGGGGTCAATAGGATACTGCAGAGTCCTCTAGTGTCCGTGTTCCCAAAAGGGCATCATCCACACACTGCAATAAAGTTATTTCCTCATTGTCTCTTTGCCAGCCCTCCAATTCTTTGGCTCATTGGTTTCCAAAGATTGTTGGGCTGTTCTTAAATCCCTGCAGAAGAACAGTCCAACACAGTTGGACCTTTCGACCAGTTTTTGGATTTTCCCACTCAAACGGAAGTATCTTTTGACTTTCGACCTCCAAGGGGATACAGAAGGCGGCATCTTTTCAATCTAATTCAGTGAACCACTGATCTCTCTTTAATGGTTGTCAGTAAAGTACACGGGGTTGCTACCACTGGGCGATGTCCTGCGCTATTTGATTTACTGCCCCCAGGTCCTGAGCTAATCTCTAGTCACGTGAAGGAGGTTTCTTTACCGGCAAACTGGAGTGTTACACTCCGACTGGCATTCTCGTGGCAGTCCATGAATCATGAGCTTTTCTATTAAAGGTTCTAAACTCCTCCTTACTTCTGGCTTAACGGAATATTGGTTTCGCCTTACCGGCCGTGCTCCAGGTTTCAGCAGGATGATCACCGGTTCAGCCGCTCGGGAGCATCCTGGGATCCCGCAGGCCCGTACCAGAGGGGTTACTGCATTCAGCACCGCTTCCGGCACCGTTTCAGGTGCTGGTGTCGCTTGTTCCTGTAACACGAACACCTGCGATTCCAGGGCTTTCTCTGCCGGGATGTGTACCTGTGTGTTTCCTTTGTCAAAAACAATTTGTGCATTCAGTTTGCCGAGTAAATCTCTTCCCAACAAAGGCATTGGGCAATCAGGAACGTATAGAAACTTAGGAGTAAAAACTCGATTTCCAATTCCACAGTGGATGAAAACTGGATTTTCCAATTCCACAGCGCAGTCCCCGCCGCCCGGCTCCAGGCAGCCCCCCCCGTCCCGCCGCCTACCTTGGACACAGTGCCAGTCTAGCCACTCACACCCCCCCATGACCCCCACCGTGGCAGTCTACCCACAGCCACCCCTCTCTATGACCCCTGAGGCACCAGTCTAGGCACTCAGCTGCCCCATCTCTGTGACCCCCGCAGTGGCAGTCCAGCCCCTTGGCTGCCCCCTCTCTATGACCCCCACGGTGCCAGTCTAGTTTAAGTATCAGTTTCCATCATGTTTCATTCATTACATTTCTACTGGCATCTAGGTGCTCAAAAAGGAACTCTACTGACACCACCTAGTACTAAAAATTTAGGCATACCCATAAAAATAAAAGGCTATTTCCAACTTGCCCTTAAAATTAGCATGAACAAAGAAAAGAGAAACACTTGACCCTGAGGAAGGGAACAGGCAGCTCTTAATTTAGCACAGATGAAAGTTCCTTCTTTTACCTGAAAGGAAAACCTTCGTCGCTCTCAAGGGACCAATCCAGGAGCGAGGCGTGCTCTGGTAACCGCGCTTTTTCCTCAGCTTGTCTCCACTGGCAGCACGTTTGCCGCTTCTGGGGGTTGGATGGGGGCTCTCCGCAGCGTCCTCGAACTCGCAACTGCTTCTCCCCGCTCCCCCAGCCCCGGACGGGCGATGACCTGAGCAGCGAGTGGAAGAAACCACGCAGGGTTTTCTTCAGGGCACGCAGGTGACACCGGGAAAAGGAGAGGCAAGAAACGACCCTGTTTGTCACCCCCAGCCAAGGGGGAAAAGGCAGGGGAGGATTCTGCCAGAGGGGCCGTGCGGGACCAGGCCAGGCGCCCTGGGAGCTCCGACTGGCCGGTTTCTCTCCCCTTTGCCAGGTACCGAGGAGACGACAACACCTTGTGCTGCCGCCTCGCCCGCACCCCCTCGCAGTGCGGCTGCCCTGGCAGAGCCAGCTGACCCCCACCTCACGTCTGCCCTCGGGAATGGGACCAGGAGAGACCCTCCATGCAGAGAGAGGCGCGTGGCATGGATTTAATCCCCAAGGGAAGAGGCTGGGCTCCCCGCTGGCAGAAGGACAACTCGCCTCCCCACTGCTCAGAGTTCCTTGCTGGGGCTGCTCGTCGGCCGTGCTGGGAGCGCATCCGGCCGACGGATGCTCCAGCAAACAGACGCTACAGCTAATTGCAGCTCCTGCTCACTGCAGCTGCAGGTCATTTTGGCTCTGGCCAATGCATGCTCCAGGCAGTGGACACCCCGTCTCGTTCCAGCTCCTGCTTGCTACAGGTCTGGCTAATTGAAGCTTCATCTCTGCGCTGAAGCTCCAGTTCATTGCAGCTCCTTCTCCTTACAAGCTCCAGTTATTTGCAACAGTCTGGGCTTTTGACAAGGTCATAAATCAATCACTGTCAAGACTTGAGTATTAGGCTTAAACATCATAGTTGTACATTGTATAAATATTAATTAGTTAATAACCATTCTAAGCAGTGTACAAAGAAGAGCTGGGATTGAATAGAGCATGTGGGGTCTGAAAAGCGCCTTTCTCGCCAGAGACCATCTCAGATGTTGAGTTCAGCCTGATGCATGCCAGCCTCCCAAACTTCAGGGTTCGACACAACCAGACCCCCACCTCCCAGGAGAGTCCACACACCCTGCCCACCCCCTGCTTTCCCCCACAGCCCCCAATGCTCTCCCACCCCCCTCTGCTTCTCACCTGCCTGCAAAACCAGCCAAGCTGGCTTCTGCTTTTGGCTCCCAAACCGGCTGACTTAGTGCCAGTTTCTGAGCCCAAAAACCTGGCTGCTGAGCCTGTTCTCAAGTGGCAAAAATGCAGGACTTTAGGCCTCTATTTCTGTGCCCAAAGCCACACGGCTCAGTCTGTTTCTGAGCCCCCAAATCAGCCACATGAGCGTGTTTTCAAGCCTCAGGAACAGATAACTTGGTCTCCATTTCTAGCCTCCAAACCAGCTGACCCTGTCTGCTTTCTTGACCCCCTCTGCAGTCCCCATGTGCGATGCTGAAGGGTGGGGAAGTGTAGTGGTCCCACAGCCCTGCACCCCCAGGGCCTCACATGCAGTTTTGGGCAGTGCTTGGGAACTGCAGAGGGCCCAGCCCCACGCCTCTGTGGGGCAGCACCAGGACAGGCAGGGCATAGCTTTATTATTGCCGTTTCAGGCTTGATTTCTCCTGCATCATCAGTACCGCACCCCAACCCCCCCCGAGGCTAAAGCACCCCCGCAGGGAGCCGTGCCCAGCACCCCCCTCCAAGCCGAGCGCAGCCCGGTCCCCCTCCAAGAACCCCCGGCCACCGGCAGCAGCAGCCGGGGCCCTTCCTCGCCCGTGCGGGCACCGGGACCCACCCGCCACTGCCGCAGGAGCCCCCGGGCCGCCGCTGCCCGACCCGCGCTGAGAGCGGCAGAGGCTGCCTGGCCCCAGCGAGGAGCAGTCGGGGACAGGATGAGGCTGCCCCTGCTCCCCCTGGCCAGACACGGGCTCAGCCCCAAACCCCCTCAACGACCCCGGGGTAGCGTTCGTCTCAGGACAGCTTCCACTCCCGCGCGCCCCAGGAGGGCAGAGACCGGACCCGTCCGCGGAGGCTCCGGCCAGGGGGGGTCCCACATCCAAGACCTGCCGTGCCCACAGCCCCATAACGCGCCCTCACCTGCCCCGGCGCAGCTCCCGCTACCACACGGCCCGGAGCGGAACGAAACTCAGCCCAGAGCGGCCGCCGCTCTTCTGGGCCCGCACCAGCGCCCCGGCCCCGCCCGGGCAGCCGCGTTCTCACCCACTCCCCGGTCACGTACTCGACCTTCCTCCTGCTGGAGGCTCCGGGGAGGTTTTCGTCCCTTTTCCCTCTGACACTTCCCGCCAGCTAGAGCCGAACCGATCCCCCCCGATACCCGCGGGCAGGAGCGCTCCCGGGGAGCCGCGGGGCCGGGCTGTCCCGGGTACGGCACTGTGCCGTAGGGATGCAGGTCAGGGGGGGAGATGAGACGAGGGTGACAAGCACGGGAAGCTGTGGGAGGGGAAGGTGATGTTGGTTTCACGTTTTTCCCACAGGCTAATTCTCCCCCCGGCACCGAGTCACCCCCGTTTCCCGCATGTTACAGCCCCCCGGCGCGAGCCCCGGGGCCAGAGGAGCCGCCTTCCCTGCCTAAGGAAACAGGGCTTCTCCTCTTAGGAGGCAGAACTACCTTGGATCTTGTGTTCCTCACCTTGGTTGATCAACATTTTCTCTTGTCTTTAATGGGGGCTCGCAGCCGTGGCAGTTCATCTGTAAAATAAAAGAGGAGAGAAGTGTTATACGGCCCTTGACTCCTACCGCCCCATAGGGGTGGTTGCCACAGCGGGGACATGGTTGGGGAAGGCAGAGGGGGTCTCCTGGAGAGGAGTGGTGGGGGGTCCCTGAAGGGTTGGCGTAGTGCTGGGAGGGACCTGGGTCAGGCTGGAGCCATGCGAGCGGGGAGGTCACGGTGTCCTAGGGGAAGGTTGCAGGGTGGGGGTCTGGGGCAGTTTGGGACCGTGCCAGAGGCGTAGGGCAGTGCTGGAGAGCTGCAGGGAAGGGGTGTCTGGGACAGAGCAGGAGTTGAACCGGGGTCAGTCACAGGTGAGCCACGGTGCACCACTTTCCCCTTTTCATGGCTCCAGGCTACCCCTCACCCCAGCAACCCCTTGCAGCCCCAGCACAGCTCCCTGTCCCAGTGTGCTGGCCTCCCTACTGTTTGTTTCACGTTGCCCAGGGTGTTCCCAGTTGCAGGGACCCCATCAGCCCCGAGCGCAGACCACCAGTCCCAGCTCACCACCTCTGCAGCTGCGGTCACAGTCCTGGTCCCAGCAGGCGATGCTTGGCAGTGGCTCCGTTGTCCCAAAAAGGCGCCGGCGCAGCCACCCCGAGCTGCAGAGCCCCTGCTCAACTACAGCACGTTGGATGTAGAGGGGCTATTGCCGTTAGCCCCACTGGCTGCACCTGGGGCTTCCTGTCCCCAGCCTCCCAACCCACTGCTGTAGCTGGTCAGGAACAGGAACCATCACCATCATCCCCATCTGCTACCAGGGCAGCAGAGTATGCCCCGGCTCCTGAGAGCAGCTTGCCAAAGGAAAAGGGAGAAGCCCTGGGGTGCACAAAAAGGAAAAAGGATGAGTTTTAAGGGGAAAAGAACAAATTGAGAGCTATGGGGCGCAATGAAAAGAAGAAAACCACCAGAGGATGACAGGGCAAACTGATGACTCTGGGAGGCACGGCCAGTCAAAGGCAGAAGGCCCAGTGGCACACACAACCCGTCTCCCAGCGCCATCCACGCAGGCCCCAGCCCTCTGTCCCAGACACGCTGGGGACACCTCAGGATGCTGCAGGCAAAGTCAGGAGCAGCCTGGGACCTCATGCAGCCCTTGGCGGGGGGGAGCTGGCTGCCCCTGGGATAATGGGAAATGCCACCAGCAGCCCCGAGGGTCCATAAATCCCCAGCAGCCTTGTGAACAGTGCTGGAGTTCTCTGGGACCCCCCAGTGACCCAAAAACAGCCTAGGAGACCTTGGGACCAGCTCCTACTCCCTCCGAAGCAATAGGTAGCCTCCTTCCCTTGGGTACTGTCCTCAGGCACTTCTTACTGAATGTAAAGGGACTGCAGGACCCACAGCCACAAGTGTAAAGAATAAAGCAATTATTTATTAATTAATGCACCTAATAATGGGAGTGAGTCTGCCATGGGGCTCGGTGCCAGTATGCTCACCCCTCCCCTGCGACCCCTTCAGAGTCACTACTGGAGCAGCATTCATCAGTGTGGTGGGGAAGGGTCAGCTCCTACCACAGCCCTTGCTGCAGCAAGTCAGGGAGCAGCTGTGAGCCCACCCCCCCTTTTCCCTTTCCTGAATCCTGATAGGATTCAGCGCTGGTATTTGAGAGGAAGACCCCTGACCTCACCCGTTTGTTCCTCTGCCCTACTGTGCTGGGTCCACCCTGGCCGGATGCCCAGTGCCCCCCGAAGCCGCTCTGTCCCTCCCCTCCTCAGCTGGGCAGGGGAGAGAAAATACAACAAAAGGCTCGTGGGTTGAGATAAGGATGGGGGGAGCACTCAGCAGTTACCGTCATGGGCAAAACAGACTCGACTTGGGGAAAAATTAATTTAATTTATTACCAATCAAATCAGAGTAGGATGAGAAATAAAACCAAATCTTAAAAACACCTTCCCCCCACCCCTCCCTTCTTCCTGGGCTTGACTCCCGATTTTCTCTCCCTCCTCCCCCCGAGCGGCGCAGGGGGACGGGGAATGGGGCTGTGGTCAGTTCATCACACGTCGTCTCTGCCGCTCCTTCCTCCGCAGGGGGAGACTCCTCACACTCTGCCCCTGCCCCAGCGTGGGTCCCTCCCACGGGAGACAGTCCTCCACGGACTTCTCCAGCGTGAGTCCTTCCCACAGGCTGCAGTTCTTCACCAACTGCTCCAGCGTGGGTCCCCCCACAGGGCGCAGTCCCTCAGGGACAGACGGCTCCAGCGTGGGTCCCCCCACGGGGCGCAGTCCCTCAGGAACAGACGGCTCCAGCGTGGGTCCCCCCACGGGGCGCAGTCCCTCAGGAACAGATGGCTCCAGCGTGGGTCCCCGCGGGGTCACAGCTCCTGCCAGCAAACCTGCTCCAGCCTGGGCTCCTCTCTCCACGGGCCCACAGGTCCTGCCAGGAGCCTGCTCCAGCGTGGGCTTCCCAAGGGGTCACGGCCTCCTTCGGGCACCCCCTGCCCTGGCGTGGGGTCCCCCACAGGTGCAGGTGGGTGTCTGCTCCCCCGTGGGCCTCCATGGGGCAGGGGCACAGCCGGCCTCACCATGGGCTGCACCACGGGCTGCCGGGGAATCTCTGCTCCGGCGCCTGGAGCACCTCCTGCCCTCCTTCTCCTTGGCCTTGGGGCCTGCAGGGCTGCTGCTCTCGCACATTCTCACTCCTCTCTCTTCGGCTACAGTTGTGCAGGTTTTTTCCCCTTAACTCTGTTACCCCAGAGGTGCTGCCACTGTTGCTGACGGGCTCGGCCCTGGCCCGTGGCGGGTCCGGCTTGGAGCCGCTGGCGTTGGCTCTGTCAGACACAGGGGAAGCTTCCAGGAGCTTCCCACAGAGGCCAGCCCTGTAGCTGCCTCTCTACCAAACCTTGCCACGCAAACCCAATACACCTATCCATTGACTAGGACTCTGCAAGAAACTTGCACAGCTCTCGGGTCGCCCGCCACATCAGCAGTCTGACTCAGGGCGTCGTGCCTGCATCGTATCAAACTGAGACCTCGGACCAGAGCGCAAAGCTGAATGCTGGGCGGTTCACAGGTTACTGTAGTGATCCTAACCAGAAGACTATTGTACGATCAAGGATCCACATAACGGTTAACCTGAGAAGGTGCAGGCCTGAGCTGTGCTACGCTGCACATACAGCTTCGCCTTCCAGGCTGTGTTGTGCTGTGCATATCCCTTGCTCACAAAATAAACTCGGTTGGCTAACTGTAGCAAAGGAGCCCGCAGGCAGCTCCCACTTGGCACTGGTGATTACAGCATCTGCACATCTTTAACGTAAAGTGAAGCAGCAGGCTCCCATGTGAACATCCTTTTGTTTGATGACAGAAATGATGAATAGAATTATTTTCTTCTAAGAAAATCCTGTAAGAGCTCCAAAGACCGCAACACTGGTGGAGCCTCCCTACAGAGGGGATCTGCACAATATCCCGTGCCTTGATTGAAGGTCCCTCTGGCTCTGTGCAAATCAGAGTTCCCAGCATCTGAAGGACACAGAACTATCCATACTAACCTCTTTTTCCTTCTGGCCTTAAGTTCAATAAATGGAATTTTAATCAATACCTGTGGGGTGTGAGTGCCTTTCTCTCTGGGATCAATAGTCCCAAGTTTATTATCTCAGCATTTAGACCCATCTATTTAACAATAAGTTGTAAACCCTGAAGTCTAGCTGAAAAACTGCAAACCTTGGAACCCAGAAGGTTGCGGGGGCTTTACAGCTCGGGCTTAGTTTAGATTTTAAAACCTATGCCCTGAGCAGTAAATGTGCAAACTGTAAATCCTGACTGATAAATACTGAGTCTGACGAGGTTAACAAGTAAACCACAACACCTGAGTGAGAAACCCTCAACAAGAAATTCTAAACAAGAAGCTGCACAAGAAAGCCTCCAAACCCTCAGTTTTACACAAGAAAAATCAAAGCACATGTGTGCAGGAAAACAATAAAGAGAAGCCAAGGAATTTCTGCCTGCGGCTTAAAACACTTCCCCTTCATTTGTGAGTGCAGCAGAACTGTAAGACACATCACAAACGCTTTACAGTTGCTGTTTATAAGCTCGGTTTTAGCCACCGTTCAAACGTGACCGTATGCAAGAAGCGATACATAGGACTGTACTAAGCTGCACTTCCACCGAGCCTCCCTGCCACACCGTGAGCACTAGTGCGTGCGCAGCACCACCAAATATTTGTGCTACCCAGGCTATCCAGAAGATGGCACACAGAGTGTCCAGAACAAGGGTAAAACACTACAGACGGGGAAATATTTATGATGTAAACTAGACATGGTTTTAGCCTATTAACCACATTATGAGCATTTCTAGTCCAAGCTACCTAACCACTCAGGCACCCGTCTGTCTTCAGCCGTTGGCAGATGGCACTCCTCAGGGAAACTGCAGCAGACAGACACGGCAGTGTTAGAAGTGTTTGTCTTACTTGCCATGAAAAACCACGTAACATAGAAAGGGGGAACAAGCAGCCCTCTCACCTATCTGCTTTCTCATTCAACACAGGCAAGAGAAGGAAAGCTAAGACCTCTCAGACTCCCAGGCAACCATCCACCGCCGTGCCCAAGAGCGCTGCCTGCTCAGCGAGCTGCCACCAGAGACACCCCTCTCATTCACCAGAGAGCAACGAAGCCAGCCCGCGCTCCAGCCCTCTGTCTCCCACATGCCACCTACGCTTCTTCACTTAGCACTGCCCTAGCCCTTCTCCCACAGAAATACCAGGCACACACCACCTGTGGCACCCGAATTTTTTGGTCTCCTCCAGACATTCAGAAAGCAGCCTCTAAAGCTCCAAGCACTAGAAAGACGAAGCTAATGGGAAACTGACTGTAGCCAGGACAATGAGAGAAGCAAGGTTTCGCTGCACTGCCGTAGGCTAACACACACACGTAGCTCGAGCCAAACAGACCCTGCTAGAAAGCCCTGTGACTCAACAGCGTGCCCGAAGGCCGAGTCAAGTGCAAGCTGCTGCTGCAGAGAGGTGGAAGAGGAGCAGAATGAGGCTGATGCAAGGAAGATGCCTGTTTACATAAAGACAGATCCGACAGGAAATCGGGCTCTGTGCCGGTATCACATCCATGAGTCAAGCTGCACCAGATGACAGCCCCGACTGGGCACAGGCGAGCAAGGGGCAGTAACAGCCTACGCGGAGGACAGCCTGCGCACCGATGTGGAGGACAGACAGCAACAGCAACTCCGGACTACCCTGCTACAGGCACCTGCCCGAACAGCCAAGCACTCGGAGACTCCGATCTCCGTCCTCCTGACACCTTCCCCACGAGCCTCTTCGCTATCAACTGTACCCTCCCCACAGCATCTTGGCCCACTGGTGCTCCCGCTGTGCACATCCACAGCCCCATGCCCCAGCAACAAAAATCCCTGGAGAGGTGTTAGACTTGGTCTGAATGAGGCTGATCAACTGCTGATCAACTCCACTGAGCACCCACCAGCCCTTGGCACTTCGAAGGCCTGACAGAACACAAAGGAATGCCAGACTTTCAGCTTGGCAGAGGAACGGGAATCCAGAAAGGGGCTGGGGACAAGAGAAGAAAAGAGGGACGGGGAGACTGACAGAGGAATGGAAAGAAGGAGGGTCTTTGAGGAGCGTTTGGGGGTCAGTAGGAGCTTTGAGGAAGGGTTTGGAAGAGTTTGGGGGCTGCTGGCAGCTTTGGGGCAGCATCTGGGGGGTCTGGGGCAGGCTTTAGGGATATTTGGGATCTGTGAGGCCATTGCAGATCCATTGCAAGTAGCAGGGAAAACAACAGTACAGTCTGAGGCCTGTGCTAGTCATCACCAGCGTCCAGTGATGCTGACAGTCGCAGTCTCTCTTGTGGCGTAACTGCGTCAGCCAGAGCTTTCTGGGGGGGGCATAGTAAAGTCCATCACCCCCATGGCTCCTGCAACGCTGACAGCCACGCACAGCAGCCGAGGTACCGGCACCCACGTGCACACAGCACCCCAACCAGCGCAGTCCGTCCGTCCCCCCCCAGCTCTAACCCCGCTTTCCAGCCTCATTCACCCTGCAAGGGCATTTCAGACACCCTCTCAAACTATCCCTCCAAACCCCCCCAACCACTCAACCCTGCCCGAACATGACCACTGAGCCCTAAAAGCCACTATCAGTGCAAAATTACCTGCTCCTCTTCTTCAGGAGCGCTGCGGCTGGAGTAAAGCAGCAGGCACTCTGGATGGCCTGGAGGCCTGGGGCCAGTTTCTCACGCCCGTGGTAGCGAAGGGCCCTGGATGTGACAGTAGTGACTCCAGAATTGCAGAACGGTTGAGGTGGGAAGGGACCTCTGGAGGTCATCTGGTCCAACCCCTCCCTGCTCAAGCAGGGCCACCTACAGCTGGATGCCCAGGACCGCGTTCAGACGACTTGAATATCGCCAAGGTGGGAGACTCCACAACCTCTCTGGGCAACCTGTGCCAGTGCTCCGTCACTCGTGCAGCGAAAAGTGTTTCCGGATGTTCAGAGGGAACCTCCTGTGCTTCAGTTTGTGCCCATCGCCTCTTGTGCCATCACTGGGCACCACTGAATAGAGCCTGGCTCCATCTTCTTCACACCCTCCCTTCAGGTATTCATACACATCAGTAAGATTCCCCCCGCCTCGAGCCGCCTTCCCTCCAGGCTGAACAGTCCCAGCTCTCCCAGGCTTTTCTCATGTGAGAGATGCTCCAGTCCCTTCGTCACCTTGGTGGTCCTTCACTGGACTCTCTCCAGTATGTCCATGCTTCTCTTGCATTAGGGAGCCCAAAAGACGTCCCGTGCTACAGACAACAGCCCAGATACCCTTCCCACCCAAAAATTCCAGATTCCCTGACACAGGGAAGAAGCGCCAGATAACCTGAGTAAGCAAATGGCCCCCAAAGAACTGCGGGATGCACCAGAGGTGACAACACAACCTCACAGTCCCTGGGAACGCCACCAAGACAAAAAAATATGGCTCCACAGGCCCCACAATAGCTCTGGAAACACTTAGGAAAATCCCCAGGAGCAACGGGTGTGGCCCTAGAGAAGCCCCCCAAGGAGACACAGCATCGACAGGCCCACCTCCCAGCATCTAGAGCACTAGGAACATCCACCTCCTACAGCAGATCACAGTATTGGCACTGAGGAGCTTTTGTGCTCATCCTAAATGAGCTATAGCACAACACTCTTCAATTAGCCCTAACAGGATTACGTGGTGTCGATCAAACGTGTACTGTCCATCCTGAGATGCGCTGTATTAAAAAAAATACAACAAAACCCCCATACACAAGTGTCTATCTCTGCTATCAAAGTTGTTTGAATTGACCACTTCCCTACAGCAGTATAATCAATATGCAGATTTCCAAGGCACCTTAAATTTCTCAGTCATCTCCATTAATAACTTGTAGTTCCGAAGAGAGAGGGTAATGGCATGAATCACGCTGCGGGAGCAAGCGTGTGCCTACTCTGTGTCGCAGTGTTAGAACACACGATTGGGGCGGCATTAACAAGCTATTTCCACAGTGATTCCGCTCAGAGTTTCTTCATCTCCTGCTTTTTGCACTCCACCTCAACATCACATTCAAGTATCTGCAAACTTTGCCATTCCAGGGAAAGCACTAAGAAATCTGTCAATAAATGAAGTTCCCACTTAAGCCTTTTACAACAGAACTGCTGCAGTTGCCCCAGCTCTTGGAGAACTTTTATGTTAAAATTTAAAACATCAAGAGAAGTCTAAAAAAAAAATACACAACTGCACAGTAACTTTAAAGCAAAAGAAGAAAGTCAAGTGATTCTGGAAGAAAGTGAAGGAATTTAGTTTCTACTTTGTTCCATTTATACAAATGAAGAACTGAGATTTGTAAGTATTTAAAGCATGAAAACAGAAGTGAACTATTATCAAATGAACAAAGACACCTCTGACAATTCATCTTTTAATAGAAAGTACTTAAATTATATTTTTAAAACAATGCTGAGAACAGCACAGCTCAGCTGTAAATTTGCAATCTGACAAGTATCTCGCGGCATTTCTCATGCTTTTTTTGGTTTTGTGGTGTAAGAAACTCAGGAAAAAAACTCCTTCCATTACAGAAAAACAGCAGACAGGAAGGTAGTTAAACTCATCAGCCAAGGATTTTTAAATTACCTATAGGCTGCACAGTAGACAAATATTCAACCATCTACCTCCCCCCGCCCCCCCCGATCTCTCAAAAAGAATGTCTCAGTCATCTGGATTAAATGATGACCAACTGAATTGATTTTGTCGTCTTGGCAACACTAAATCCAATGACAGATCTCTTTGTTCTTTTTCTGAATCCACCAGCTGATAGCCAAGCATGTTTATAGCACCTTTGCAAACTTCCTGTATTTTCTTAATTTTCTGGAAGGAAAGAACATTTCTCCAGGCCTGTGAAACACTAACTGCATCTCGAGATGTGATTTTGAAGGCTTCTTTTTTTTTTCCTGGTCCCTGTCCATGTGTGATATTATAGATCCAGCTTTTGAGCGTGGGGGTCAAACTAAGATCTGCAAATTTATACATTTCTGAGATTTCTGATAATGGATCTCTTACCAGATCTTCAAACCGGATCATTAAATAGCGATCTTTAAGGAAATTAGGTGGTTTTAGAGTAGCCGTTTCATAAATCTGAACATGGCTTCTACAAATCTCTTGCATTACTTTGTATTTGCTGTCTTCCACTTTCGTGCCATTGGTACTCAAAACAATTCCATTGTCACGGGCTAGTGCTTTGACCGATTGTTCCCGTGACTTGACGACTGCCCTGGGGTCACGGACCAAGTGAATAATTTTGAGATTCAGGGATGGATCAGTGAGAAGGGGGTAGAGGACCTTCAAGTCAAAGAATCGAACCTCCTTGATGACAACATGGCTGTAAGTTTTACAGGCTTCCTCCACCTTGCTGAATGGGTACCGTCCACAAAGAGTCTTGCATGCCATTTCACTGGTTATGTCAGTACGTTGAAAGGAGTCACAAGCAGGAGCTGAACACAGAGCCCGACTCACTGCCCACTGGAAAAGATCGGACAAGTTTCTTTTCCAAGGCATGTAAGCATCAAACACGGACATGTCACACAGAAAGACCGACCTGACTAGGTCCCGCACTGCCATGTGCAAGACCTTGGCACTGTTCTGGTACATCGTAACCCACACGTGCCATGCGGGCTCCATCAGGTAGAAGACGTTGGGGTGCTGGCTGAAAAGTTGACCGACAAAAGAAGATCCCGACCGCCAGGAGGAGAGAATGAGGATGTGGACTTGGGATGGTTTCTCCTCAGACTGAGGCATGAAGCTACTGTACCGGGCATACATGAAGAGTAAGAATCCAGTCTGAACCGTAACAAAAAGTATAACGATTGTGCTAGGAATCCGAATCCTTGCCATTCTCACCGAGGAAAAGCAATAAAAAAAGCTGAAAAAGAGAAGGAAAATGCTGGTGAACCATTGCTCCTGTGGCACAATAATGATAAAACTTACACAATACAAACTCTTGCATTAATAAAACCTTTCTTCAAATATGCATGTATGTATTTGGCACTATTTGCTTCCTTAATCAGTGGCACTGGGAGATGATCATCTGCAGGTGACAGGTGTCAGAAACTGAAAGAAAGTAATGCGTGACAGCAAGATCACAGCAGAAATAAGTTTGGAGCAAATGTTTGATGCTGAAGGAAACTTTGGGTTGATGCAGCTCAACTGCTGGAGAAAAAAAAAAAAAATCTACAAAACACACAAAGCCCTCAACTCGAATTCTGGTAAATACTGCCGAGGGAAAAAACCATTTCTGAATTGCTCCACTATATTTCCATTTCAGTCTAACACTACAAGGGCTTCTATCCCTTAAATGGAATAGACAGGAACATCAGTAACTGTGGCTACTGAAATAAAAATCATCTTCTTATCTAACATGAGCGCTGTACCCTGTGGTGACAGTAGGGCACTACACCGATTGATGCTTGTGCACAACCCTTTATTTCCCAAATTGCAGGAGATGGGTGAAAACTTGCAACCTGAAGCTGTGTCTGGCCACAGATGTTAAAATGAAAAAGCAGCTGACGTGTGCCTTTGGGATGGAGCACATATACCCCATGACTGAATATCCTGAGTTTGCATTTAAGGAATTATCCATTTGTGAGTTAGAATTAGTCTGCATTAACTCCTGGAAAATTTTAGGCATGTTGACCCCAAGAGGACTTCTGTTTTACTTTGAAGTCAAAGTTCAAGCCACATGCACCCCTCACAACTTTTTACCAGAGGTTTTTGGCATCTACCCCTTCGTGCTCACACTTTTGCAGATTCCACTTGTAAGCAGTCAGTATCTGTCAGCAGGCATGGTATTAGGAAAATAAGAATCCTCATGTATGAAGATCATCTCGAGAGTTTTACATATAAGCATTCACTATCTAACTGCATTTAGACAATTTTTTTCTTGTTACAGTGAAAGGTACATATATTAACACACTCTGGACTCTTGAAAGTAAACCATGCAGACTAGTGAATATAGATACATACTCACTCGACATAATACATGCATTGAGTTGTTAGTGCTAGCCTAATGAAACATGAAAAAGACTATTAATTAGTACCAAAAGCTGAAATAAATGGTCAAATGAAAGAGAGAGTAGAAATGGGCAGTTTCGGCTCCTTCCACTGCCTAAATGTCTCTTCACAATACAAAGAAATGCATTCTATCTTAAATGAACACAATTTTGCTACTAAACTTTTGTTTGTAAGCCAAGAAAAACAGCAGAAATATGAGCTGAGTAGGAAAAAGGAGTCAATAAAAGCATCTACCTTTGGTATCATACAGCATCTTGTAAGGAGAGTAAGGCAAATGAGTAAGGTACTAACTTGCTTGCGGAAGTTTTTTTCCCAAAGTACCATCTGTTGTTTGCAAGATACAGAATCATTTAGTTTGGAAAAGACCTTTAAGATCATCGAGTCCAACTGTTAACCCAGCACTGCCAAGGCCACCACTAACCCACGTCCCCAAGCGCCACATCTACACGGCTTTTCAATCCCTCCAGGGATGGGGACTCCCCCACTGCCCTGGGCGGCCTGTGCCAGGGCCTGACAGCCCTTTCGGGGAAGAAATGTTTCCCAATATCCAACCTAAACCTCCCCTGGTGCAACTTGAGGCCGTTTCCTCTCGTCCTGTCGCCTGTTCCTTGGGAGAAGAGACCGACCCCCCCCGGCTCCAACCTCCTTTCAGGGAGTTGCAGAGAGCGATAAGGTCTCCCCTCAGCCTCCTTTTCTCCAGGCCAAACCCCCCCAGGTCCCTCAGCCGCTCCTCACAGCACTTGTGCTCCAGACCCTTCCCCAGCTCCGTTGCTCTTCTTTGGATGCAAAATTCTGTATACTCTTTACATCTGCTCTAGTTTTTACCCACTCAGCTAAAAATGCCTTTTTACTGTTTTATTAGGTTTCCTACTTCACCATACGATCTGTTTCTGTAGGTTAGCAACAGCATTTATGTATCTCTCAAACTATGGTTATCACTTAGTTTTTAGTGGTTGTGTTGCCCTTTGAGGCAAGGCCCTTTTCTCCAGTGGTTCCACATTCTCATCAACTCTGCGCAAATATCCGTGACATATGACTGCAACAGCACCTCCTAGGATGAAACCCATGGTGCCCTAAGCCTCTCTTGCATAGTCCCAGTGCTTATCTCTTCAGTATTTAAGATTCATCTTCTACCCTTTTGGGAAAGTTGGGATGTTTTTAAGGAATATGCACGCACACAGACACTACAAAGAAATTAGTAATTACACAACAAAATGCAGCATCTGTAAGAGTATTCTCTCGGGCAGTTTCCAGTGCATGAGGCCAAACACACATCCAGTTCACTGTATTTTCTCTGTAAACAGTGCCTTTCATTTCTGCATGTGTCACATTGGGCACGTGTAATTCTATTTGCATGTAAATACCCTTTTACCATTTGCAATTGCATTCTGCAGCTACGGTGCTTTCAGCCTAGGTTAAACTTATACCCCTTTAATGTGCAACTTTATAACCCGCTGTCCTGGTTTCAGCCAGGATGGAGCTAATTTTCTTCCAAGTAGCTACTGTGTTTTGGATTTAGTATGGGAGTTGGTATGTGAAGAATGTTGATAGTACACTGATGTTATTAGTTGTTGCTACGAGATCAAGGACATCTTCCAGTTTCCCAGGTTTTGCTAATGTGCAGGTGCAAAAATCTGGGAGGGGCATAGCTAGTATAGTTGATCCAAACTGGCCAAAGAGAGTATTCCATACCATAGACGTCATGCCCGATATAAGTGAGGGTTGGCCAGGGGCCTTTTTTCATTCGTTCGTGCTTTTGTTCGTTCAGCTGTTTGTTCCCTTGCTCGCTCTCTCTGGAACTGGCTGTCCCGAGATCGCTGCTGGGGAATATTGCTCTTCCAAGATCGCTTTTCAGTTTCACTCCGCGATCGCTGCTCAGGACAGGCTGTATTGGGCATCGGGTCATTGGGCGGTGAGAAATTGTGCATCGTTCGTTCTATATATTCTATCATCATTATATTTTATTATTATCATCACTATTAATATAGAATAGAATTATTACTATATTTTCCTTTGCTGTCCTGGTGAACTGCCTTTACCTCAACCCACGAGTTTCCCTTTCTCTCCGGTTCTGCTCCCCACCCCACCGGGGAGGGCGCAGCGAGCGAGCGGCTGCGGGGGACGGGGTTACCACCTGGGGTTCAACCGCAACACCCACCAAGCTCTTTCATGATTTCTGACAAATGTTAGTTGAGGCAGAAAGCAGCTCTCGAATACCCTGAAGAACCACCTTCTCATAAAGTTGCTGAATATATATATACACATGGATACACATCTATAAATCTACTGAATAGATGACACGATGTCACCGCCTCAGTTGTGCGGGACGGGACCTCGCGATACAGGCCGCTCCCTCTGATCCTCCACCGATTCCACTGCAGGACTCACCGGAGGGTGTTCGGCAAGCTCCTTCCCTCCGCACAGAACGGCGACGTGCCAAAACTTCGTCGGTCACCAGGTGAAACACTAGGCTGGGACTGGCTTCGCATCGCCTCGCCCCCCTCCCCGCCAGCGGCCTCCCGCCCCGCCTGCCGCTGAGCGGCACTGCCCGCCCACGCCCGGCTGCCCTCAGGGAGCCGCACGGGGTTCGTTCCCGCCTCCCGCCCGCCTGAGGGGAGCCGGCCTGCCCGCTAGCCCGGCGGAACGGGAGAAGCGCCAGCGGGGCCGATGTCCCAGCCCTGCTGCCGCCTCGGCTGCCACCTCGGCGACAGAGCCCTCCGGCAGGCGCCTCCTCCTCCGCTCAGGAGATCAGACTGGCCAGGAGAGGCGAGGGAGCTGCGGGAGGCAGGAAAACACCCTGAGGGACGTCAAGTTGCAGCACCGCGCACTCCAGCACCTCCGCGTCTCCCAGCTGAGGTGTCTGAGGTACTGCAGTACTTGGTGGTATCACAACACGTGCTTTTGTACATAATGAATACTGCTAAGCATAAATTATCTTAATAACAGGTACAATGTTTTCTGTGACAGTAGTATTACTTCTTTTGTGATGCTATTTCTTCACGAGAGCTCTGGCAAACAGCAGAATAATCAGAAGCCTAATTCTAACAAATTCTTGAGGCAGAATCGTCTCTTCACAAGCCAATGCAAATGTTCCAAACGTGATCTGAACAGCAGCTGTGCACATGGTTTAGCTGACAGTCCCGAGCAAAGCTCTGTCGCTCGGCTTGTCCGCTAATGGCTACTAATGGAAACAAGATCCTGGACCAGAGGAACCCCGTGCCTGCCCCAGAATAACTATTCTTACATATTGTGCAAATGGAATTAATTATACAAACTGGCCAACAGAGCAATGATTTTCTTCATCACTTAAACTGGCTCTGATAGAACGCTGAGCTGCAGGGCCACTAGCATCTGCCATTGCTTGCCAAGAGCCTACATGCATTACAGAGAGCCCGCCGGCTTCACCAGGCAGGGCCAAAATACCGTGAGCGGCAGTATTGATCCCAGAAAGCTTGCCATCTAAACGGAGCACTTTTCAGGTCCAGAATGGTAGAAAAGAATGGAGAAGGAAAGAAATAAATTGTGCAGTAGATGATCATTTAGCTCTTGCTTTCAGGGACTTTTGTTTGTCACGTATAACAAGTAATGTTGCAATCGAGTAACCAGATCTTTGCAGGTCAGCACTGAAAGGAGCACAATTGCTCGGTGAACTTCCTTTCAGTACAGAATTCAACCTGAAGAGACCTAGTAAATTAACAAAAATTAACTTTAGCTGAGGAAAAAAAACCACCAAACTCCTATTATGCTGCTTATTTTTTCCTAGAATACTCAAAAGACTACAGAAAGGCAGAAAGATAGTGCCTTAGAGCTGTAAAGAAACATGGGCTCTCTTTGAGCCTGGGACAAAGGGCTGGGATGAAAGACTCTCTCAGAAAAAACAGGTCTGGGTCTGTTGCGGGAAGGCTGAAAAATCTGGCTGGAATAAAGCAAAACAACTGAGAGAAGCATTACAAGTACCTGCTCCTCTAAAATTACTTCTGAGCAACTGAATCTTAGCTGTCTTTGTCAAAGTCTTCCCCGGCCATTTTGTGCCCAAGAAAATTTCCAGCACACTTTCATTTAAAACAGTTTATGCAGCACTTTTAAAGCCAAAGTCTTTATAGATTACACAGAAATTACTTCAACTTCCACAAAATGCAAAAATAGACATTAAATTAATTTCCCAGGTTGATCTCTTGCACTGAAAAATTAATACCTAATGCTATATTATGTGCTCAACCTTTTGCTAGCCAAAAATGATTTTGTCCTGTGTGCCTGTCATACTAAATGCTGGCTTTCAGACTAATCATACGAGATGAATGTAAGTATCACTTATTTAATTGTCATTCACCAAAACACCTCAGTACTGACTGTGAAAAGAATGGTAATAGTAAATGTCATCATGCATTTTACAGAGTTAATAGGAAAATGTTTGTGCATGGCGTGATAAACAGAGCAAAGATCACCCAAAGGCCTGCTATACCTTATGGAGAAGTTTACTCACTACATACTTCACCTATAACACATTGCACCAATGCAACCACCGCCAGAATGGCTTCTATGAGCTCACACTAGAAACACAGTTTGCTGCTCAAAAAAGTGAAACGCAGGAACATGACCAAGCTGGTCCAAGAAAAATGCACAACAATGTTACTAGTAATTCTTGCTATAAATCACCCAGCTGACAAAACATCACTTTCCAGTGTTCTTCCACAGCTAGAAATGACACATCTTCACAAGGTAAAAGCTTACTGTACCGCCAACAACATGCAGATTGGTCTTTGAATGGGGAAAGAGGAAGTTAGTTTGGAGGGTGCCTTTTATAACCAGTGGTTCTTCAAAAACAGAAGTCTTTCCAATAGCTGATCATTGCTAAATAGTTGAAAGAATTAATAAGGCTGCTTATTTTGTTTAATACAAGAGTAAAACTGCAACAGAAACAACAGAAGTACAGTAAATGTACTGTAATCAGACATTTTGAATTCTGACATTACATTACCATTTCAGCTGATAGCATTAATTTAGCTTTTCAAAATGTACTTCCTTTTAGAATCTAGTGGAAAATGAGGTTGGAGGAGTCGCTTCCAGGTAATCGTGAGGTTTAAATACTTTATAATACAATGACACATACCATAGATTTCATGATACGACCATAAAAATAATTTTTAAAAAAGGTACTGGGCTTTTTTTTTTCTTTATATTGTTTGGAGTTAGGTAAGTTGTCCAGCCTGAACAAATGGCGGTGTCGAGGCACAGCCCTACACCACCTATTTCTCCGTGCAATGCAGCTGAAGACCACAAAGTGTTTTCAGCTGCTAGAATTACTGGTGTTCAAGAAATGAGGTCTGCTCAGTTGCAATTTTTGTTGGGCATTTTTACTATTTTTAAGGATGGCAAAACTGGGGTAACAAAGAGACCCAGTGAACGCTGTTCACTTATTTGAGACTTTGCCTGCACCGGTGCAACAGTGTCCTCAAATTCAAAGTCTGAGGACGAATGGGCCGAGGCGTGCCCTGCTGCAACTCCTACAACTGAGAAGCAACGACAAACTCTTTGGTCCAGCATGAACCTAGAAAGAGAGGCTGGACACAGCAGAAAAATGGGAAGGGGTTTCCCGGAACGATGGGAAATGTTCTCTAAAGCACCTGATTTCACCATCTAACTCCAGCAAACAAAACCACCTTAACCCGAATCAGCCATGTTCTCGGGGTGGGGGGAGAAGTAAAAAAGGCTGATTTTCGACAGCTTTACGTCTGTCAGCAGCCGACTGCATCTGCAGCAACGCCCGGCTCGGGGCTGCGCGCCATCGGCACCGCCGCAGCGGCTATTACCGCTACTTCGCCAGCCCGTGCGAACGGCTTAAAAACATCCCCCGAAACCTGGTGCAGCCGGTTGTAAACACCCTTGTCAGACACCGGAAAAACGGTCCGTCAGTCGCCCGGCTCGCCCTCCGGGAGGGACGCCCCCCGCCCGGCCTGCCCGTACCTTCCCGCCGCCTCCTGGCCCCGCCGCGGAGCCGAGCTGCCCGGAGAGACAATGAGCCGCTTTCAGACGTGGCCGAGGCGCCGCGGCAGCGGGAGGAGCCCGGCAAGGAGCCGATCCGCCCCGCACCCGGAGCATCCCCGGCGAAGGCGCAGCCTGGCAGAGCCGCCCCGCCCCGCCCCGCCGAGCCCCGCACCGCACCCGGCCGCTCGGGCGGGGCCGGCCCGGCGGGGCAGCCAGCGGGCGGCGGAGACCCTCCTGCAAGCGCCCGCCCAGGCTCGGGCGCTGCGCCGCGGGCGGACGCCGCCCGGCCCGCAGGGTCCCGGCCGCCCCGCCGGAGCCGTCCCGCCGCCTCTCCCAGGCTCCCCGGCGCCTCGGGCCCGCCCGCCGCCCCCCCGCTCCGGCCGGCCCCGCGGCCCGGCCCCGGCCCAGCCGCAGCCCCGCGCTCGGCGGGGCCGCATCCTGCCCGGCGGCCCCCTGCGAGAACTGGGAAGTCCCACCCGCGAACAGGCTGCCGGGCGAGTTAAGACATAAGCACCGAGGTGCTTTCTTTCCTCTCAGAATCACCCCTCAAAAACTCCTGACGCGCGGCTCTTACGCCTCCGCATTCCCACTTGTATTTATGCGCAGCACTTTTAACCAGAGACTGACTTTTTCCTCTTACAGAGCCACTTACAGAAATGCGACTAATCCTAACGCGGCTCTGTGTCCTTCCTCAATGAACAGCATTTAGATTGCTCTCTAGCGTCGCATACACAGATCTGCGTAGTAGCACTGTGGTGGATTGCAGTGGTATTTTTGTCTTTTTATTTTCTGTTGCTTAGCAAGCTAAAGAGTCCTTACACAGAGCCTTCCAAGAAAGACGACTCCTTCCTAAAGCTCCTTTAATGCTAGTGGCAGTGGATTCTCAGGTATATTTTTTCCTTGTACTTCAGTTTATTGCTACAGCTGTAAAATGTGACTTACCTTTTTTTTCTATAGCTTGGTTACTTACGGAAGTAGAATGCCTCTCCAACCTTGAAAAAAGGAGAACTATGAACCAAAAACTACAGTCAGTATGAGAGCGATGCAGGAAGTTATGACAGCAGAGGTATCACAAACAGGTTTTTTTAATCTGCTGGAGTCACATCTGCCTTTACTCCTCTTTTTACACTGCATTCACTTATTAGTCCCAGTCACGAAACATCCTCTTTCAAAAGAAATGGAGAGATTGCTTCAGGTCATGCTGAACCGTTACATGCCACCTGCAAGCAATTAACTTTGTGACTTCCTCCTTCTAACTTAAATAGTTCTCCTCTTAAATTACTGTCGAGGATTTCTTCCAGCTTTCTCCTTGTAAAGGAAGACAGAACATAAGGATATTTTTCTCCGTATTTCCTGAACCAGACCTACTCACTGTTTCTTATTTCACACGCATTTGCTGAACATTGTGCTGAGCAGCGTCATTTGTCCTAACTTAATGTGGAAGGATACAATAGGAGAGAAAAGCGAGATAGGGATAACGGAGTCTCCCAGTATTATTGTTGCTTTCTGGCATTATTCTCTTTCACATTCCAGTAGCTACCTTAAACAGGCTTCTGGTCAGCTTGGAGGACTGTTACGCATTCCATTTTTGTGGGAGTACAACAGCTCAAACCCTTAAAATGGGGTTCTGTGGCCTCTCCAGAGATTTCTATCCTTTGCTTACGCCCACCCTCATGCTTGTGCGGACACATGGCAAGTTTGTTCAGGGAACTGACTTGTCTGAAAAAGTGAGTATATTCGGTAAAGATGATCTTCGCCGTAATGAAGTCCCCGAATTAACTCATGCAGTCACACAAGCACTGTCACCACTGCAAGGCAGAAGAGCTGGGACTACAGCAGACCAGATGTACATCAGCTTGAGATATTGGGGAAACAAGCTCACAGGCCCCTTTGTTCATCCCGTGTAGTGCCGAGGAACTCTAAAAAGCAGCGGACGGCTGCTTTGACTGTGCACTCTGATACAAAGCCAATTATCAGCAGTCCTAGGCTGCCAGGTACAGACTTCAAAGATCAAAAAGCAAACTGGAGATTTCAAACCAAAATATATATATACACACGTATATACAACAAATGTTCCTTGCAATAATTTACAGTTCACATAAGTTTCACAAACACAAAAGTGTATTGAATAACCAAGACATGGCCCCCCACATTAACGTTTCCCTTGCATTGAAGACTAGGCTGGAATCCATCCAGCATGTAAATGTTGCGAGAAATGCAAGCTGCAAGACTACGAAGTTTAAAATAAGCTTAAACAGAAGTTCAAAAATAAGCTGGCCGTTTTGAGAAGGAGAAAAGAAAAAGGAATAAGCAGGTCTCCAAACTGCCCGGATGTTGCATTCTGGAGGACTTGTACTGCTGTACAAGTTGCTCTTTCACATTTCGTAGCTGCACCATGTCTTAGGAGTTCAAGAGGACCAAAGACACTCAGAATTTTGTTAACTAGCATCTAGAATTGTTTTAGACTCTCTCCTGCCATAACACCGCTTTGCTAGAATGAGGGACATAGTCTTTCAGTGCTCACCAGGTGATTATAATTGATTAATTTTTATCTGTTCTAAGTTACCATTTAAGTTCTGAAAGTAATTATTCACTTGCTTTGGAACTCTGAAGCTTCTCTGGTACGGTTTTTTGGTCAGTTTTCTTTAAATAAATACCAGGCTTCTCTGTTTTACTATTCCCAATTCACAATTAATGGTCTAGTGCTACAGTAATAATGCTAATAGTAAATGACTGTGCAAACCTTGCAGACACTATCACCCGCAACCCAGTTTCTCGCATCAACCTTGAATTTATCCATCATCCAATTTAGTAACAGTGAGCACATATAGCCAGCTACAGAAGTGTGGCTCTGACACTAGCTCATCCATACATTTTTTCACATTCCTCGTATTTTTTCCTTTCATAGAGCACATAAAGGCACGTACAAATAGCTCTTGACAGAACTCTAACTCAGCATTGAATTCATTTACAAGACAGTAAAAAGGGCATATGTTGTTACTGTTAGCATATTATTGTCAATCTTCAAGGTTCAGCAAAATTAAGATCATGCAAAAGCAGTCTCATTGCTTTCTACTGGATTTTGTAGTGTGTTCCAGTTGCAAAAAAATAACTAGATTCTTCTTTAACTGTCAAAAATATTAAAAAATATTAAAGCTTTCAGTCCCAAAGCAGTGTTCCCAGAGAAACACATGAATGAGCATGTACTTTAAAAAGGAAGCACGAACAGAACATACTTGGAACATACTTACAAAGTTCTGACCTTCCGAAGTAAAAAGTGTATATATATAAAAGCGGATATCTATTTTTGAAATGCATATCTCTAAAGTGTTGTCAGGCATCTCCTCAGGACTGGTGCTGTTTGTAGGACAGTACAGGAGACACCGGCAGAACTGGCGATATTGGAGTTGTAGTCAATACCTGATTCTGGAACACAAACATTTTAATCCTACCAAACACCCAAAGAAAGATAAGGAGAATGCTGACATACTGGATCCAGGCAAATTTAATCATTTCCCAAAATCCTGGCTGATATTTAAAGAAAGTCAAGGAGTGTTAATGAAGAAGCTTCTGATACTACCACTGCAATAACTAAACAAAGGAAATCAGAGGTGGAAAGGCACAGAACTCGTTAGACATCAGTTTGTGTGGCATATGCAAAGCCTTTGAGCGATGGAAACCCCTAAAAGCCTTTTACCGTAGTATGTAACAAAAGCTGCAGAGAACGTCTGTCCTAGAAGACATTTAAACCAATTCTTTGCAATTGCCTATTTCATCCCTGACTCACCAGAAGGTAGTTATTGGTAATACTCAGGCAGGTAAACAAACCTCATAAGAAATGTGCTCCATACAGATTCTTTTAAACACAGGCTTGTTCTTGTCTGCGAAAATGAGTAAAGAACGTAATGAATGAAGAATTATTTTGCAGAAAAAAAAATTTCAAGTCTGTCTGTGCATGTAACAGATTTGCCACATCCACTGCGAGGGTTATTATTTGGTGAGCTTACCTTGCATACAGATTTCTAATGATTTGCTTTAGGTCACAGAATACATTATCATGCTTTGCTAGTGGCATCCATGGCAGATTGGGACGGCAAGTGCTCAGGAGCAAAGCAAGACTTACTAAGGATGTTCACTGTGAATGGCTGAGAAACTGCCTTAAAGGCCAGTTTAGTGAGGCTGAAAAGCAACACAGGTTCCCAGTAGAGAAAGGCAAAAAGTGGTTATGCAAGCAGAACCATCTGGAGGAACGGGCAAGTAGAACTATAGCATTTGCTTAGCTAACAAAGGAAAAATTTAACAAGTCTAGAAGAAAACAGTTTTCATTTGGCCTATATGTGAAGGCCCAAATAATGCAACCCAGCTATGTCACAGTTCATGCAGTTTTCAAAGGATATAAGATAACTTCCACTGGGTAATGAATAGTGGCGTTAATGATAAATGGCATATCTGTTGCTCTTCCAGTCATCCAGACAGGGTTGGGATCTGAAAAGACTGTTGTCACTGAAATGGGGGAAGGAAACATCCAGATTAAGGGGCTTTTCAGTCTTAATACAGAACTCGGATCCTCACAGAACAGCTGCCAATACACTAACTACTGCTGTCCTGTAATTCGCAGCTATACATTCAGGCTTACCATTTCTGTCCCAATATGCTGCAATGATGTTTGTCAGATCATAGTCACTCGCAAAAGGACTTGTGCCGTTGACCACAGACACCTGTTAAAACAAGGAGATACTTGCATTATTTGTCCACTCTTCAAGAAAGTAATTCTACCGAGTTTCTTACGCAAAGTAACCATGCCCTGGAAGGAATGCGCATAAACATCAGACTGAACATCTTAGCAGAATAACCTCTTCCACCTTTCAACCTAACAAGAAAACGCCAGTTCCAAAGTTCTAGGGTCCACTCTGTGCAGGAGTACAAATAATTAGGGTGTCGCCTATGACACTAGGAGGATAAAGGGGGGGGGAAATTGATGGCGAAGGAAAAAAAAAAGTTTCCTCACATTGTATCTGGTATCCAGTCCACAGTGGTTAAGTAATTCCCTCTGGTTCAATTTCAGGTCTCCATTCACATAGAGCTGAGACCCTGGCACAGGAGAAAAAAACTGAAGAAAAGCCATGCTCTGCATCACAAGTGTTGACATTCTCTGAAATGGTGAACACGAGAAAAGAGAATTTAGGGGAGGACACGACACAACACACTTTTCTACCTCTTTGTATCTACAGATTTTCTGCATGGATTTGATTTTTTTTCTGACTCCTAAGCTTCAGATCATCACATCAATCTAAAAAAGGGAATGCCAAATAAGAAATGTGAATTTTAATTTTTTTTTTTTTTATTTTTTTTAAGTGAACTACCTTGGTTGTTAGTTAACTAACTTTATAAACCAAACAAAGTTCTACAGGAAATTCTGTGAAGTCCAACAGTCTGTGGCTAATGACAGAAAGATCTGACTTGCCATAACACATGAAAAGCAGCAAGATGACTGAACACATTCATTGGAGACACACTTTAAAACACTCAGCAGTCAAAGCCAGCTATGGACTCCTGCTCTGCAATACGGACCAAATGAGGAAGTTCCTTAGCCCTTATCAACCACTCAATCCGGAGGAAAATTTTCACATTTACTGTAAAACGAAGGTGGTGTGAATATCGGAACTCTCTGTGATACTAACCACTGACCTGATACTTCAGCACAAATTTAGGACTGTCGGGCCTTTACTCTGAGCCTCAGAGGTTTAGGAATGTTTTCTACAGCACACAGCTATGCTTGCTAAGCTTGTCCATCTACAATGAGCAAGAGTCTCTTGGAAAAACTAAGCCTAATCTTCCTAGTCTTCTTGTCTGTGTGGCTGCATCCAACATAGCTCTACACTATTGCTCCTTTCAGGTGCATCCACGCGTTCTCTGTGCAGCAGCGTTTTACTCACTGCTTTAGGTATTAATTGCACTGGCACTTGAGAGACAATGGCAGCAGAATTTTATTTTCCTGTCTCCGTATAACACCTCTTCCCCCTCCCAGTTACAAGATACAGAAGATCCTGGCAGATAATCGCCATTGCTTCAAGAGCTGTTAAGTAAGCAAAATCTATGGAGTTTTAGGCTGCTGCAACGGCCTGCCCCTCCACCTCGGAAAACTAACTGATTACGGTAAGACACAGCAGTATGTAAGAATGCACATCCTTCTGCCTACTGCAAGAGCCTCAGTTATTTCCTGATGCCACCCACACTGATATCCACTGTTGTGCGTCTCTGTCCTCTATGCTGCACTACAGCCCAAGAAAATACACAGCGTCCAAAAAAAAAATCTAACAGAACATAGCAAAATACACACAGAGCTCGACTAGGAATGACCCAGCAGAGGAGGAGAAAATTAAATATTTGTTAGTAAAATAAATCTTTTAGATAGGAATTTCAAACGTGGAGAGGTTCTTTCATCCTTTGCATAACCATTACTGGAATATTACACTGGGTCTATGTGTCACAGCAAATAAAACTAAAAATGCTCACATAAAGCTGGTAGGAAAAGAGAAGAATCAGCTGAACACCAACTACATGCTCTGTAGGTTGTAGTGGAAGTTCCAATTTAAAATGCAACTGATCCATTTTGCCATCTTGATTTTTGTCTTCTTCTCTAGTCTAAAAATATAAAAAAAAATTTTTTAAAGACAGGAACTTCTGTTGGAAAGCAAAACAAAAAAGGTAAAAGCCCAGGGGATCTCCGCAACTGCAACATGCACACACTAAGGAAGCAAATAAACTACATAGTTAGGAAAGCAAGAAAAAGCTGCTTGACTTTATAGACAGAGGACTAGAGACAAGCAAGAAGCCTGCAATTTCGTCTGTTATACAATGTCTCACATGCCCCCCAGGGAGGGAGAGCTCATCAGACTCTGCAAGGTCTCTTCTGCCCTATGCCATTCCAACCACCTCCCCTGCGTGCTACAAAGCACGCCTTAGTGCTGGACCTTCTGTCGCACCCTGCGCGGACGTGTGACTGATGGTCAAGCTTTTGCCTCTTGCCATCGCAGCCTGCCTCTTAATGGCCTCTGCCCGCCAGGTCCTGGTTGTGAGCCAAGGCTGCTGCGCTGCTGTGCCACAGCTGCCCAGTACGTCAGCTATTTGCAAGCACAACAGGACTCGTAACAGAGGCAACACGGAAAAGTAACTGCCAATGTTGAATCCCAGAAGGAAAAAACGGCTGCAGGGCAGAGGCTATGATGTGCTTTAGAAAGCACCTGTCTGCTTTCAAAACCAGGGGTTATCTGCCAACCCCTGCAAACTTCAGATCGTGATAACCCATGGGGGCAGGAGGGCACAACTAGTTTGAGGAAAGTAAACCGATACATTCCTGCAAACAGCAGCGGCACTTTGGGACGAGGTTTAGTGGTGGACTTGGCAGTGTTAGGTTAACGGTTGGACTTGATGATCGTAAGGGTCTTTTCCAACCTAAACGCTTCTACGATTCTGTAACGCTGAGAGGGAGCAAACCTGAACCGGTTACAAATCACTTGTCCCAGGCGAATCTTGCCGTGAGGCTCGAGGTTATGTGCGAAGCTGCTGCTCCTGGAAGGCACCAGCTCACGGGCACCGCCACCGCTCGTCCCCTGGCCCCGCGCTCCAGCCCCGCCTTCCCACCACCACCGGGCAGGCCTACCGACAGGAGCGGCACTCGCAGCCGGTCCTCCTGGAGCCTGTTGAACGCTGGGAACGTGCTCCACGCCAAGAAGCTGCCCGGGCCGGGCCCGATGGTGGCCACGAAGAGCACCTCGTACCGGAACCGCACAGTGGGCTGCTCCAGGTACGCGCTCTGCTTCAGCCAGAACCCTGCGGGCAGAGACAGCGCCAGGCCTCAGCGCCGCGCCGCGCCGGGCCGGGCCGGGCCGCGCCGCGCCGCGCGGGGCCGAGCGGCGCTCACCGTGGCTCCGGTAGGCCACCAGCAGCGGCGGCACGTAGGTGAGCACCGTGATGAGCAACAGCGCCAGCGCCGCGGCGGAGCAGAGCCCGGCCCGGTAGCGCGTGCGGAGCGCGGGATGCGAGAACAGCTCCACGCCAGCCATCGCGAGCGCCCGCCCGCGCCCTCACCGTGGCAACGGCGCCGGGCCAGACTGACGGGACGACGCGCCTATCAGCACGTCAGGGCGCCGAGGAGCAACGGGCGCGCCAGCCAATGAGCGCGCATCGCTGCATCCCGGGACCGACGACTGCGGCGAGGTGGGAGAGCGCCCGGGGACGGCGGCGGGACGGAGACAGGGGCACCTGCCGCGGCGGCAGGGCCTATGATGCGGCTTCGAGCGCCCCGGGAACGCCTCGGGCGGGATAGACGCGTGGCCTCGCACCCGCCAGGTGACTGCGTGCCCGGATGCTTCGACCCCGCCCCTCGATCCCCCGGCCGGAAGCGCTGCGTTTCGGGTGGTTGCTAGGGAACGGGCGAGCCGGAAGTCCCGCCTGCCGAGCCGTGGCTGTTGTTGTTGTGACAGGGCCCGTGACAGCGACAGGCCCGGCCGCCCGGCACGAGCCCCCGCCCGCCCGCACACGGGCCCCGCCGCCGCTGGCTCCGCTTCCCGCCGGCCCGCACCATGAAGTGGATGTTCAAGGAGGACCACGCGCTGGGTAAGGGTGGGCCTGGGCCAGGCGCTGCCCGCCGGCGGCCCCGCCGCCCTCCGTCTCCGGTGTCGCCATCTGTCCTGGGGCCTCCTGACTCTGTGCGCCCCGGTCGGCTCCCCGAGCCGGTCGTCGCGTCTCTGGGGCGGACAGCCCCCTGCGGCCCTCGCCGAAGGGCGGCGTGATGCCCGGGGACGGCCTCCCTGAACAGCTGGAGACCCCCTCGGGAGGGGGCGAGACGGTCGCGGTCCCTGGGGGCTCCCGCCCCTGCGGGCGCTGCCCCCTCTGCCCAGGACACTGGCGGTACCGTTACTATGCGATGACTAATGACGAGTTTTGTTCACAGAGCACAGATGTGTCGAGTCGGCAAAAATCCGAGCCAAATACCCTGACCGTGTCCCGGTGAGTAACCAAGCCAGTTTCATCAGAGTACTTAGAGGCAAAAGTGGATAAGCTGTTCCATCCTGCCTTCTCTTCTTTGATCAGATCATACTAACTAAATTCATCTTCCCTTTTGTGTCCTTAGATGTTTTAAAGAGGCCCTAAACACATCTAATTAATCCAACAGTCCCTCCTCTGCCCCAGTGCATATTGACAAGTAAGCAAGAGTGCCTGACTTTGTAAACACTTTCCAGGCGTCTTTATGGTTTATCAGTGTCCTGGTTTCATTTAATGACAATTATACCCCAGCAAATACCTTCAGTGTCTTGAGGATTCATTCTGTGCCTGATCCCAAGAAAGATCAAAAATTCTTTAAACCTTGACAATCTTCCGTCCTGGCTATACGAGGAAGGTGGTTTTCCCTCATGTATTCCATGTCTATAACCACCCTTATCGTGGTGAATCTCCCATGCGGACCCTGTTGTTTGAAGAGCCAGCGCAAGTGGTGACCCCTCCTTTCTGCATGAATACCTGCCCACCTGCTAAACAGTGAATGACCTCTTTTCTTCACTCCGCAACGCCTTTTATCACATTTCAGTCAGTGAAATGAGCACACTTCACATCCTTACGTAACAGCTAGCAACGTGTCCACGTTCTCAGCTTCACTGCTTGTGAGTAAGATTTCCCACACTCCATCTGACCACATGCCAGTTAGTTCCACTCCTGTCTGACCTCTTGGTAAATAACTTATCCGTTAGACAGCACAGTCCAGAGAAGAACCTCTAATGCCATTGACTTCCTCTGCTGCCGAGTGGCACCAAGGCACAGCAGCTTCTCCAGCTGCCATCTGGCAAGCTGATCCGATCCTTGCCATTCTCTGCGTGGCTAACTACCCCTCATATACAGACTGGAGCATGCTAACGACCATACGTCTCCACGGATATCCATTTGTCCATTTCAAGAGTATCTTTCATAACCCTAAGGGAAAAAAGAGACGTTGAAACTCATAGTGTGAGTCAGAATTACGTGATGCTGTATCAGGAATGGACAGCAAGGTGTGGATGGATACAAGAATTAAATCTCAGAGTGCAGTGTGATGCTTTGTCTGGGCTGATGATAAATGTTTTCTGCTTGACGATGCAGATTGAGCCATATATCCTTCACAGTAGTTGGTATCATCAAATATGTTTTTCACATTTAATAGTCAAAAGTGTTTTTCAGACTTAATGTATGTTTCCTGCTTTCCAGCTTACAGCCTGCATCTGGAGTGACATGGGTCAAAGTGACTTCAGTTCTCAGCTGCTGTATGTGTCTACCTGGATTTAGAGATGTTTCAGTGGTTCAAACACATTAAGATAATATATGAACAGCCTGCCTCTGTCCTAGGCTAGACTTTTAGGAATAAAATGGGAGGTGAAAGAAATTCATGCTTGCTAAGCACTGCAATTTTAAATTTCCTGGGGAATCAAGTGATCTAAGGGTTAAAGGTTACGACAGTTTCTGCATTATGAAGCTAAAATGCCTAGTGTGTTTTTGTAATCTTTAAAAAAAAAAAAGATACCAGTTTTTAAGGCTTCAATAGTCCTTTCAGGCTGTTCTTGGTCCTCTTTACAGTTCCCTCATACTAAATTGCAAGGGGCAGCTAGTATGCCCTCCTTCTGTTTCTGTAGGCAGAGCTGAAGAAATTATAAAGAAAACCCTCTCCAGATCATGCGATAGCATATTCTGTAAATTTACTTTACCTGTATGCTGTAGCAATGGGAAATACAGAGCTAAGGAATGGAGACACTGGAACCTCTTGTAAGCCTTATTTCCCCACGTGCTGCGTTTTTTCCTTCAAGAACCAGCCTATGTGGAGCAGTAAGCGTCAGGTCCTTTCCACAAGTAATACTTAATTCTCCTTCCTGCTGTACCTGTTGCTTTCTGTTTGGTTTTGTTTGAGGCCATCTTGCCTTCCTGTAGTCAATTTCTGATTTCCAGAGGTATGAAGTAAGATGTAGTTTTTAACATCAGGTGCATACATGGCTGGATTATCTGGTAGTGTAAGTCTTACAGCAGAGGCACACAGACGAGATCGCATCACAGCACCTTTCTGGTGATTTGGTGGAGTGCTCAACTGGCCTCCGTGGCAGGCCAGCTGGTATTCCGGAGCGTGCTGCAGCCATGCTTCGTTTCTCTTCCTTGAAGCACTGTTGAGCTTGGCTGAAATGCTTGGTGGCTTTCTATGGGAAGTCAATAATCGTTCCTGGATTAATTATAGAACTGCAGAGAGCATGGATGTCAAATCAAAAGCAGTACTGCAAAGCACTGTAAAAAAAATGGACTCGTGGGCTATGGCCGGCTAGAACCTTGCGTTTTACCGCAGTTCACGCTGCAACTCCGGCAGAGTTCTGACTGTATTCAGACATAACGTGGCTTCTTCAACGCCGCACCGAGCTACCTGAAGTGTGCGTGTGCCTCTACTTAGCGCGACAGTTTCTGACACGTATGTGTTGTGTCATGATACAGTATGCTGCACAGAATAATACAAAAGACTTCAGGGAGAGCAAAAAGGAAGTATAAATGAATATTCTCATGCTCTAGATGGAAGCCTGAGAGCCATTTTGGCATCTCTGGCTCATGTGCAACAGGTGGAATGGCAGATTAGATACTAGGCTAGGCTGGTGGTTCTCCCTCCCACTTACCTAAATACTGATTTTTTTTAGCTTCAGTGTTACTGAAATCTATTTCTAATATTTCTTCCTTTTTTTTTTTTTTCTTTTGCTATACACCATATCAAGGCAGTTGGTCCTGTGATCTGGTAGGAGCAACTTGGGACATTGTTTAAAGAAGACAGTTAAGTTGGAAGGGTGGAGGTGGTGTGGATATTAAACCTGTATTTCTTCATATTGTGGGATTTTATTTAGTCATATGACAATTTAAAAGAGGATAGGTCATGCTTGTTGCAAACTAGAACTCTCTGTAACACAAGATTTCAAGCAATGATGGTCACACTTGCATGTCCTGTGAGGAGTGGCTAAGGACTCCGGGTTTGTCTAGTTTGGAGAAGAGGAGGCTGAGGGGCGACCTCATCACTCTCTGCAGCTTCCCAAGGAGGGCATGTGGAGAGGGAGGTGCTGAGCTCTTCTCCCTGGATCCAGGGACAGCAGCCTTTCCTCGTAGGAGAGATCCTCCAATCCCCTAAACACCTCTGAGGCCCTTTGTTGGACTCTCTCCAGCATGGCCGTGTCTCTCTCGTATGGAGGAGCCCAGAACTGGACACAGCGCTCCGGGTGCAGCCTCACCCGTGCCGGTACAGGGAAAGGATCACCTCCCTGGCCCTGCTGGCACTACTTTGCCTAACGCAGCCCAGGACACCATTGGCCGCCTCCGCTGCCAGGGCACACCGCTGGCTCATGTTCAGCTTGGGGTCCACCTTGCAGTAACTTCATACCATCCCTGTACAAAACGTTAAAAGAAGTGTATGCTGTCCTGTCGTAGGTTTCTTTTAGGCATATTGCGTCTTCTTACCCCATGGCTGTCAGCCTCGGGCATAGGAAGTTTTGAGCCATTGTGTCTATGAATGTAGGTTTCAGTGCGATTGTAAAATCGGGTTTTACAGTGCTGAGCCAGTCCTGCCTCTCACTTGGTTGCGGTCAAGAAACCTTTTTGTTCCTCCCCTCTCCTCACTGTCGTAAGCCTGTACCAGGAAGCAATTTACCGAAGCTGCCTGTTCATACCAATCCTGAAGAGCCTGACTTTCACATCTGCACTTTGCAGGTCATAGTGGAGAAGGTCTCAGGATCTCAGATTGTTGACATTGACAAGAGGAAGTACTTAGTTCCATCTGACATCACCGTGGCCCAGTTCATGTGGATCATCAGGAAGAGGATTCAGCTGCCATCCGAGAAAGCAATATTCCTCTTTGTAGACAAGACTGTCCCGCAATCCAGGTGAGAGGCTATTCACTTGGTCCTCAGAACCATTTCAGCAAGCCTGCGTGTATCAGAGCGACAGTAACTCCCCTCTTTGAGGCTTATTTGGTGATTTTTAGGAGGTGTTTGGTTACATCTTAATCTCATGGTGATAGGGGTTTTTTCTCATGAGTGTGACAAACATCCTATTTCTTGAGCTAGGCTGAAAGAAAAGGTGACTGAAAATATATTATGATTTACTTCCGTGGCAAGAAGGTGAGCTCTGGAGTTACTATGATATCTTTGGTCGAGTGCAAGAACATTTATGTCATCAGTGCCCAAAAAAAAGATCATTCTCAATGTAACAAAAAAATTGCATGTTAAATGCTCAAAAGCAAACACCATAAATTATTCTGAAAAAACATTAACCTGTCAGCTTACGAAGAAATTATGACATTACAGACTAGTTGCTGTTACTTGTTTTAAAAATTACTTTCTTCTATAAACACAAGACTATAGAAAGGTTTTTCACATTGCTTTTACATAGGAATAAGTTTCATTGTAGTCTGCTACATACAGAATAATGTATAGAAGCAGCAGCTACTACAACTGCTCTCTACACAAAATACTCTAACAGTATTTGAGGAAATACTACGTCATGATGTTACGTGGCTTAGATATATTATTATTATTATTAATCCTTACCTGTGTAACAGTAACAGTCCCTCCAGGTAACCTGGCCAGACTCAGTTAGGAATATTTTTATTTACTTTGTGATACGCAAGAGGGACCTGTGAGAACCATCTTTTTCTGCTTGCTTTCTTCTGAGAGCATCAGGAAAGCCGGCACGTCGTCTTCTTAATAGTGCTGTAGAACTGCTCGGAACAGGAAAGAAAAAGGAAGGGCACGTTGTCTCATCTCACACGTTCATGATGAGATGTCACATCTCTGCTGGAAAAATAGGGCCTTGAACCTTCAATATTAATGCAAAAATGGTAACTTGTTAACAGAAACAAAAATCTGATCTGGTAGTGGCTCTGCTCCTCTCGTAAGCTGAGTTTATCACACAGACCACTAACTCTTGACGTCCTTCTCTCCTCATCCAGAAGTTTATCTACTACTCACCGATTCCTTTCCATTTCAAGTACTGCCTGCCACTCCTCCCAGCTCCTCTCTTGGGTAAAAAGCCACGAGCGTTTTCCCCGTCACTGACGCTCAGTTTGCGTCTTTCAGGTCACTAGCCTTTCCTCAGTCCTGGGAAGGCAGAGGAGGGTGAGCTGAGGAGGCGTCATTCACGCAAGTGACGGATGGCAACTGCCTGTTTCATCTGTAGATAGATGGTTGGAGCAGTTGTACTGGCCAAGTAATTGCTTGGGTTTCTTTCTGTTTTCAAAATACAGGCGTTGCCATAAAGACCGCAACTACTTGGGCTGTGAAGGGCCACGTGCCTGTTCAGTTTAAGAAAATTTTCATTTGCTCAAACATTCAGAACCCTATCGCTGAAAAAGCACTAGTTTCTGGCTAACTTGTAATTTATTGCCTACGCATTTTGGTACTAGCACTATTTTAAGTCATCACGTTTTAACGATACAGAAAACAAAGCTTTTACTCCCCAAAACAACCTGGACCTCAAAGAAACAGTCCAAAGAGCCCAAGTTTGATAGACTTGGGACCAGCTGAACATTCATGGCTACTCCAGGGGGAGGGAGACATGAGGCTGCTCACACAAGCAACAAGACGTTAACGCAGCTGCATTTGAGGCTGTTGATCCAGGTATTAGTTACAGCATCAATAATGGACGATTCAGAACCTGAAATACATTTAGTGACTCATTTCCAATAAAATAAGGAAGCGTTCTGACAAATGCATTTGTGAAGAAGTAACAAAAACCCGGACGCTCTGCAGGGAGCCCAGGATCATTTTGTGAACTCAGGAGTCAACTGCTTTTCGTATATCCTCATTTTTGTATTTTAATTCACACACAGACTCACGAGTTTCAGCTTTTATTAATTCTTGTTTATGCGAGGTTCTAACTGTTACCATTTGCAACTGTCATGATCCAAGCAAACCATTTCTCTTTTTTCCCCCCTTCAAGCTTAACTATGGGACAACTTTATGAGAAGGAGAAGGACGAGGATGGATTCTTGTATGTTGCCTACAGTGGAGAGAACACATTTGGTTTCTGAATGGTGGGCTGGGCTGCTACACCATCCTGCTGTGTATCTTGTAAATAGCTGATCATTTTCTGTTCTGACATCCACAGAAGTTCCTTCTACATCCATGCATTTGTAACTGGATTTATTTCTTAATATATTGATAGGTCTTGTTTTATTAGACTGTTAAATTATCCAAAAAAAGTTTTGTTGTTTTTGTGCATTTTTTTTTTCTCATGGCTAGGAATTCCCAGAGCCTCACTCCTTTGGGGGATACCTTTGATGACATTGATTAAATAATAAAGCAAAGTAGGTGGGCTACTAAAACATGAAAGGAATATGCATTTATTCTGTTTTGAGGTGTTAGTTTCAGAAAAATAAAAACATTAAATTAGTATTGGGAACACTGGATTTGCTAGCTTATCCTAAGCAGGAGCAAGATGCTGATCATGTTGAATTGAGCTAATATGTTCCTCTTTCTCAATTAACAGACAAGTACAATAAAAATTCCTGTCACGAACAGGCAGTGCTGTCATTTCTTTACCTTAACTTTGGCCAGAAAGTTATACATCACATTTACTACACACTATACAGCTGCTTATATTATTTACTAGACACTGTACAGCTTTCTCTGCCTTTAGTATGTGGGTGATGATACAAGGAAGAAACAAGGAGCTATCTATAGGTTCCAAAACCAATAGCTTCGGAGCTACTGGAAAAGAGTAGCTACTCTTCCAGCTACTCGCCTGGAAAAGAGCTGTGCCTGTCCCCAGGCTGCCAGTGGAGGAGTAGATACCACGGGCTTTGGAAAGCAGGGCCCAGGTGCCAAAAGCATAGCACGTAAGGAAAGGGCACCTCGGAGAAGGGGTGATACGAATAGGAGACCAGAGAGCTGGAGAACTGGAGGGTGTAATTTGTACATGAGTTACTGCAGAAAGAGAAGTTCAGATTAAAACAGTTGCATGAGCAGCTCTTAAAGAAAAAAAAACAACAAACAAACAAACAAAAAAGAGAGCAGTAGTTGTGTTACAGGTCGTTACAGAAACGTACGTGTCCTTTCCAAGTAAAAATTTGTAATGACATTACAGAACCAAGTATGTGAAAGAACAGGTTTACTGTACCGCTGAGTGGTGCGGTGGACACGCCTGAGGGAAGGGATGCCATCCAGAGGGACCTGGGCAAGCTCAAGAGGTGGGCCCAGGTGAACCTCATGAGGTTCAACAAGGCCAAGTGCAAGGTCCTGCACATGGGTCGGGGCAACTCCTGGTATCAACACAGGCTGGGGATGAAGGGATGGAGAGCAGCCCTGCCGAGAAGGACTTGGGGGTGCTGGGGGATGAAAAGCTGGACATGAGCCAGCACTGTGCGCTCACAGCCCAGAAAGCCACCCGTGCCCTGGGCTGCATCCCCAGCAGCGTGGCCAGCAGGGCGAGGGAGGGGATTCTGCCCCTCTGCTCCGCTCTGGGGAGACCCCCCTGCAGTGCTGCCTCCAGCTCTGGGGCCTCAGCACAAGGACATGGACCTGCTGGAGCGGGGCCAGAGGAGGCCACGGAGATGATCCAAGGGCTGGAGCCCCTCTGCTGTGGAGACAGGCTGAGAGAGTTGGGGTTGTTCAGCCTGGAAAAGAGAAGGCTCCAGGGAGACCTTACTAAAGGGGGGCTTATAAGAAAGATGGGGACAGACTTTTTAATGGCTTTAAACTAAAAGAGGGCAGATTCAGACTAGACATAAGGAAGAAGTTTTTCACACTGAGGGTGGTGAGGCCCTGGCACAGGTTGCCCAGAGAGGTGGGAGATGCCCCATCCCTGGAAACATTCCAGGTCGGGCTGGACGGGGCTCTGGGCAACCTGATCTAGTTGGGGATGTCCCTGCTCATGGCAGGGGGTTGGACTAGATGGCCTTGAAAGGTCCCTTCAACCCAAACCATTCTATGATCCTACTTAGTTGAGGCAGACAACTAGAATTAGAAATGCTGCATGCAAGATAAAGAATTCAAGATCAGTTCCTCTGGTTCATGAGCACTATTGCCAAAGCGCGCATGCAGCACAGCAAAAGTAGAGGCTTTTCCACAAAACCAAAAAAAGTTGTTATTCACGAGGCTCTCAACTTCCCTCCGAATGGGCTGACCACAGTCACACAGCTACCTCTGCTTACGGGCAAAGAGGCAAACGTGTGGCTCGGAACGAGGCGGGAGGGGCAGAAAAACCACCTAATTGACCCGACTGCACAGAACTGGAGTTCATGCTTTGATATTAAAGGATAACACTGGGTTGGAAAAGTAGCATTGCTTTGAACTTCGTAAGCCAGCCAGGAAACGCTACTGACAGTTTAGATTCCTAATAAAAGTTTTACTTCATTTTTACACTACAGGTGCGGAAGAGTTCAGTTTTTAAAATGTTTCTAGTCACAGTGGAAATTTGTCATTTTCCAAGCTTAACTCAAATTCATACTAACTCAAACTCCCATGAAGTCACTCGATGCCTAGAATTGTTTGGCTCTACAGTTATTCACAGATACTGGCAGAAGGACTCCAAAACGAGAAGGCAGGAGCCTGTGAAATGTTGACACTACTCTATTGTTGCGGCTTGTCGCGGTAACAGTGCTGCGTGTGCTTACTGCATCCGAAAAGGTACCGCTGATTTCAGTAAGGCTTTCGTTATCCGGAATAGCACTGCAGCGTACAGCACTGCTTTAGTAAACGTTCCATCACTGCTTCCATCCCAAATTCCTTCCACCACCCCCTCCCGTGCATTTAGTATTAGTTTACTCTTAACAGAATTTTTGATTCAGAATGAAGAAAAGTGGTTTCATCTATGATTTTTTTTTTTTTTTTTTACTACTGGAAAATGTTCTGTTTCCTTTAAGCTGAAACTTCACAGTTTATCTATGGTTATCAAGTATTATTTTTTGCTAGCTGTCAACAAGAGAGTAAGAAATGTAACTTACAACTGCTAGATAAAGCTAATTACATGCTAGCACATAGATGTATCTAAACAGAGCAAGGGAAGATCAAGTTTTATTCCCAATGTTATGATTGAGATGACTTTTGGAATACCCTTCATAAGCCTCTAAGAAAACCACGACTACTTTCTTTAACGTCTCTGTAATTATTAGTTTGGATTTAGGAGCCCAGGTATACAAGTAATTCGAGAGAATGCAAGGATAAGTGTTCTACAGCGGTAACTTTACTTTTCACCTGCAGGTGCACTTCAAATGGCAACGAAACATCAAGAGCTTTCCTTATGAAATGCATAGATGAAATGCATCCCTTTAGATAGTACAGTCGCCCCTGTAAAATTATTAAAAGCATTTGGGTCCCATATGATGTTCATTTTCTGTTAACCCTTCAGGACTGGGAAGGCCTTTCAATTTATACACTGAACAGAAAACAAAGAAATACCTCGCTATTCCTACAGCAACACTTCTACCTCACCTATCTTTAAGCTAACTTCAAATGTCATCTCCGCTATAACTAAATCAGTACTAGATTAATTTAGATGGTCTTTCCTCAGAGATTATCTTGCTTCCACCTGTAAACCACTGCTGCAACCCTCTTACAATGGCATTATCAGATTCTCAGGATGGTTACGCTTTGAGAAAAGAACTGCTAGGCCCCCAAACTACATTTGGCTCCCAATTTTACTCCAACACCTTTCTTTCGTCCAGTACCTTCCCAGAAGCAACTCACGCTTCGTTTCCATGCTCACGCCTCGAGCATTTTCTCCGGGTTTCGTAATCAGCTAATAGTTTCTACCAAGCAAAAGGAACCCTGGCTTCACCTCCTTCTGCCCTCGGCACCGCAGCCCTAGCCCTTCCTTTCCCCTGGTGCTTGCTGGGCTCATTGCAAAGCTGATTTAACTCCTAGTGAAAAGCTACACCTTATTTTGGGCTCATGGTTTGTTTTTCTACAAAGACAGTAATTTGAATAGTCTTCAATTTACTCTGAACGTACGGCGATCAGTAAGCACTCCAGCCTGCGTAAGGTGAGCAGTGAAAGCACACTGCGAAGATCAAACCCTTGCTTTTTCAAAGGCAGTGGGATGCTTAGTGGGATGTCTCATGGAACTGCAGCCTCCAGCTCAAACAGACTGTTTACTTCTACACTTGGACAAACCCGCTTGCTTCTATGCTCTGGTTTTGACTTCCTTAAAGATAAGCAGGCAGTCTGCCCCGCCTTCTCGCCAGGACTGAAAACAGAATGATTTCTCCCTTAGTGAAGCTGTTAAAGACATCCCACTCAAAATAAGGATTACAGTTTCCTTGTTCTGGCAAATGGAGACCATTGGCCCCGTACTAGTTTGGGAAAGTCAAGGACCCATAGAATCATAGAATCATAGAATTGTTCTGGCTGGAAGAGACCTCCGAGATCATCGGGTCCAACCATTAACCTCTCACTACCAAGTCCCCCACTAAATCATATCCCTTAGGGCCTCATCTAAACGCCTTTTGAATACCCCCAGAGATGGGGACTCCACCACCTCCCTGGGCAGCCTGTTCCAACGCCTGACAACCCTTTTGGTGAAGAAATTTTTACAAATGTCCAATCTAAACCTCCCCTGGCACAACTTGAGGCCATTTCCTCTTGTTCTGTCGTCTGTTACTAGGGAGAAGAGTCCGACCCCCATCTGGGTAATACAACCATGCTCTGCAGAGCATTTTACACGTGCCTTGGGACTCTCGGTGCCCTCGCACGCTCCGCTGCTCCCATCACCAATGGTTTGGTTGTCCTCATTAACCACGAGCTGCGGGCACTTCATTCCCCTACCTCAGCCCCCAACTCCGCTCCCCTGTGGCAGAGTCTCTGCACGCTGCTGTCGTCCCTACGCCCTGCCTACCTCTGGCTGTCAGCGTCTCGGCTGTTCCAGCGCCAAGGAGTGATACAAGCTTGGAACACGCCAACCGCCACCTTCCAGGAGCGATTCTTCCAAAGGCCTGCTGACAATGATGAACGTTTAGTTTGCTACCTCTTTCTAAAGCAGAGACTGTGTTCTCTCTTCTCTCTGCATTTTTCCCTTCTGATTTTTAGAGCGGTTTCTCGGTACTGCCTACAGCATTTCCTGGCATTTTGGAATTAAACAAATGCAGCATTTAAATACCTATTTTCAATCCCAGAAATGCCATCCAGTTGATCTTAAGATCCTGCAGGCTTAGCCCCTCAGCCTTTTAAATGCTGCTTTGTTTTAGCTCCTTCCCTCTCTTCACGTATTCCTTGACTCACTCTAGGCTTAAACAGGTCCTCAACTCCATCCAAAAAGCGAGGTTAGTATCAGTGTGCAGCACCTCTAAAACTACTTTTAAACCTGACAAGTGGCAGAAAGTAGCAGTCTACAGTTCACGGGTACTTTACAAACGCACAGGAAAATCTTACCAGGAACACTCTCTCCTTACAGCCAGGCTCCAATTTTAGGAAAGAGTTAAAAGAATTTACATCATATAACTGCTCTTCTGAAAACTAGCCTGATGCCAAGGCTACGGAACAACCAGCCTTATGTAACCCATTTTAATTTTGCAGCTGGATAGGAAATGGGAACATTCCAGCCTGGTCAGCAGGTTCGCTACAGCCCTCGTTGATTAACAAAGGGAAACTACGTCTGTTGAGGTACAGCTTCTGCAAGATTTCAGGGGAGGACAAAGGTAAATTTCAGGAGCCTGGAAACATGCTGGTTATCTCCTTCGGCACACTACCGGCCTCTGCCTTTGCAATGCTATTTGCTCAGTTACAGTAACTGCTACCCGTTCTCTTCAGCAGTTCACCCTGTAGCCCATCTGCAGTGGCATCTGGCCATTTTTCATCCTCCGATGACTAATGCAAGTCACTGTTGTCCATAATCCCCTGCCCTCTACAAACACATACAACGACCCCTCCCTCACCAGTACAACTGGTCTTTCTGCATGTTAGTGCTGGATTTAAGAGGACAGGCTTATACACACAGAATTCAAGTTGCTATTTAACAAGTAAGAGAACTATTCTTATTTGTCACGTCAATCCGAGCGTGAAGTAAAAGGATTTGCTGTCATCACTTCTCAGACTGTAATGGGATATGCACTGCTCAGTCCCGTATGCAGCTCAGTAGGGCAACTGTAAAGGCTGTTTGGAGAACTCCTGTGCCCGTTTTTCACATCCAAAACTATAGTAAGACACCAAAGAACAGAAAACTCAAATCACCAAAGAGTTCCAAATTATCCACTTCTTTCATCCTGCCATTGCCTTGTCCAAATATGTTATGAATTGCAGTTTACAACAGAAGTACAAAAGGGGAGTCTGCACAGTAGCAGTTACATAGTCCCGAACTTGCTCGCAGAAGGCAGTAACTGGCGCAGAAAGTTGAAGGAGGATTACCCGCCGCTTCCCCGCAGCTCGCAACGTTGGCTGTTTTGCCGTGCAGATGTTATTCGGTAATAAAGCATAAAGGCAAAGACTGCCAGACTCCTTCCAGTCCCCTCCAAAGCATCTCCACCTTTGCCAGGCTATTAATGAACACTTGCCAGGAAACAGTGACATAAATGGCTAAGGCATCCCTGCTTTGAATTAACCACGTATCACGGGGGGGCGGGGGGTGGACAGTGCTTGAAACACTGAAAAATAGGTAAATGTTTGCCTGGAATTACACAGGACTGACAGGTTTGAACCAGGTAATTCGGGAGGTTTCTTTCCTGCCCACAGAAGCAAAGCAGCTGAAGGGGTATCTGGCAAAGTCCTGAAATTGAGAGAGATGCACGGGATATAGTAAGGGGTATTATTTGACACAGCCTTCTCCCCAGCACTCTCTTGCTTCTGCTTTGGTTACACTTAGTAACTAGAAGCTTATATAAAGGACTCCCAGAAAAAAGACCCTTTAACAGAACTAATATTTCCAGTTAAAAGCAACGGGGCTGGGGGACATGGAAAATTCTTCCAGGCACCAGACAAGGAGAGCCAAGAATTATAAAAATATTACTTACTATACATTAGGGTTGTCCCAGCAACACAAAACCAACCAGAACGTTATGAAGAGTGGAAGAAAAAAGCAGCACTAAAATTTTACAATGACAGCCCTTCTTCCATAGCACTGCTTCAGTTTCAGTTGACATTACTTCCACTGCAACGGACTACGGCCGACAGATCATACCCTCAGACTACAGAGGACAGCACGTCGCTGCTTCCTTTCTTTTGGAGGCGTATTGTTTCATGCAGCTCAGAGCTTTAAGTCTGCAATTATCCTTTTCTGTATTTCACTGAAAAGGGGGCTTCAACTCAACCAAAATAAAGACTTCTCTAAATTGCTTTATTTTTCACTCCAGTCTCCTTACACCACATGAACTAGAGAACATCTTTTCCTGGCCCTTGAACTGCAGAGGTATCTGCTGTGCACCAGGGCTTATTGCTGGATTTACAAAGCCGCATGTATTCTCATGTGAACTGCAGGTATTCCTCGGCATTCTTGACCCAACCCGGCAGGGCTTGGATGCGCAGCACTTTCCAGGCTTCTTGATAATTTAATGCAGCTTCCTTGTAGTCCCAGTAGGTTTCTAGAGTCTTCATCCTGACAGAAAATGCACAACAAAAACATTTCTATTATCCTATTGGATGTAACGTCACAAAATGAAAAAAGTAATCAAACAGCCAAGAACATGATGATGCCCTATGAACTCTCTCATGCGACTAAGTGAAATTCTCCCGTGGTTCCAGCGAGGCTCGGAAAGGCCCAGGCCCTGAAGCTACTGTCTCTAGACACTGCCGGCAGTCTTACGAAAGAAAGCAAAACAACTCCTCCACCGTGCTTCACGCACACTCGCCGGCAACAGAGGTGTCAAGTGTTTGACTGTGTGACAACAGGTTACAGAAAACTTCCGTGACAGCAAAGAATGTTGAAGCCAAGCAGAAAAGGTGGCTAGAGAGAGGTGCTTTGAATTGGGTGGAAGTAGCCTTATTTCGCTAGAAGAACGGATACGATTGCTGACTGGAAGGGAAGGGGACAAGGACAAACAGGACAGTTTTTCTTTTCCAACACAAAATAATGGGGAAGAGTGAGACAAAGGAGAAAATATTTTTTTATCTTCTCCCTAAAGCAAAAGAGACTCAGCGGTTTCGCTGCTCTGTTCCCCTTCTTCATGTAGCAGCTGCTCCCCACAATCTCAGCAGAACCATCGGTCGCTCTGCTGAGTGCATTATACCATTGATTTTCAAAATAGGGAAATTCAGGTCTAGAGTATTTGAACACAAGTGCCTCAAGACTTTTTTCCTTTCCTTGCATTCCTTTCCCTGCCTCTTTCATCTCCTTTTGCCAAACAGTCTGTCGGCCACATGTGGCACGCAATGTTTACACGTTCGACCCAGTATGAAGGGAAGATCAAAGCAACATGACCTTCGCCAAGAAAGAGAAAGAGCCAAACTACTACAGGAGCCCTAACCTAAAAAGTCTGAGAACCACTGCACTAACCTCCAGAACAGGCTTTCATGCTCAAAGGCAATATCGATCACCACCACCCCCAAAAAAACCCCAACAACCCCCCAAAAAAGGTAACAGCAGATCATCAGAAGCTGTATTTCAGGCATTCAGCATTCTGCTATAAAGGTGTTTCTAGAACACCGCGACATGCGTAGCAAGCCACGAGATACTATCTATCCTGCAGACCTTAGGTTCAGGAAGTGCGAGACTGGAGAACCTGTCTATGCCACCGCTGAACATGGGAGATGTATACTCTGACAAACCTGCCTGCCCTCTTGTCACAGCTGATCCATTTTGCTTTCTTTACCTCTTTCACATTAATCAAACTCTGCGAAACTAACCTCCGAGCTGCTCTGGAAAGTTCCATGGAAGGGCCCACTGCAGCTCTCCTCCACCTGGGCAGTGGAACAGTCGCAGAACCCCGTTATCAGTGGTGGATGACGGTTTAGGAGCATCACTGAACAGGCAAAAGACCAGCAACGATCTGCGTAAGCAGCATTCAGGAAACAACGCAGGTTTAAGAAGGGCCAAGGTCAACCCACCACAACCAGCTCCAAATCCCTAGCGTAGGCAAGCTGTTCCTCTCCCAGGCACTCCGACACGTACCTCAGACATGGTACAAACCACCTGCACCTTCTCCTCCACCTCAAAACCGTTCTCTGGGGCGCAATATGCATGCTTACACGCAAGGACGACCGCATCATTCTTTGGGAAGAAACTCTCTTATGCTAGCACGCTTCTCGCACTTAAGTACATCTGACGTACTTGTTTAAGACTTCGACCCTGCCATTCTTCACTACAAATGGGTTGGTCAAAGATCAAAAAAGAATTATACAACACAGATTTTTGGACTGGCTCCACCTTGTTAAAGGTGAAACAGCTGTTTTCCTTGCATTTGCTGTGGATGCACATATATAGATATAGATCCAGATCCAGATAGATAGATAGATAGATTCCGCCTGCCGCTAACCCAAGAGGAAGACTCCAACGCCTGGCTGTTCTCCATGTCTTCCTTGTTAAATGTTGCTCTTTTTCCTGGCTGCTGGCAAATCAATGGCTCCTCAACTCATATCCGGCAGTCTGATTCAATTTAACTAAAGCACATATGGGATTTTTCTAACCTAGATTATTCCAACAGAGCTTGGTTTGGAAACTCTTACAGTAGACAGCAAGAGAAACATAGCTGGCACGAAAGCAGGACAGACAGCGAGGAGCAGCTCGGTATTTTCACCCCGCTGCAGCAGCTACAAGAGCACATGTGACCGCAGCCTCTTGGGGTCTCTTTCTGCAAGCTGACAACATCTCTGCAGGATTAACAGTGGACGCAACAGAAAGCTGCATCTTAAACAGCTTCCTCAAAGAGCTGCCAAAATCCATCAGATTTACTTAATTCATGCTTAACTTCTGCATTAAGCTTCTAAGACATTTTTGATATATATACAGGAAAAATGCTTTCAAATTCGAAGTACATTACCTCTGCCTAAAACCCTCACGTGATTTGACTGTATCTCAGCTTTGGTTGAGCCATTAAGTCTCTGAGCATTAGTAATGAAGAACCTGTGACATTTTTTTGGCAGAAGTGAACACTGGTTTGCTGCCCCAGGCAAAGTCCAGTACAATCCTACGATCTCCAGCCCATTCAGGTCTGCCTGACTACATTCCTTTTATGTTTCCCTTTACTGTTGCAATCTTGCCCCTACACTACTGTTTAAGAGAGAGTGACTCCGATGCCGGTGTGCCAGAGACATGAGAGGTGATCCACAGAGTTGATTCTGAAAGGTATCCCACTCTTGGAAAAAGCCTTACGCAAATCACCATTATGCTTGAAAACATTCATGTGCTCAGCCACACGCAAAGCTGAGCGGCAATGGGCTCACAAGCAAGGCAGCCTGCAAAGAAAAGCAATACACTGCTGCAGTGCTTTCTTCTCAGCAAGAAACCCTACCTTTAAGCCCCTAGTCAAACATTTACATTCAATCCATAATGCACTTCTGAAATTACAGACATATTGCACGTGAAAAATGTTGACATAAGCACAAGGCATCGACCAAAACATTACTCTTATACAAAAATTAACGACTTGCATCTAGGAGGGCAAAAGCTCACAGATCTTCAATATATAAAAATCCGTTGTGAATCCATAATGACATGGGGCCAGGAAACCATGCTTGGCCTCATTCTATGAGCATCATCTTCAATGCTTCAGATAAAATGCAGTCATTGCAGGCAAACTTTGTAATTGACACCAAGTGTTAAGAAGATACAGAACAAAGTCACAGCGTGAGCTAACGCAGTGAGTGAGTTCCACTCAAATAGAACAAGTTCTAACGGTAATGTAAGGTTTCGCAGCATTTGGAAGATTGTTACTGCACTGCTGTGTCTAGCTTGGGAGACCAGATTTTCAAAATATTATTGAAAAATTAGAAAGTGAGCTTTGTGGCTTTTTCCAATGTCTTCTGAGATGTGGAAAAAAAAGAATCGCACAGAGGAAAAGATGTAGAAGTTCAATAGAGTAATTAAAAAAAAAGATCAAGTCTTGAGGTAATTATGATGGATAAATATTTTCATGGGGCAGAAAATACTACTTAATAAAAGGCTCTTCAATCTGGCAAAGACCTAACAAGCATCGGCGACATGCAGCGTAGAAAAGATTATCTTAGATCAGAGGACCTAACAGTCCTCTAGGCCTCTCTGCAGTGGTAAGACCACTACAGGAATGGTTAAATGTACAAACTTTAAAAAGAAAATTGAAAAGGAACTAGAAAATTGCAACCAAATTCTTGCCATATGTGTTTTGGTTTTGTGTGTGTGTGTGTTTGGTTGGGTTTTTTTAATTGGAGAACAGCAGTAACAGTGAAGCTGCACCCCTCCCATGGCAGTTACTTTCATCAGGCTGACACTTCCTCGCGATCACCCTCAGTCACTCCAGCGGGAAATACTTCGCAGTCACCTGGTGGAATCCTTTTGTTTTTCACAAACGAACACTAGCAAAATATCTTACACATGAAGCCCAAGTGAAGGTTCTATACTTTAGTCTAGATATTTACATCTTAGCCATCTGAAAGTCCTTGCACCCCTCTGAACAACAGCCCGCATCCTCTCATTAGGCGTCACTGGAACAGGAATCATCCACACTGCAGAGCGAATGGGAAGGAGGAAGAAAGAACAATCCTAATTGTGATGGCTCCCGACTACAATTTAAGAGCAAAGAGGATCAGTCATCCATTTAACAAGCCCAGCAAGAAACTGGGCAGGTTTATGTTACAACGTCCCCCTTGGATTCAGACAAAGAGTCGCAGAGCCAGCCACACCTTGCACACACAGCAATGCCTGGGGAGTCTGTGCGGTGGGGGCCGCTGCGTGACAAAAGGCAGCTTTCACTTCCTCAGGTGATGGCATGAACAAGACATGTTTTTTCTACCAGCAGGGAAAAAACCCACAACAATGCAAATAACCTCCTTTGCCATATTACCACCAAGTGATCTGCAAACAACAGTAATACTGCAGAGGTTTTTACATAACAATTCAGATTAGAAACGGCACAACACTGCCCAAGGGTGTGTCATTCCTTTAACAGTGAGCATGGAAAACATGAAAAGAAAAAAAAAAAAAAAGAAGAGAGATGGCTTTATGTACCAGTAATTTCAAAACATTAACACGAAACAATACGTGCGAGGGAGTCAACAGAAGAGAATGAAGTATGGCAGGCAGAGGTAAGAGGTTATAAAGACACAAATAACATTTTAGATAGTCTAGCTAGAGAGATGAGTGAGAATTTAAGTGAGGCACAGAAGACAGAGATCGTAGAAATTATCAGAAAGGAAGAAAGAAAGTGGGATGGCACAATATAGCACTGTCTGGTTCTTGGTGAAGAAGCAGCTGATGCCAGCTGAACACCACGTCCTTCTCACAGTCTCAGCTGAAAGCAAATAAACTAAATCCTGAAAAAAATACCTGCTGAATGTTACGCTTAGCATCTTAGCTAAGGTACACCACTACAAATTCCTAAACTTGCCTTTCAGGAGAGTCGGCAAAATTGTGCCCCCAGTAGGCTCTCTACCTGTTCCGATTTAACAGCGCCTGCACCGATCCTCTGGAGAGGGTGAAGAATGAAAGAGACAGGAGGGCACAAAAAGCAGGAGAAGCAGCTTTAGACACAGGAAAGAAGACGACGAAAGAACATTAGGATCAGTGTAGTAGTTCCATGTAAAGCTTTAACTGCCCCAGTACCCTAGGTCTGACAGTGGGCAGCAGCAGAAGGAGGACGGGTTAAGTAAAGAATGATTCTTGTCCTAATATACCCTACAACTACCAAGCCAAGCTGTTCAGCAAATTTGAAAGGACTACGGAATGGGAGGCAAGAGACCAAAAAGCGGACTAGAAGACGCAGGGCAAGAACTTAGGGGCAAAGTGGGAAAAGGAAACTGGGTGACAACACAGCACTAGAGCCAACCATTTGTGGGAGGAGGTAACAGGGTACATTTGAATGGGAAGAAAATACAAAACGGGGTAACAGTTTAGAGGAAACAATTTGAGTGTGTGGGATTTCTTATCTGAAGTCCACTCAAATTCAGACCACAAGGAGGAAAGGAAGAAAAAGGAAGAAAACACATCAGAATATTGCGTAGAAAGGGAAGAAGGAGGAAACAGCAATACAAAGGTATTTTTTTTATTTTGCTTTTTAAGTGAAGAGTAGGAAAAACAAAGACTTCTAAAGGAAAGCAACTGGACAAGCTGACTGGCGAGCTAGTACCTCTACTGTATAAATACAGTTTGTGCCGCCTAAAAACGATGCCACATCTGCAAATCAGCTGGACTTTGTCAGGAGAAGCCCAGACAGAAAAATGGTAGAGGACAAAAAAGTCAAAGGAAATTACAAAGCCACTGGAATCTAGAAAAGCCCTGAGGTGAGGTGACTTTATGTAAGCAGCACGTGACCAGCACAATGAGTCACGTATCCGACAATGCACCAGCTCACACTCCTGTCTGAGGAGATCATGGTGGCTAAACAAGTGAGGACAAACTCCCACCCAAAAGAGGCTAATAATTTTATATTTAAAACTGAATTAAGGAGAATGTGTATCTCTACTTACAGAATCAGTTGAAACCATTTCAGCAATAGCATGGCTCATATTGACATCAGAACTTTAAAATAGTTATGAGACACTTCTACAGACGCAGAAGGTAGTGGAAATCTTTAATTCACAAAACTCAAAAGCCAGCAAGATCTAATAATTAAAGATCCAGAGTGCTAAGTTCATCTCATCTAATCTCTTGGTAGCATGAAAGGCAGAAATGGCCTATCTCCCCTGCTTCCAGCCGCACGTACCTCCTACTTCCTTTGCAGGGGTTTTATTATCTGTTTTAGCTTTCCATGGGCCAATTCAGCTCATTAGTCCAACAGAAAACACAGAAGACAAGGAAACTGTTTTCTGCCACATTAGCTAGTTGAACTGGCTCACCATGAGGTTGGAGAAGTGCTACTGACAGAAGGGAGCAAACAGCAATCTACGGCCAGTTGCAGCAGAGACTGCTGCAGGACCATCCCCAGCAGCAGCTACAAGCAGTTTAATTAGCTCAACAGCTGGTATAATTGCATCCCAGACCTGGTGAAATCAGACCTGGAAATAAGTCTAAAATAAAATCAGCCTTCCAAGGCAATGGATTTGGAACCTTCTACATCTCTCAGAATCTCTAAGCCACAGTGAGACGTAAGTTTCTGTATATATGAAACTATGCCCTGCTCTGTGGTAGCTATTCGGGCTGGAATACCACCAAATACGCAATGCAATGCCAGACCGGATGATTATTGCAAGAAACTCCAGTCTGATAAACCAAACCTGTTTCTACTAATGTAAAAGAAACCTCCAAGTATGGCTTCCTCGGACAAAAGCTTCTTTCTGTTCTTTCCGGAAAGTCTCCAACTACAGAATAAACGCATTGCAGAAAGAGCCCCACACACTGTCTCACCTCCCTAGCTCTTACTCCGTCACACACTCAGATGAAAAAAGATTTTAGCCTAGACTTTTCTAAAAAAAAAAAAAACAAAAAACCCACAACTTTTTTTTTAATGCAAACTCTTCCTTCTTGTGAAACAAAGAAGTGGCATTTGATAGAATTACTAAACACCAACCTTGTACCAATAACCCCATGACAATTTTGGGATGGGGGCTTGGATGCCACCAAGGGTACAGTGCTGCAGGTAGCTGATCTAACAGCTCACGTTTTCAAAAGAGATACTACTTCCTCCTCTCATCTCCCTCTCCACTCCTTCTTCCCCAGCTGTCCACTGCCACTTTCAGACAAGATCGCTTTAACTCAGGAAAAAAAACAACCCAAATGTGGAGTTTTCTGTCAAGACAGCATGTTGAAGAGGCTTACAGAGGTATCCAACAGACACCAGATCTGAGTGGTGAGATCACCAAGAGAAGGACAAGGCTCCACTGATCAGGAACAGAGGTTACCCTTTTGAAAAGCAGTAAGCCTTCAGAAGAGACCAGCTGCCCCAAGTTCTTACCTTAACTCCAAACAAACCAACCACCTGCAATTTCTTCTGTCTGTCATTAATACATGAGACGCGATAGCTATTTCTCCAAGAAGGTACTTAAAAAGTCCAAAAAGAGAGTCTTCCTAACCCATCAAGCACATGCCGTATTTTTCAAGTATCAAATTTTAACAATTAACTTATCTAAGGTAAGATTCATGAGTAGATTCTGGTATCATCACAGTATTCTTTGGTTTCATTAAGATAAATTCATTCTTCTAAATATAACGAAAATGGCTTTACCGGAGAGTGTCTGGTAGATCCTCTTGTGAAATACTGGTCACCAGCTTTTGGAATGTATGGAAGAGTTCTACTTTACAGATCTTGGATCTGATGGATAAAAAAAAAAAAAAAAGAAATTAGAAATTCTGATGGAAAAAAGAAATCAGAAATGCACTTGCTCTTACAGCTCACAGTAGTACATCCCAGCTGAACATTTTTGATAAAAAACATTGTTAACTTCTCAAAGAATGTAGAAAGTTCTCCACAATTTAAATTCTCCTACCCTATCCGCGTTGCCCACCCATCTTTTCCCTTTGTTTTAAATGTTATATTGACAAAGAGCTGCATTGCCCCCCTTGTCCCAGCCAGCACTCTTGTCAGTTAGCAGAAAGAACATTTTAACATACCCACATTGTTATCTGGGTGAGACTACACCGTCATCAGCTCACAACGACAACAAGGCTGAGCCAGGGCTAGTCCCAGAACTGATCAAACGAGCACAGAAGGACTCCACGCTCGTAGATGCGGCGCTTGGGGACATGGGTTAGTGGTGGCCTTGGCAGTGCTGGATTAACGGTTGGACTCCATGATCTTACAGGTCTCTTCCAACCTAAACAATTCTATGACTCAAAGGCCTGTTCAAACTGGCAAACTTTGTATTATTCAGAACAAATAAAAGAACCAGCAGAAATATCTGGAGCAATGCTGTCCTTTTCACAATGGTGAGGAAGACACATTTAGCAACAGCTGCAGGGCAGTTAAATACAAAGAGGCTCATCAAAAAATAAAGTGAGTCAAGGTTTGCAAGGTCTTTTGAAGATCCCACATGCATGGTATCTGTCAGCTTTAAGCCCTTCTCCTCCTCCAAAGAGGAGGCAACCAGAAGAGCTGTTCATAAAGCATGGTTTGTTTTTGAAAGCCCCAGCTATTTTCTCTATTTAATTAAATTCTCTTCATACACTTGTCTTCACCATGACTGATTCAGTTCACCAACACGTGCAAGCGGATTCTCCGCAAGCATTGGAAAAAACCCCAAAAACACACTAATCAAAAAAACCCTTCCTATTTTGCTAGTATGTTCTTTAAGAATCCCAAAATTGGCACAAAGATGCTCTAAAATTTCATGTTAATCTGTCAAAGGTTCATATTGTAGTTTTTGGTGGTTTAGTTAATTAAGCATTAACAGACATCTACCTACAAATTCCTCTTAGTCAGTCAGCTTTACCTTCCTTCATATTTAGTGTTATCTAGCATATTGAGGGGAGAAAAAACCCCCTCAACACCACTCTCCACCAATCACCCTGAGGTTCCTTGAGAGAAAAAAACAGGGTAGAAATACAAGTCTTGTTTATTATTAAACACATATCCCCCCAAATACAGCTATAAATTCCTTATTTTCATGATAAAAGTTCCTTTTGTGACCATTTATCACGAAAGCGTAAACAGTTTACTTATTCCTTGACATTGTTTTTAATCCTGATTTCCGAAGGAAACGAGTCCTTTGCTATCACGGTCTTGTATTCCCTCTCTAATAACTTTTGAATGTTTTAGTGACTTTCGAGCACATGTAAAAAAGAGAGGAAGATCTCTCAACAGTAATTAAGTTCCTACAGTTTTGTGCAAACTGGCAGCTAGCAGATGGCTCTAAAGTTTTAGAGTCGATACACAAACGCTACGTTAACAAAGTTAAGCCTACTGAGAAAAAGGGGTGGGCTGGTTGGTTTGATCTTTCACACGTCTTCTGGAATACGTTACACACCACATACTGAAAACGAATATTGTACAGCGCACGTAAAGCCTCTCTCAAAAGACACACTAAGTCACCCAGGTCACCTGTGCTAACGATACCCCAGACACCAATACTGGTCACAAACCACGGAGTTCCTGGTCCTCTTCTTTCCAGGGAAAATTTGGAGATACTAGGATATACCAGGATAAACTTCAGTCAAGCCAGGCCTAACTTCGAGAAGCTCAGAATGTGCAACTCACAGGCATGTGAATGAATTCTCCACAAGAATTGTCTAAGCTCTACTTAGCATTTTATTCACTACTGTCAGGATTATCTTCTTTCTCCCAGAAAGCCTGGGAAAAATGAACAGTGTGACCAGTGATAAATTGGTAGCATAAGCAGCCAACAACCAAAACAGGACCCCAACCCTCAAGCTGAACTTCCACAGACCAATGATAATGTTGGTCACCTCACCTAAACTGAGGAAAGTGTAGAGAGATGGAGAAACGTGCCTGCAGATGTTTACAAGTAATTCCTCTCAACCACAAGAAAAATACATTAACTGTTTCTTTAAACATTAATAGTTGACATAAGATTATGATGTTTCTTAAAGAGCGCAGTGACAAGATGACAATTGGAAAGGTGACATGTTTTGTGTTCGGAATCTGCTGCAAGCATTTCATAAAATTTTCAAACTTAAAGGCAGAAAGTCACATTTCAAAGCAACACTTTTAACAATCATACGTCCAGGTCAGCTGGCCTGCCTCTTACAGAAAAAGAAATCTGTAAAAGGAGGACCTGCAACACACAACGTTTCCTTCACAGTCATCAACCCAAAAGATAGATACGAAGCAAAAATTCTGCTAACTTCACCAGTAAATAAGCTGTCTTTTAACAAGAATTGACCATAGTCGCCCACCACCGTTATCTACAATGCTCTCTTTAATCAACAGTGATAAAGAAGAAATAGGATAAACTTGTTAACCCTCATTCAACTTTTCTCATTCCAACGCCCCTTCTCTCCCTTACGCAGCGACTCTCCCTTTTCGCCTGCTCCCTACCTTTCCCCTCTCTCCCCACTCCCTAGATTTCCTTCTGCTCTGACGATGCACTGCACGCCACGTGAGCTGTCAGAGGCGCGCTAACAAATAAGATACGCGCATCCGGATACCACCCCCTTCGCACACCTGCTCTGATGGCTCCCAATCGCCTTCTTTGTTGTGCCCTGCCGGAAGCCATCTGAGGTGACATCCAGAGGTTGCTCAGGGACTGCACTCCAGCTGATAGCTGTAGGAGAAAGGATTAGGAACAAGCGAGAGGCTCTCATCACAAAAGCAGAACTTAACAGTTCCTTTCATTCCGTGTGTTCACGTGATACCATGCTGCTTCCCAAAATAATTCAAACTAGAAAGCAGACAATGGTTCTCTAGGGCCAGGATTCCAGTACCTGAAAGAACAGGTAAATGCTGTTTAATTAAAAAAAAAAAAAAATACACACACACACACACACAGAGAGCACTTTCATCTTGATCAGGTCCTTCAAGAATCCATGCCTCTAAGTATTTGGACTCCAGCTTTGTAATTCTCCCCTTTTTAGGGGGATTCTTCTTTCTTTTGTGCATCCTGTCCGGCCAAAGGATGAAGAAATTTCCAAGTCAGGCGGCTTATTTTCATATCAGGCTGTGAAATGCTCAAGCTACCCAAGCCACTTGCACCAGTCACTCCGTTTTTCCTTATGATTGTGTGCTATTATTTCATTGTGTATTGTATACGCTAAGTAGTTCTCTCTCTGTTTGATGACTGACATATGTCAAATATCTGTAGACTTGACTTGAAAAACGTTATTAGCTAGTGGTCAAATAAAAATAATTTGTTGGAAAAGATAGCAAGTGCCAGCCACCTTATCCTTTACCCCCATTCTGGTAACCTTTTTACCATCTTAGACTGTAAATTTCTTAATGCTGAAACTCTGTGTGCCCCACCTTACAGATTTATAAATAACTAGCAAAGCATCAGTAGCATGTTAATAGAAACAAAAGCGATTGACATGCCCACTCTGTCCCTGCATGGCCTAACAACGGTTCCTTTCACTTCTACTGCCTTGAGACAATTTTTGTTCCCCAAGTTCCCCCATTTCCCTGTGTTCCTAACAGGCAAAACCAGTTGCACATGCATTAACTCTAAAGACAATTTTCACAGCTTCTCTCCTTCACGATACCATCTTGCTGTTCAAGATGCTCAAAACCCACACCTTACAAAGCATATTATGGAGACTGGTTACATTAATCACACTTGTATTATGATTCAACTGTGTGCTGCAATTGCCGTACTCTGCTAAGTGTAAACTGTACTTGCATTGTGATTTAGGTACAATGCTGTATCACTCTACTAAATTAAAATCCTGTGTAATGTCAAATAACATTAAATACATACAACTGGTGTTAAACATTAAACCCTCCACGTGTGGAGTATCTAAAACCACGTGGTCGGAGGATATCAGATTCTGACAAGCAGATAAAAATTTACTTAAAAATGAAAACGTTTTCTATTCTTTAATTTCTTCATAGTTATCACAAACTTCAAAATATTAAACAGAACACATTTTTCTTTTAAAAAATACCAGCTGAAATGTTCCTATCAAGCATATTTCAAAACTCAGTGTAACAGCCCTGAATTTAGAGTTTATTCTGATTTTCACTCCTGCAAGAAAAAAATCAACCTGGCATAACTCATATATGCAAAAAAGTATGATAAAGCATCATTCACCTTTATTTAACAGGATTACCTGAGTAACTGTACAGAAAGGCATACACAGGAATTTAGTCACAGTTGGCTTCAGATCTTTTTTTGCTAAGTGAATTGGCACCATTTTTCAATGATGGATTTTGTTTCCTATCTCACAGAATCAAAATCTTTTCCTTCCTGGCACCTGTAAGTAACTCCAATTTAATCAATCTGAATTCCAGTAAGGAACCCTTTTGTTTCCATTTTATTTTATCATCAGCTATATTGTAACAGAATAACATCCAGTCCCAGTTAAGCCAGAAAAGTGTACAACAGCAGAAGGTAGGCACGTCCAAGTTTAAAGAAACGGCTTAACCATACACAGAGTGGCAGCTCCATTGGGTTTTTTCCCCCCAAATGAGACCATGTTGCTAAATCACAACGTGACTTGCATATTCATTCATCACCATGACAAAAAATGCAATGTCCAAACCCTCTATCAATTAAAACCTTTACACTATACTACTCTGTATTCTTTCTGCGTTCACAGATTTCTGGAGCAATTACAAGCACAACTCGGCATGGCAAGTCTTCTGTTCATTACCACGGAGAACGCAAAACTAACTGAAAGAAGAAGTCTTTTGATATTTTTGTTTTCTTATTGCCCTCGGAACCTTTGCTTTCACTGGTTATTTTCTGTCTTTGTTTAGATTGTAAATTCTTAATGGCATCAACCAAGCGTTTATTCAGTCCAAAAACTCCCTACAGGGAACTAGAGGCCGAGTTGAATATTATTAATTATTAACAATTAAGTTCTGGTCTGAAATCAGCTTCCTGCTGTAAGTCACGCTTTGCCTCTAGCACTGGCAATGAATGATGTTCCATTTTAGGAGCCACCAAAACCACTTAATTTCTATTTGGACTTTTGCACACAGTTATGCACCTGCCCCCAGTTAACTCACCTGCACTACAAGGAACAAGTTTTGTTTTGCTGTTAGTTTGAACTTCCTGAATTGCCTGACGGCTGTGTTCAAATCGAAGATCTGATTGCAGCAGCTTAACCTCCTGAGCGAGAAAACCATCCGGTAAAAATGAGATGTGCTGACACCTAAAGTAAACATGGAAAAATGCAAGTGATTTTAAGTCCGGCCTTCCCAAACAAGCTGATTTTCAGCAGTTTCCCTTCATAATCTAAAACATGTTACTTTTACATTAAAACTGAATTGAACATGAGTTGTAGAAGAGAGAGAAGGAGGTTTGGGGGCATGTTTCCCTTAAAAAAAAGTATTTGTTAAAAAAAACAAAGCCACATAGTTTATTAAGACCGTGTCCATCCTGGAAAAACTATGATGAATTGATTTTTAAAAAGGTCTAGTTAAAAGCTAGTATAATTGACGGAGATAAAGTATCCAGGATAAAAACTGCAATATACTTCTGCAATCACAATGAAAAATGATCATAAAGTATTTACATAGTCAACCATATTACATTAACAACTGTTTTATGAGCCTAAAGGTTCAAAATCGAAGACTAGAAAGATACAAAATAAACTTACAGTTCCATGTATAATCTCATTTTTGTTACCTTAAATTACCATTACACACTGAATGGGATTAGGATCATATGAGGAGGAAAAAAGGACACGTGTTTAATCATCATAACATTTACGTAGAGCAGGAATGAATTAAGACTGAGGTTCATGTTGTTGGATGTAATTCTCTGAAAGAGTGCCTGACTTTGCAACCCAAGACTAATGAGGCTGGGCAAATTCTTGTCCCGTGCGTTACAGAGTGAGGAAAGGATTATCCAGTAAGCTCCACTGGAGAGGTAGCTAGAATTTCCCCTATTAATATACTATGACCTCTTTTATAACCATCCTAGAAGGATGCAAGGCTATGGAGAAAAGGAGTTAGTTACTAAACAAAGTCAAACCTTTCACATGAACTGGTCTCGTAACTGCCTCTTAAAGGGCATGGTGCAGCTCCCCAGTTTCTTGCCTGCTCCTTTCCCTCCGCTCTGCCCAGTTCCGTTTACTCTCCTCTAATGCTTACAGATTCCTGTGTTGCACTGATTCAACCTCCTAAGCAAGAACAATACCCGCTTCCTATCCTTCTGTTGCCAGGATAGTTTTCATCAACTCAAGGATCTGAGGAGCAGGAAAGCCAGTGCACAGCAGATGACGTTCCTCATTTAGCAGCAGCACACTTCACCTGTCACGTAGCTTTCCCCGAGGTGACAGGTTGTGTTATCAGGGCTCTGCTACTCACAGCAGGGAGAAAAATGAAATCTTGGATGTAATTCAGATCAAAGCAGACAAATTTTTACCACCATGGAAACGCACTTAAGCTTTGCCTTTCCAGCCTACACAACTTAGTCTTCTTCCAGCTGACCAGTACAAGCTGTCATAGGCTACGAGTCCTGAACCACTTCAGTAAATCACAGAACGGTTGAGGTTGGAAGGGACCTCCGGAGGTCATCTGGTCCAACCCCTCCCTGCTCAAGCAGGGCCACCTACAGCCGGATGCCCAGGACCGCGTTCAGATGGCTCTTGAGTATCTCCAAGGTGGGAGACCCCACAACCTCTCTGGGCAACCTCTGCCAGCGCTCCATCATCCGCACAGTAAGAAAGTGTTTCCTCATGTTCAGGGGGAAGCCCCGGTGTTTCCACTTGTCCCCATCGCCTCTTGTCCTGTCACTGGGAACCACTGGAAACAGCCTGGCTCCATTTTCTTTGCACTCTCCCTTCAGGTATTTATACACATTGATAAGATCCCCCTGAGCCTTCTCTTCGCTAGGCTGAACAGTCCCAGCTCTCCCAGCCTTTCCTCGTAGGAGAGATCCTCCAATCCCCTAAACACCTCTGAGGCCCTTTGTTGGACTCTCTCCAGCATGGCCGTGTCTCTCTCGTATGGAGGAGCCCAGAACTGGACACAGCGCTCCAGGGGCAGCCTCACCCGTGCCGGTACAGGGAAAGGATCACCTCCCTGGCCCTGCTGGCACTACTTTGCCTAACGCAGCCCAGGACACCATTGGCCGCCTCCGCTGCCAGGGCACACCGCTGGCTCATGTTCAGCTTGGGGTGTAGCAGGACCCCCCACCCAGTCCTTTTCTTCGAAGCTGCTTTCCAGCTGGGCAGCCCTCAGCACATAGTGGTGCATGGAGCTGCTCCTCCCCAGGTGCAGGACTTTGCACTTCCCCTTGTTGAACTTCATGAGGTTCCTACTCTTCTCCAGCCTGTCGAGGTCCCTCTGGACGGCAGCACGATCCCCTAGCCTATCAGCCACTTCTCCCAGTTTTGAGTCATCAGCAAACTTGCTGGGGGTACGCTCTGTGCCATCATCCAGATCATTAATGATGTTAAACAGGACTGGACCTAGCATTGACCCCTGGGGTACACGGCTGGTTACACCTCCAACTACACTTTGTCCAATGATCGCCGCCCCCTGGGCTCAGTCGTTCAGGCAGTTTTCAATCCACTTCACTGTCTGCTCATCCAGCCCACACGGATTCTCTCTGAGAACCTCACAAGAGGCAGTGTCAAAAGCCTTACTGAAGTCTGTGTAGACAATATCCACTGCTCTCCCCTTGCCTACTAGGCCAGTCACTTCATCATGTAAGTTTTTCAAGTTGGTCAACATGACTTCCCCTTGGTGAATCCATGCTGATTACTAGGATGATTTTCTTGTCTTTCATGTGCCTGGAAATGGTTTCCAGGATTAGCTGCTCCATCTCCTTCCCAGGGGTAGAGGGGAGGCTGACCAGCCTGTAGTTCCCTGGGTCCTCCTTCTTGCCCATCTTGAACAATGGAGTGACATTTGCTTTCCTCCAAGTCTTCAGGAACTTCTCCCAACCACCATGATCAAAGATTAACGGGAGTGGTCTCGCAATGACATCTGCCAGCTCCTTCAGCTCTCCTGGGTGCATCCCATCAGGGCCCAGGGACTTATGGATGTCTAGTGTTCTTAAGTATTCCCTGACCTGATCCTCTTCTGCCAAGGGTATGTTCTCCTTGCTCCAGACCTTCCCCCCTGGTCTCTAGGGCCTGGGATTCCTGAAGGCTGGTCTTGCTAGTAAAGACTGAGGCAAAGAAAGCATTCGGTACCTTAGCCTTTGCCACGTTCTGTGTAACCAGGTCCCCCGTCTCATTCAGCAGTGAGCCCACGTTCTCCCTAGCCTTCCTTTTGTCACCTGTGTACTTAGAGAAGCCCTTCTGGTCTTTGATATCCCTTGCTGGATTGAATTCCGGTGGTGCTTTATTTTTTCAGAATGCATGAAGACTACAAGAGGTGAGCTTGCACTGCACATCCAAGTCAGCGTGAATCTAAGTGGCGGAACAGACCAATAAGAGGTATCAGCTTGCAGGCAAGTGTGAAGTGTCCCAGAAGCAGGAAGTTTTGCTCAAAAAAGCAACAAACTGACAATTAACAGAAACAAGTGTTGACATGAAATCATGACTTTGTGATCTTGTTGCTAAATAGCACTCGTCTTTCTAAACCTAAACGTATTCCACCACTCCACAGCAATTTCTGCATTAGGTCTAGAATGCGGTTTCCGTGGGCTGCGCAGCACACCTGAAGGCACATGATACAGTCAAAACTTTAGAACAGCAGTTTTCAAAAACCTCTACCGAGAATGGACTAACAATACGATTTTGAAATTTTACATGGGATGGGCTTGTACGCATATGCAATAACCCAAATATTAACCTCCCGGAAAATTTGAAGTTTGGATCCAAGCTTAGGAAGACAGCAAAAAGTAAATTGTGTTTACAACAATTCCCTTCAAAGCAAGTTTAAAATGCTGCATCTCTTACTCGCTGGAAAGTAAGTCTGAAAGCAGGGCCTAATATCAGTGAAAGTTTCAGAAGAACTAGGAAGTTCATTTAAGGCTAAGTTATAAAAAGGTTTGTGAGGACAACCACAAAGACCTCCTTTCCACAGTGCAAAAGTCTACCTATGCATTCATTTCGAGTCATTTCAGTCAGATTGCCTTTAGGACGGACAGATTTGGGGGCTTTTTAATTTAATTTTAGGAATGGTCGTGCAAGAAATAAAAGCTGCTTTTGCTCACCAACACAACTCCATAAAAGGGAACTTACAGATACTCAGAATGACTCTGTGGAGTATGGATAACCAAATAAATTCAAACTTTTCTTGACCCTGCTTGAGGAAATAAAATCAGGAAGAGGGCAAGAAAAGTTCAACTTCACTACGCTAAAAAACTTCACTACGCTGAGTTTGTGTCCTTCCTGCTGTTTTTTCTGCTGGAAGGCTTCTAGAAAAACTCAGGTGGGTAACAGCTTCTCATTGCTCTGTGAAGGGCCAACCAAGGGATCCCAAATCTAACGGAAATTCTTTTGTGAATCTTGACGTCTGATCCATCAGCAGTAGTCACCTTGTCTCCGTACCACACAGGGCCACTTGCTGAAAATGTGAATTTGCAGAAAGTCACATTTTCTGCCAACAACTTTGGTGCAAAGTCCTGATACTTGTGTGACACGTTGTCTTCTCATTGCCTCCGTACACGCTTACCTGATTTCCAAAGGAGAGCACTTACCTTTCAATAATTGCTCTCCGCATAGCTTCTTGGCTATATGGACACTTCCCCACTACAACCGCTGACAGATACACTGGATACTGCAGGAAATGCATCAGAAGAGCTCCTTGACACCCCAACACATTCCAGCGAGACAGTTTATCACTGCAGGACATAGAGCATGTTCTGTCCCCACGACCTGGCTTCACTCGTAATAATCCCACAGAGTGATACCCTAGCCCAGGTATTCGGGCATCACCCAGCTCTCCAGGTACGCATTTTGCTCCAGTTCTATAAACATCTACCACCTTTGGTCTCCCTAAGCCAACCTCCTTATCAGCTGTTTGCATCTCTGCAGAACGTTCGCAGTTCTTCGGATGTGCGTCACCTTCTCGTTTCACAGATACTTGCTGAACAGCCAGGTCTTCAGTGATGACGGAAAAATAACCATCGTCGTCAGTTTTCATTCTCTTGATTATACGATTACTTGCCATTTTCTCCGATTTCCTTTTATCTTCTGGATCCAAATGATCACAGTTACTTCTACACTCTGCTGATTGTCCAGCTGCATCCTCTCCAGTCACTGGCTTAGAAAGCTGGTTCTCTGGTTCACTAATTGGAATAATAGAAGCATCTCCACCTAGAACAAAGGAAGTAACATCAGAATTGTCCAAAAACGCATCTCAGGACCGGAACACATCACACCACTAGTGTTACAGCTACTACTAGTTTTCACAGATTGGCGCTCCGGAGAATTTTAACTACGAGAACACACTTTTCAGACAACATTGCCCTGTACAATGATGGATCAGACTTCACTGAAATTTGAGCCAGTGTATGTTTAATTTCAAATTTTGCATTCTACCTAAGAAATAATCAAAAAAGCAAAATTTAAAACAAAAATTATAAAGCAAAAGGTGTCAGAGGCATCTGACAGACTATAAGCAGTGCTGAAGACTCACAGGAAAACTACTCTGATCTAACTAAACAACACAAATCTCAAAAGAATAAAAGAATAACCTATCAAATAAGGATGGAAATTTTAATCTGTATCACTAAAACAAGCTCAAAAGCAAAATCCTGAAGCTCAGTTCAAAGCAAACAAAGCCTGACACGCATGTGAGAAAAAGGGAGTCAGCAAGTTATTCTTGCTATTAAATTTGAAGATGTAGATTCTATTCTGATAGTGCACTAACAAAGAAAACCATCATAGCATATTCCAGCAATGCCAACAAAACCATGAAAATGTATGAGCAACTAATTCACTACGCGAACTACTGACGAGGCATGTTTTGAGAGTGCTTAGACTTCTTTGTTCTGGTAACAGACTAGCAGTTGAAGAACACACTGCTAAGAGTGCGGTAACATCGAGACCTCCGATAAGCTGGTAGACCAAGAGGTTGCATTCCTACATTTTGCTAATAGATCCTCATCTTTGTGGTGCTGTTTTTTTAAAACACATAAAGAGCGTTTTCTGTGACAAAACAAAAAGTCACATGCCATTCCATAATAAGTTTTGGGATGGGAGGGGAGGGTGGTGGTTTGTGGGTGGGGCTTTTTTAGTTGTTTTGGGGGAGTTTGGTTTTGGTTTGTTGTTTTTTCCCTGTTTTGTTTTGTTGTTTTGTTTTGGTTGGTTGGTTGGTTTAGTTTTGGTTTTGGTTTGGTGATTTGGGGGTGGGGTGGGTGTTGGTTTGGTGTTTTCGGGTTTTTTTGGTTTGGTTTGGTTTTTGGTTTTGTTTTTTTAAGGAACTGCAGTAAATGTCAATGTTTTTTATTCAAATTGGAATCTAAGGCGACAACATTTAAAGGAAAGCAACCAGGAAATATGACAGGACCTCTGACAAGTATGTTAGTTTCTGGAAAAGAAAACAGTAGCCATTATTGTTTAAAGTGAAGCATTCCACTATCTAAAGAGCAGTATATTGGATTTACTGAGTTTGCGTGAATCACATCCAGTGAGATAAAACGCCAAATCTATTTTTGGAGTACCAGTCAAATACATCTTAGGGCACATACTGATGACATGAGTTACTGCCTCACTCTCACTCCAGACCAAAGAGAGACCAAAGAACAGCAAGGGGCAGAGAAGATTCTACCAGTGGGAGCCATGAAACTGGTTCACTCCAGCGTACTCACATGGGGTATGACTGGAGAAGAAAACAAATGTGATATTTGGCTTGAGTTTCCATTTCCCAGTTTCAGTTCCTGGAATAAAGATACTGCATTGCTGATGGGAAGTTGCCAGCCACATCTGATGGAGAAGATACCTGTTAGGCAGAAAGTTTTCATGAAATGCTTACTTCACTTTTGATGCATGGGAAAACAACAAAAATTAGATGCCCACTAGTGCCTGTTCTTTCCTGATAAAGTCCATGAGGAGCCAGTCAGTTATGCTTCCACAGATAAATGGGATCCAACATACTCCATAAACACAAACACATCATTGGAACCTTAATAACAGACCTCAAAGGGTTGGATTCAGTGGGGTTAACTATCTCCTCAAATCGTGTATTTAAGGTCCCCTCCTCCCACTCTGTATTTTTACCAGCACCGCAGCTCATCCGATTCTGCGAGAGCCAGTTTAGTGGCATCCAACTGCAAGAAATGTACTTGTTTCTGTAGCATTACTGTTCTTCTGGCTCAGCTCCTTGAACCAGTTTATCCCATGTGAACAAGGACTGGTATGTGGGAAACAGCAAAAAAGCTACCCTTGACAGCTAGTCATCACACCAGCACTGGCGTCACATGAAATCAGACCCTACTTCTTCGTACGGAGGCTCTGCAAGAATGAGGAAGAAACAAGCTTTTGTGAAAAGGCCTTACCAGCACCTAGAAGTGTAAAAATTAGGTTAAACTCCTGCTAACAAAGGGGGAAAAAAAGTGTTGCCTACACAGAAATACTACTGCCTCTTTCATTACATTCTCATCCCTGAAGCTGCAAAATCTGGCTGTTTCAGCTGTAGGTCAAAACCATTTGCATCACAACCACCAACCTCAAGTGGCACTGAATAACAGCACGTGAACTTCATGCCTCACCTCTGGAAGCTCCTCTTGGCCACAACTTCAGCATGACTGTCATTCAGAACGTCTCCTAAAGCAACAGCCAAATGAGAACAACAGGCATCATTGCTGAGGAGATGAACAACGCAAACAGAATTTGACAGGTGACAGTTCTCCAGATTTGTTAGCATTTGAAGGTTTAAAGTTGGTATTAGGTTATTCCAAGATACTTAAACTTCCAATCACTACGAAAGGAGGTCAATAGCCTACACAAATGAAGGATAAAAGTCTTCACTCCACAGCAAGTCAGAGACTTATTTAAAAAACAAATTTTAACTCTTCTGAGATCTGAAATCCTTTGAGTTGAATAAACACTGGCTTCCTTCAAAACCTTCCTGATGTTTGTTCTTAATAGTAAATCTTTATATTCTCAGATTAAGCACAACATCCAGAAAGTTTCAAGTGTTTGTTAAGCTTTTGATTGAAGTTTCTTGTTGCGCCATGTCCTACAATTGAAATGACTCTTCTTGTAAATAATTCTGGTATTTACAAGGTTTACACATCTCACCTTCAAACTTCCTGCAGTGTCTGCCTATTGCGGTATCTAAAGGAACAGGATCTGTAGATCAGCTTTTATTTCAGGAATAAAAGGGCAGGTGATAAAAGTCCTCTTTAACAGTTCTAAAAGTTCAAAGTTTAAAATTTACCTAACAGATAACCATTAACATGACCTACCAACCAAGTTAATTTAAAAATAAAGGAACATTATCGTAAGAGGAAAATATTTTCTAAACTTAAGATCACTGAAGACAAACAACAGAGAGGAACTAGCTTTACTTTTTTCTAGTTAAATTTCTGCTTTGACTCTTAATACGTAGACTGCAAGTAGTACAACAGTTTAATCACAATTTTCCTAAATCAATCAGAAAAATGTCTGTACCAATACTCTTCTAAGATGGCTAAGTCACAAGAAACATCCACAAAAATCTAAGATACAGAATTTCGTTTCTTCTCTTTTGCTCTACTAATTCATTTCACGATAAAGGATGTTATACAAAACACGAAACAGCCTAAAACCGATGCATGCAAAACTGTTTCTCCTATCTTGCTTTACTCCTCTGAAGTCTAAAGAAGGCAGAAAGCCCTGTACCTACATATTCACACACACTTTTCCTCCTTAGTCACTTTTCAGCGTTAATTACTATGGCTTCTCCCCTCTCCTAGGAGAGGAGACAGACACATTCTGAATAAAAAAAAAATGGACATGCAGAGCAAAGAAAGTCCTATGATAAATAGTAAGAAATGGTAGCTGTGGGAAGTCCTGTATCTATCCCACACATTTACTGTACAAACACTTAAAACTATTTAGCTGCAGAATATATGGTAAGGGAGAAAAAGCCTGTTAGCACCTTTCTGGTGTCACCCCCACCCTAACTCAGCAGTGGTATCTTTTGCATCAGACCACAATAAAACTAGACTGTAAAAGGTGACTGAAGCACAATTCTTTTTTGTTTTGCTTTTAGTTCTGAAGTCTCTGGGTATCTAGACTCGGGGCCTAAACTACACGTTTCCACATATAAAAAGTTTATTCACCTTTAAGGGAGCAAGTGCAGCAAACTTTCAGGGCACCACTCTGACTGCCTGAACTCCTCTCTTCTCGAGAAGGTGAGGTCTGCCTTACACTTCTGGCTTCAATCCAGAAGTCTGAGCGCAATGCCTTGGACATTTTCATTGACGCTATGACACCAGCAAGAAAGACGGTAGCATAGGTAGTATGTTCTTGGATTTTACACCATACTTACCGGTTTTTCTCATTTTGTTTTGGCCAATACATTTTGTTCCAGTTCCCATAGCAACAACTTCCTTTGTTACTGAAAAAAAACCCAACGTTGACTGTATGAGAGCAACGCTTCTGGCGATAGTTCGCTCAGTTATCCTGGTAAGCCAACACACGGAACGCTGTGTAGAGGGAAGGTACGGGGAGGCAGGCCATGCGACACTGCGGAAAGGCAGCAGTGTCAGCTGGAGAACCGAACACAGCAGGCAGAAGCACCAGTGCTAGGAAACGTCTACGATCCCATAGCAGGAGTGCTAATACGGGCTTGATACACAGGCAACACACAGCGGACACTGGCACAGGATTCCTCAAACACGTAAGAAAGAAGCATGGGATACAATCTGCATGACAACAATGAAGCGCCAGTAAGGGAAAAGAAGATGACGGTGAACTAACACCAATGCACAATGTAATAACAGTCTGTTAACGGAGAGCGAACAGAGACCTTTCTAGGATTCTTTCAAATAGTAGCCAAACACGCTTTCGCAAGGGTTTACACTAGGAATTCAGGTCCTGCCTAGACTTTCGCCACTTACTGAACAGCCAAACGCAGGCTTTCATCTTCTCAGTTACAGTCTGGGAAGAACAGCATTTCACTGTAACCGTCTCTTTCCAGACAGAAGCTGTAAAAGCTTTTACAACCACAAAGAGTAAAGAATTTGGGTGGAGACAGAAATGGGACAGGAAGGGGTGTATGTTTTTTTTTAAAGTTACCTTGAAAAAAAAAAAAAAAAGGAAAAAAAAAGCATCAAGGACTGACTGCCACCTCCTCTCCCGCTTCCCCCCTCCCGCCCCAGTCCCCACAGCTCATTCTTACCCTGCAGATTCCCCCGACTAGCAAGAACCTCTCTTTGGGTTGCAGACTCCACTTTGACAACAGCTGCCAGTGAAGTCCATTCCCTGTTGGGATCTGGTTTCCCCTGCTTAGGGAGTCTGGTCCTATAATGCAGGTAGCACAGCTCAGCAATTTCGTCAGCTGACCACATGGCTCCCGATGCAAGCGCAGGTTCTAGGCGGGATTGGATTCCGTCACAACACTGATTAACAACCCCCATCTCTTCAAACCCTACCGCCTTGTTCTGCCTGACACCTTCCCGTACCAGATTCCAATATAAAGGCTTAACTGCATCACCCCTTTCAGGACCGTTTGTAAGAAATATATTATATGAAATACCCCCCTTTTTTTTCCAGATGGCTGAGAGCAAGAACCAACGCTAGAACCCCTGGAGTCCAGCAGCAGGCGAGACTGCCGGGTTCCCAAGGTCCCCGCCATGCAGCAGCCGGTGCCCACCCCCCCCCCCCCCGTCCCCGTGCGGTCCCTGCATCGCACGCGAAGCGCCTGGTGCCACCGCACCCTTCCGAGGCCTCCGGGCCTCCGCCCTGCCCCAGCCGCCGGGGACCGCAGAGCCCCACCGCCGGGGCAGCCGGCGCGCCGAGCGAGCTGGTGCAGCGCCCGAGCGCACACCACGCCGCGCTCGGCGCAGGCCCCTACCCTCCGGGCCGGCGGTGCCGCCGCTCCTCGCCGGGCCGGGCCGGGCGGCGGCAGCCAGACCCCCGCGCCGCGCCGGGCCGGGCCACCCGCCTCAGCCACGCCCCCCCGCGCGCGGGGCCCGCCGGGAGCGGCAGCTCCTGCGCAGGCGCACACAGAGGCACGGACACACAGAGCCGGCGGCAGCGCGCGCTGCGTTTATTCGCGATCCGCGCCGCCCCGCGCTCCCCACAGAGGCGGCGGCGGCCACCGCCGCGTCTGTTCGCGGTCCGCGCCGCCCCGCGCTTCACGCAGAGGTGCCTTCGGCAGGCTGGTCGGGCGGCGCCTCCTTCTTGTTGTCCTCCGGTTTCATGGCCGGGAAGAGCAGCACCTCCTGCGGAAAGGGACGCCGTCAGCGGCGCCGGGGCCGCCCCGGGGAGCCAGACCCCGCGGCGCTCGGCCTGGCCGCCCGGCGCCCGCACAGCGCAGAGGCAGCGCCGGTGGTGCACAGCGCCGCGCGCTCTGTCGCAATGTCTAAGCGAGTGCGACAAAGCGAGAGCTTTTCTGAGGGGGAACTGTTCCTCTGAAAGGATCTCCAACAGCTACGCGGCTTTGTTGGAGAGACAGCCTGCTGCGCGGAGCCGTTCCCTGCTCCCCGACAAAGCCAGCAGCAGGCACTGCCGCTTCTAACATTTACCTTGATGTTATTGGAATCTGTAAGGAACATGGTGAAGCGATCGATTCCCATGCCCCAGCCAGCTGTAGGAGGAAGGCCGTACTCCAGCGCGGTACAGAAGTTTTCATCAATAAACATGGCTTCATCATCACCTGCAGCTTTTGCCTAAATGAGAAAATTAACAGTGAAAGGTGGGTTGTACAGAGCTAGATAGTAGCACTTCTGCTAACCCCTACCAAAAAGGGAACGTTGGTATTTGTAGCAGCCATGTAACTGATGAAACCAAAGCCCTATACAGCTGTGTAAGTGAGTAACAGATGAAGGAATCCCAGCGCCTGGAGAACTGTGGAGGTCACTCATACAGGTGCTTCCAAAATAGCTCTAGGCTCATCCCTTCCTGATCCGTAAGTTTCCTTTCTAGACAAAGGCCCAGGCCCTTCACTTCAGTAAAAGCTATCTCCAGGGCCATACGGCAGCAGGTGACAGCTGAATAAATTGCTTTCAAACGCTTCTCAGGTTCTTTATTGTTTGCAACCCCTCCTTTCATCTTTGCAGAAACAACTAAGCAGCATAATTGTTTGAATCATCAGTAGTTGCTCCGTGAAACAAAGTTTAGGGATTACTTTTTTCCCTCCAGTAGGAAGATTAAAAAACCCTGCACTGAGATGGTAACTAATGCACCTGACCCTGGCAGCCTCCAAGTGCCAAGAGTCGTAATAGTAAAAACACAGACTAGCCAACCCTCTTAAATTTAGAAAATGCCAAGTGTAAGTGTTGAAACAACAACAAACATTTTTGCTCACACAGTTTCAAGGAAGACTTTGCAAAAGACTGTTAAAGCAAACTTTTCTGCCCGAGTCTGAAATCCTGAAACGCGAACTGCCATCCTGCATCTCAATCTCCACCTTAACATTCAAATTTTCAGGCAAATTTTTGTTCAATACATATAATCCTATGTCTGCAAAATCTGGCTATAATCATGAGGGACAACTGCAGCAAACATATATACAACAGACCAAAGGTGAAAGAAATGTGTAGTATTATTCATTCTGACCGAACAATTTGAAATTTACTATCAAGTTAGTTAGTTAGCGTGAGTCTGTTTTCCTGGTTTTGACAATTGTTTAATCCTCTCAGGCACTGCGAAGCCATTAGAAAGAGGAGGAAGAACAGGAACGCTGTTTCTGCAGACCACATCATGGATGTGTATACCTAATTAACAACAAAATCAGCTTCGGTCACTCCTTTCTGAGGCTTATCTAGAGAAACCTAGTAGTATAAATTTGCAGGCCTAATGATTTCCAGTCTGCAGCTCTATTCTGTGAGCCAATTTAAAATAGTAGTAACTCAGTTCAGGAAATTAGGCTATTTCTTACACACCATTCAAACTCTTACCAGACACAAACATTTATTTAAGAACCTAGAAGTATAACGCTGCATGACTATATAAATGCTTAATTGGGGAAAAATAACTTTCAACCTGAGTAAGACAGAGAAAACGCTTTGCACATTTTCTTTTTTTCAGATTAGTACTTCAGGTAGAATAAAAGGGAAGATATTCCAAAATAAAGTCGCACTACTAAAAAACTAAATCAACAGCAGTGTTTGGGCTTGTTTACCTTAGAGAGCAAGGTTCCTTTAAAAGGAATTAAGTTTTAACGACAGGCTCTCACTGGAGTGAGAAACACTCGCTCAAAGGAGTAACGACCATTTTCAGCAGTAGGGACAAATGACGGGTGTGGAACAGACCCAGGAAACTTTCTTCGCTTACACACCTGTATCACTGATTCGCTATCAGCACGACACCATACCTTGGCCTGATCCTCAAAAAGCTGCCGCTGCAGGAAAGGATCGTTAAGTTCTGTGTACGCATTGCACACTTCCTTCTTCATTACGAAGAGTTCAAAGCGTTCTGTTAGTCCCGGATGGGAGCGATGCCTACGTGAAGAAGACAAAACAGCCACACCTTAAAATAAACATCTTTACAGAGGCAAAGAGCACATACGTGACTTCAGGAGGATTGCCCACACTTAGCAGTAACAGCTATCAAAACTGCAAACTACTCAGCATCAGCACCTCTTCCCTGGCGGATGGGATTCGCAGCTCAGCAGCCCGTGTCTGTCTTGCCTGGTGTCAGAATTCACAAACTAGTATACAGCATCAAAATCTCTGTTTTCACGTATGTGACTTTGTTTGTTTGTTTTGTTTTTAATAAAGTAGGAGTAGAGAGTTTAAGAGAGTTACACGCTGACTGTGTCTCATACTCGTACCATTTGGCTAGAGGACTCATGATCTGCGGGTGATCACAGATGAACGTAGGGTTGATACAAGTGACTTCCAGGAATTCACCAACTAACTGAGAAAACAAAAGCAAAACAACTGTGTAGAGTACAGTATCACTTTCCTAGCACCACCTTCCCCAAACATCCTGCTTCCCTCTCTTCACTACTGAAGAAAGTACCATAAAACTGAAAAGCTTCCCAACTAATAATTCCTGATCACGGTAATGTCTTCATTAACAAAGAGTGTGTGTCCTAGTTGGGCAACAAAAATGACATAGCAAAAACTGTATAAAAAACACCACCACAATTCAATTTGGACATTACAACAAAGACCAATAGAAAAGTAGCAGAAAATCAGCTATCAGGCAGTATTTTGGGTACTCAATACAATTCATAGAAAAACTATATGGTGAGCCTACCAGTTTGGCAAGGTGCATACAAACGCACAGATCTCGGAGACAAAACTGACACGAGATAAAGCAGATCTGCTTTAAGCACAAGAGGCCAGTTAGCAAACTAAAGTCCTCTAGCACTCACATGAAGCAGGCATCAGTAAACTACATTTTGGTGTAGGCAACACAAAAAAAAAAAGATTTTGACACAGCAAGTTTTCTCACTGTGACGCAGAAATAGCCAAAGTGCATTTCAGCGTGTTTTCCCAGATGCGGCCAAACTTCTGCTCTGAAGAGACTTCTGCTGATACAGACAGATCCTCAAAGACGTTAGGATTATAAAACATCACCTTTACTTACTCTGTCAAGAAGCCTGGCTGTTGTCCTGGGAGGTGGACACTCAACATTTCTCTCCGCACAAAGGTCATCAAAGAACTTGCGAGTTTCTGAAATTGTTGTAGACAAAAATTAGAAAAGCCACCCAGGCAACCATGTTTTTTCTTCTTTCTGCATCCTTCAACATGTCAGAGAGTGATTTATAATTATCTTAATGGTATATACATCATGGAAAACATGAGATTAAATGTCAATCTACAAAAATAGTGTTTGTTTTTAATCAGTTTACACTAAAATGTAAGGTTTTTTATATTTCAGAAATTTGACAACAGTTAAGCAAAACCCCACATGACTGCTGGACATTATTATTTGGAGGAAAAAAAAAAACTGGGGGGAAAAAAACCCCCCACACTAAAACGTGTATGAACTTGTTTCCTTACGGCTCTGGATTCCAGGAATAAAATAGCACATACACACATTTTGAAGAAAGCCCAAAATAACGATACTCCTAACCTATGATCACAGGCCTGGAGACTCAACTGCACAAAAGAGAGAAGAATTAAGAAATAAAAAGCTGGGTCTCTTCAACAGATCAAGACCTCCCCAGATCATGCCTCTTGAGCATACAGCATCACATACACTCAACAGAGGAAGAGGCAAAAGAGTCAGGTCCTGCCAAAGACTGGAAAGCACGAGGGCTCCTTCCTGGACTCTCTGTAACAGACAGAACCAGAGACAAGCAACCCCATGGGTTAGTACCACCTCAAAAAAGCAGCTGACAGACTCCAGGCTGAGAACTCGAGACCTTTTGCCCTCTTTCTGTTAAGGAAGAATTAATTATAGGACATTCATACTCAGAATCTAACCTTCAGTTTCAAAACACTCAGCTGACGGAAATTTCACTCCTAGGACTTTTTCCAGATCATGCACCATGCTAATTCGCCGGAAGGGAGGGGTAAAATCTATCTCATAGGCCTGTCCATCTTGACCATCTGGATGATAAGTGATCTTGTAACTTCCAGTAATATGTTTCACCATCCCTACAAAAGGAATTTGAAGTTTAGAAGAAGAGTATGCCACATAATATGCAATTCTTCCAGAGAGTCTTAATCTTTTTTTAATTAATACTGCATACGTCACCTGAAAGCAACTTCTCCGTAATTTCCATCAAGTCGTGGTAGTCTGCATAAGCCATATAGAATTCACAAGTTGTGAACTCAGGGTTGTGAGTCAAATCAATTCCCTCATTCCGGAACTGACGCCCAATTTCATATACTCTGTCCACGCCTCCAACCACCACCATCTAAACAAAAGGAAATTCTAGTAAATGCACTAACTTTTTCAAAAGAGCTAAAGAGAGCTCAAACACACACAACTGCAACGCAACCTTACAAATCTCATTCAAGATACATTTTGTTTCCTCCAATCCAATGAGTCCACCTTTCTTGAAGAATAATCCTCGTTTTAGCTACATTTACTTTTTTAGAATAAGATCACAACAATCTGAGGAATATAGGCTTAGCCACGAGGGGCTCGTATTTTACCTTATGATAAAGCTCTGGAGCAATTCTCATATATAAATTCATATCCAGTTCATTGTGGTATGTGATAAAAGGTTTTGCCACAGCTCCACCTGGAATTATATTCATCATAGGAGTTTCAATCTGTAAAATAGTAACAACAAAAAACCATTAATTTAACAGTGGCATAAATATTTCCAGGCTCCTACTTCAATGCCCTGCTTTCATCTAATCTTTTTCCAAAGCAGAACTCTGTAGATCAAGCAAACAAACCAACCACAGCTAGCTTTGATGAAAAATCTCTGTATTTGATTTATTTTTTGACATTCCAGTATATGGAAACAATTCCGAACTAAAGAGCACTTCTCCCACGCAGTCAGTAAAGACAAATTACTTAAACTATTTGTTGCTATCAAGAATCATTCATATTGACTATAAACGTGAACCTGCTGGGTTCACGTTATCAAAGCCAGGAACTGGGCTGTGGCATTGTCACAAAATCATCTCTCTACGTTGCAGAAAATCAAGTTCAACAAGGCCAAGTGCAAGCTCCTGCACCTGGGTCAGGGCAATTCCCAGTATCAGCACAGCCCAGAGGATGCAGGGGTCGAGAGCAGCCCTGCCGAGAAGGACTTGGGGGTGCTGGGGGATGAAAAGCTGGACGTGACCCGGCCACGTGCGCTCACAGCCCAGAAAGCCACCCGTGCCCTGGGCTGCATCCCCAGCAGCGGGGCCAGCAGGGCGAGGGAGGGGATTCTTCAAGCAACATATACTATCGACTACATGAGAAACAGACTTCAGTTCTATGTTTCTTGACATTGAAAAGAGAAAGTAGCTGCAAATGATGGAAAAACAGAGTAGCAGAACGATTTACAACTCAAAACCTGGTTCCCTACGCAGAGAGCTGGTGGAAGCGGCCTAACAATTTTCTAATTGATTCTGTGGGATATGCCACGTTTACACTGCTGTGCTTACAAACCAGCCTGGCTTTCACGCTAACGCAAAGAACTGCAGTATGCCGGTCCGTATCCTCACATCTTAGCGTCAAGAATTAATGCCCCGTTACTGACCCAGAAGCATGAAAACAGGTATTTTCACAACAGAATTTCCCCATGCAGAAGGGGAACGCTTCTACGAAACAGAATTGAGACTTAGGGCTCCTGTGAAAGAACAAAGGCCAGGGCAAAAAAAGAGAAGTCAATGTCTGACAAAAAGAGAACAAGGATGCAGCTTGAACTCAAAAGAGAGGAGAAATTTTGTAGGCTATGAATTAATATATCTCCCTAAACAAGTATTTAATGGGATTCTCCAAACAGATCTACACTATAAAACAAGTTGAGCTGCAGAAAACAGAAAGCAGTCAGCATCCCAGACAGTACTGGAGTCAGAAATAAAGTTTAATTGATGACGATAGAACTAACAAGCCCTGACAATCACCTGAAGAGCACGATACAATACCCATGTTAGTTTGGCTAATTTTTCTCAAAATTAACTAGAATCTGACCGTGGCATGACACTACACTGTGCCCTACGGAGTACTGGCATGACTGAGCACTGTCCAGACTGCACTCTGTTGTACAGCAGGCCATTCCCTGACTTCTCTGCCTTTTATTTTATTCCCAACATTCTCGCCAAGCCTAAGTAACTTACTCCACTATTCCAACAAGTCAAAACTTCATATAAATTGAGAAAGACTCTTATGGTCCTTTTTGATTAAGTTACCAGAACAGCAAAATCTGTGAGTACTAGATTAAGAATTATTGGGGAAAAAAATCAAAACCAAAACAAAGACAGACATTAAAGCCATCACACGTATGACAGAGATGACACAGCACAGGTTCAGATTCCCACCGCTCTCAAAAAACTCCCGCTGGCAGCTTTTGCAGATTCATTTGATAAACACTTGTAAATAAACTACATTAAGTTCTCATCTTTTTGCTAACTGTAAAGTACAACCAAGAATCCGTATGCAATAGAGAGCAGAGCTAGTATTATTTTCTCATATACTACTCCGCAATAGATCTTAAGATAAAACCAATTTTACTTACAGCAAGTAAAACCTGCATTTACCTCCAGAGGCAAAACACCATTTCAAAGATCCTATTTCCACCTTAATTTACTGAAATAAGGAAAGGACAGCAGTAGTTTGAAGTACTACCCTGGTAAAAGTTTCCCAAGTCATAACCTCACCAACTGAGGAATACTCTTAACTTTAGAAAGAGAGGAAAGGAATGGCTCCCATTACATTACCTCAGCACGGTGTGTTTTATCAGTTTAATTATTCTCACTTCTGTAAATATTTTGCATATGAGCCTGACTATAAAGCACCCTTGAAGCTAAGAAGCTCTAAACACATTCAGCGAGAAATAAACACTGAAGCCTTACCTCAAGGAAGCCCAACTCATCTAGAAAGCTCCGAATATATGTAATGATCTTTGCACGGGTTATGAATTTCTGCCTCACGTAATCATTAAGAATTAAATCCAAGTATCTCTGACGATACCTAGTTTCCTGAAAAGAACAAGTATCTTTAGAACAATTTAGACAAAATGTGCTCCCAAAGGAAAAAAACACCAAACCAAAACTAATGTTCCTTTGTTGACTGATACCATCAGCAGATACAACAGGTCATCCATTCAGACCAATCTGTCAAACTGCCTCCAAGAGTGACAGGTATAACACGTACCTTATCTTTGAGGCCAAAGTGAAGATGAGGCAACATGTGCAGGCATGGAGACAACAGAGTTATTTCATGAGGAATGATACTCAGTTCCCCTTTCTTTGTTTTCCCAGGATTCCCCTCCACACCAATAATGTCCCCACGACGCAGCCTGTTGTTAATACGGAAATACTCTTCCTCGGATTTGTAGAGCCTGTAATTACAAAACCAGTGTAAGCAGTTTTGTTTAAAATTCAACATTCCAAACCGTCCTGCACGTCTCTCCCCAGACCAAATCCCTTAAAAAAAGGATTCTTCTAGCAGGGAAGCCAATCACAGCATCCTAAGCAAAACATTACCCGGCTGCCTAAGCCAACCATAGCCGACTAGCCTAAGGAGATGAAGGAATAGAACGCCCAAATACAGACCTCTAGGCCCCAGAATGCAGTTCAGTTTAGAATGCTACTGGGAATATCTCTACTTACTTGGAATTTGCCATGACCTGCAACTTGACTCCTTCGCCACGAAGATCATAGAAAATCAGCTTCCCTCCAGAGGCACGCTTTGCATGGATTCGACCTAAATATGAAAGTATGCAGGACATCAGGAAAAGAGTCCCTAGCAGAAAGGATACAGGGGCAAAAGCCACAGTATTATCATCTGGACAAAGGATCGTCAGCTCTGAACTGATCGCTAACTGTGAAACAGCAGCAGTTCAGTCTCAAAATTAATACCAGTGCACAACAGACCATACAAACTTTGGGTCCTGGAGCCGATATCACAATCTGATCTTGCAGTTGTAAGGGATGTTGCACGGGTCCACTCGGTCTGAAAGGACATGTCCTGAATAGTCTAACACTGCTACAGGCTTCAGGACCGAGTAATGAAGGATGAGCAAAATTCAAAAAGAGACCACCCCATCACTAAAACCAGCTAAGATTTGGCTTAGCAAAGCAACAGACCATCTTTCTGTATCCCAGATAAGCCTTTACCTGCCACTCTCACTGTAATGTCTGTCAGGTGATCTCCTGGCTGCAGGTGACTGTACTTCTCTATAAAATCCGTGAGAGATAAGTCTACATGGAACTTGTGGGGATAGGGATCTTCATTGGTGCCCTTCAGCTGCTGGATTGCATGGCTACGGATCTTGTAGTATTGCTGTCACCAGAAACAAACAAAACCAAACTATTTTGTTAGAAACTGAAAATATTTTACAGGTTGTATATTAAAACACAGCTGCCCTTATGTGGGAATATGTAGGTCTCTCCCCTTTTAACCATTTAGTTCCCCTTGAATAAAGAATCAAATGTAAATCAGTAACATTTGTTCTCAGAACAGTAATAAGCGTGAGGCCAGATGCTCACATTTGGATCCAAGCTTTCCTCGTCAGCACCGATGTTATTCTCAGAGTCGGAAGTCAAGGAAGGCTTATTTGAATGCTTCTCACTTTGCTCTTTCTGCTTTGCCTCTTTTTCAGCTATTTTTCTCTCAGCCTTCAAACGTCTCTTCAGCTCACTGCAAAAGAGAAGGACGCCAGATGCAGCAGGTACTCCGATACGGGGAAACACGCAGCAGGATTCTGCCGAAGCTTACTGTACAAATAACCCTGTCATTTCTCTTACTCCGCCCAAAAGTCAAAATAATCCTTAAGTACGTTTAAGCATTTTCTTCTTTGAACTCTTTTAGTTCGTCTCCTGTAACATACAAGTACTCAGAGAAAGTTAACACTGAATTAAACCTTACGTAAACAGGCCCCGAGGATGCGTGCCTTCGTGCCCAAGGACCTCCCGCAGGCCGTTTTACACAGAGGAGCCCAGCAACCCCGCGTAGCGCAGAAACGAAACAGGGCAAACTCTCCCCTAGAGAAAGTCAGGCGCTCCTCCGGGTTCCCACAGCGGCCTTCGCGGCCCGGCCCGGCCCCCCGCGGCTCCCGACGCCTCCGGCCGGGACCTCCTGAGGAAAGAGGCAGGGCCCAGCCGGACCGCAAAGCACCGACCTGCTTCGGTCATGAAGCGCCTGGCGCCATCGGAGCGCGAGCGCGGGCGCGGCCCTCCAGGCCCAGCCGCGGAGCCGCGCAGCGGCGGGGCTCAGCATGGCGCGCTCCGACGGATCTCCTGGCGGAGACGCGCACCGGGTCAGCCGGACATTCGCCTCGCCTCGCCTCGCCTCGCCTCCCCAGCCCGGCGCGGCGCGGCCCGCTCCGCCTGCCCGCCCGCCCTCACTTTTTGCTGAGGCGCGACTCGGTCTCCGCCGCGTCGCACGCGCGCTCCGCCGCGGCCGCCATCTTCCCAGCTCCGGCCGGCCCTTCCGGCGCTCCCGCGCCTGCGCGCCCGGCGCGGCGATGGCGGGTCCCGGGGGCGCGGCGGCCGCGCGCTCGCGGTCGCTGTTCTTGTGGGACGACGGGAGCCCGATGCGGTTCTACGTGCGGCCCGGGCTGGCCAAGCTGCGCCTGGCGCCCCTGGTGCTGGCGGGCGGCGGGCGCCTGTGCCGCGTGCAGGAGCCGGGAGCCGTGCTCCTGGCGCAGCCCGGCGAGGCGGCGCCCGGCGGGGCTGTCTCCACCGAGTACGTGACGGAGTGCGTGGAGCGCAACCAGCGGCTGCCGCTGGAGCCCTTCCGGCTGCCCGCCGCGCCGCCCGCCGCGCCCGCCGCCGCCCCGCCGCGCGGTCGCCTCGCCTTCACGGAGGCGGAGGACGCGGCGCTGCTGCGGGCGGTGCGCGGGCGGGGCGAGGCGCGGGTGAGCGGCCGGGCGCTGTGGAAGGAGCTGGAGCGAGCCGGCCTGACGCGGCACAGCTGGCAGGCCATGCGCGACCGCTACCTGCGGCACCTGCGGCCGCTGCTCGGGGGTGAGCTGGGGGCAGCCGGCGGGGCCTGGCGGCGGGGGGCGGCGCGGCCGGGGTGCGGGGAGGCTGATGGGCGGGGGGGCGGCCGCGGCCCTGGGCCCCGCGGCGCCCCGGCAGTCGACGCCTGCGTGTTCCCGCAGAGCCCCGGCAGACGGAGGAGCCCGCACAGAGCACGGGTCTTTTCGAGGCGGCTAACCGGGAGTTTGAAAGCACGGAGGTGAGCGGGCGGCGCGGCGCGGCAGCTGCTCGGAGCGGCGCAACGGCGGCGCGCGGCTGCGCGCTGAAATGGCGTCGGGCCGTGAGGTCCCGGCTGCCGGGGCTGAGCGGGAGCCCCGCGCTGCGCGGCTGCGGTGAGCGGTGCCTTGCTCAGCGCGTTTCCCCGCTTGAGTCCCTGCCCAGGTTAACCCGAGGGAATTAACGTGGCAGCGTTGTCGCGTTAAAGGCGGTGTTGGCGAGTGGCGGTCAGCCTTCCGCCTCAGGCGTGGGCTGGTCCCGCAGCTGCACCAGCACTTAGTTTTGCCTTTTATACTTGGTTTGTTCGGGTTCTCCCGTATATTTCATGCTTTTCTGTGATCTGTGTCCTCGTTAACGCAGACAGCTTCACTTCAGTCACGGAATTTTACTATGCCTAGTAATTTCTGAGTTTTTTGTATACTGTAGTCTGAGCGGAAGGTGGTTGGGTAGCGGTGATAAAAGAAGCTTGCCAGAAAATACCACGTCTAATGGATGTCTGTGCTTCTCTTAGTCAGGAAGTGACACCTCGGACATTTCAGAAGAACTTTGCACACCAGATGGAGAGGGCAAGTCCCCAGGAAAACCAGCATCTGCTTTGAAAACTGGACCGGAGGACTCTGTTCTCCCTGACACTCAAGTACACAGGGAAGAAAGACCAACAAGCACTTGCTCTTCTTCCAGCGTGGTGGGAGAAGTAGTAAAAACTATGCAGCACTTCATGGAGAAGCTCGGCATGGACCTGTTCACTGTTACACAGGCTTTTCTGAAAAACACGGGTGAAGCGGAGACTACTTTATACTTTCTGCAGACGGGGCAGCGCTTGGATGGGTACCCTGTATGGAGCAGAGAGGATGATTTGGAATTGCAAAAAGATGATGAACATGTCAGAAATAAATTGATAGCAAAATTTGGAGCTGAGAATGTAGCAAAGCGGGTAGCATTTAGGAAAAGTTAGATAGCAAAGCAGAGGGGAATGACTGATCTAGGACTGTGGCAGGAACTTAAAAAAAACAAAGTCATTTCAGAAATGCAAATATGATGGAAAATTTGATACAACATTCTGAAGTTTCAGAAATGCTTTAACATTTTTTTTTAATAAAAGCCTATTTTGTATTTGATTTTTATTTGTAATACTGAGTACACTAAACATTTAAAAGTAGAAAACGGTGAAGAGAAAGGTGTCAAGTTTTCACTGAAAATTTGCTTTGAAGTGTGTATCATCTACTGTGTAAACCAGCTGACAGTCCTACCTGTACATTGCTGCCTGCAAAGGATTTTGCATAGGGTTGGCACCAAAACCTGACAGAATCACACTAAGTGCTCTGACCTGTAATGCGCTATTAGTGCACAATAGCAGCCTGCCCTCTGTCACTGCCTCACTTCAAACTGTTGTGGATGAACCTTTAGTAACCTGCTCTGCCCGTTGTTGTCATTCATTACCTCATTTGTTTGTTTGTTAATGAACCTTCATTAGCAGCAGACAGTTGGAGACGGTAACAATGAAAATGTAACTGTTCAAAAAGAGGGATCAGGAACACTCTTGCCAGAAGATGAGGCACTTGGTCTCTTAAATGAATGCTGAGATGTTTCAAAGTGGCCATGTGTACTGGGAACGACCCAAAAAGGTCACTGTGACCTTATAACACTCAGTCTCATGTTACAGCGATCTGTCAGTTAAAACCTCAGGCCAGCAGACAGTGATCTCAATTTTTGTTACCACTTTGAGCACATGTTCTCCAGTGCTGACATTGCAGAGTTTGCTTAATAATGCTAGCTTCACCATCTTGCTTCATGATTTCAAAACCAATGAATAGCTCTGCTCCAGCTTGCATCTCTACAGATGGAGGAGTCCCAGCTTCTTTACTCCAGGCAAAGTAACACTTGTACCAGTCCACATAGGCTAGTCGGAAAAAGTAGACCCGCTTTCAGGGCCGCGTGCAATAGTTCAAGCAGGAGATACAAGTCAAGAGTGACTAGAGTTTATTTAGGTATCTATCGCCTAAGTCATGTTTGAGAGGGAGAACACCATTGCTAGTATACAGTCACAACCTGAAAAAACTCAGTACTTTCAGCCTCAAATCATGCTCTGGTCACTGTTTCAATATTATTTGAAGTCAGTCCTGTAAATCTGGAATGCATTCTTTTGGTGAAATAAAATGAGCTTGTAAAAGCAAAGATTGATTTTTTTTTTTTCCCCCCCTTTAGAATTATATTTTGGGGTTTTTGCTTATGGCACAGTGGCACTCAAAAATACTAAGGTGAACTAGGAAATTGCTGATTTTAAGCCAAACTCAAATTATATTGAAAGTCAGCGATAACTTGATATAATGAGACTGCTATTTCAGAAAACCACTGTCCTGAAACACCAACTGATTATTTGGGGAGTTAAGCAACGTAACGAAGTAAATGCCAAAACTCTGGTTTAGACTAGTGTTTCACTGGACAGGTCGTTCCTGCTGAAAAAGTGAGAATTATTTGTACGTTCATGCTGTTCACACTGGTTACTTGAGACTCGTGTGGAAGACCAGACGAGCACTTAATGAGAGAGTGCAAGACAACAGAGCAAATAAAGTAGTAAGATTTTTTAAAAAATTAGAAACTTTGCCAGCTGGATTTGAAATCCAAGGACTGCTGATGACCAGGTGCATGAACAGGAGACCCGTCACCTCCTGCAGCCAAAAACTCCCATTCTACCTTGCGTGGTGTACACGTCTCGGCAGCACCATAACCTCACAATTCAATGGGCGTCTTGTTTAACCAAAACTGCTGTAGAATTCAAAGGCAGAACACATTAAATGGCTGCAACATAGAAAGATCAGGCATCAGGCTTACTGTATCTTTTTATAATTCTAAGTGACACTTCAAGAGTGAGTTTGTCTTTTTCAGAGCAATTAGTCAGACATGCAATGCGAACTTCGGAGTCCGCATGCAGTGCTTTTAGCTTTGCAGAACCATGCAAACTCATTGTCTAACACCGAGAACCTTTCCACACACACTTGATGCACTCGGTAGGCGTAGGAACTAAGACACAAGGAGCACAGCTTACTCAAGGTTGCCCTCTTTCATCTGTTGTGAACTCCGGAAAGGCACTGCTTATCCACGCTGTTGCTTGTGTGGGCACACGGGTCTAGGTCTCTTCAGTCCACCTCCCATTAACAGGACCTGGAGGTGTCACTGTGTCGTACGGTTCTGCTTCAGGGCACTCCGGCTCTGCCTTCTCCCACGATAAAAATCCTCGTTTTCTCTGCTTTGTCTTACCAAAGGCGCAGTTACATTCCTTCCAAAACGCTGGAGACAGTTTGGATTTCCATGTTCATATCAGGCCCCTGTACTATTGGGGAGTGTCAGGAACGCTCTTTTTGTAACTCAAAGATGTATACAAGTTTCTTCTTTGTATGATTGCCTGGAGCAGCAATATTTGTAAACCTGGAAGGGTGAGCAGAGTGGCAATGCACATGCCGGAACTTTGAGTTAAAGACAATTCCAGAGGCAGAAATACTGGGTCTGCAAACTATTACCTGGAATTTGGGTATTTCCCATTTGCTGCCTTTCAGAGTTAGCCAGCATTCATCAAAATCAATGAATTCAGGCCCTTCATAACTGAAGTTACCAGTGAAGAACTGATTGCATGCACCAGGTTGAAGAGCAACAGACAGGAACACCAAACAGTCAGTTTTTAAATGTCCCTTTGATTGGCGCCTTCTCCATCTTACACTTCATTGGCATAAAAGCAGAGTTTACTCTTCTGAACTTGCACAATGTAAACTTTTTACATTTGTTTCCAAACAGACTTCCATGATCTTTATTTTATACACGTCCCAAAGGATGTAGCCAAAGTTTTAAACGTCATGCTCACCATCTTGAAAGTTTGGGGGGTTTTTGCTGGGTTTTTTCCTCCTCCAAAAAGTATTTTAAGTCATCTTTGCTTGCATTAAGACAACTTTCAATTTTCACGTGACCATACTGTGTGGGTTTGGTGCTTCCAGAAAAAAATAAGATCTTACCAATTGTTTCATTGAGGAAACATAGCTCAAGGAGTGTAGTAAAGATACACTGAAATCAACGATTCTGCTTTTTCTCTGATTAAGCTTAGGAAGCAGAAGTTAAAGTAATTTTCAAAACATTACATTAAGAAAATGCATCATATGTTATTTTTATGTCATTTGTTTACTGGCTGACCAGAAACACTATGAAGGTTTTTGTCCAGCTAAACATTTGATACACGGAATTGATTGAGTCCACTGAAGACAAGTATTCATAATAAAACTTACGCCGACATTGGTTAATGTAGAGATATAATTAGCAATGTCCTGAAAAGAGTCTATGTTTGCTCAGAAACGGGCTTCTTGGCACTTAGAGTAGGAAGCTCTTCACTCTGACTGCAGTAAGAACAGGCTTCTGAGACTCCATGCTTTTAGCTGAATATGTTAAGGACCATTTTAAAGACTACGAGAAGTACGGCGGCGGTGCACTTCTCCGGCGCAGTACGAATCCTACTTCTCTACACCAGCCTGCCTGCTCTAAGCTTGCAGAAACACTGCGTAAAGGAAGATACTTTGCTTTCGGTGGACTTCCTGCCACGATGCCAGTGCTGCCTGCTCAGCACGCATTTTGCCATTCAACCACAGGATGCCTAGCAGTAAGACTACGATTTCCATAATATACAACATCCCACCCTTTGCAGGGATCAGGGGTTTAGCTCTGGGAATATAGATATCGACAGTGCTATGGTAGCAGGTGATCTGTACCTGTCACTAAAGCCTAAATGTTGGATACAACTTCAGATGTCTCCCTCATGAATCTAGCGTCAAGCTTTTATTTACACAATACAAGATTGAGATCTGCCTTTTCTGAATTGAGTCAGTATTATTCCAGTTTTACAGATGATGAAATGGAAATTCAGACTCTGGAAAGATACAGAAATAGCACCTAGAGTCTTTCCAACCACTAAGAATAAGAGCTTTGTTTTAAACAACAGGATTCGTACTTAGAAGAACCTTATCTTAGTGAAAGAAACCATGTCCCTGAGGAGCCAACATCCTGTAATCATCCACAGCTGCTTTAAAATGCTTTTAGTCCTGGCGATCAGGGCCAATTGCTTCATCCAAAAGAAAAGCATGACTGAAAATGAAACTCAGATAGCGACTGACTTTGTGCTGAAGGAATCACCAGCAGCTGTAGAAGAAATTCAGCTTGTGTAGCGTACAGACTTAGTAGCGCCTCTGAATAATTCGATGAGCTAGGCCCTGTTTAGTGGCAAGAGATGTCTGGATACAATTTCAAAGGGTTCCTTCAGAAACACTGATATTCATCTAGTCCTGCACCCAGAAACCAGGCAAACCCTGCTAACCGGGTAACAAGCTGAGGTCTGCCCCTGCCCACCCACCCCTTACCAGGCACGAGTCTACACAGGGGCATTTGAAGAAATAGAATTTCATGGATAAGAGAAATGCTGCAACAAAACACCGGCCTGTGAAATCTAAACAATTAACAATAATACTGAAGGTAACAGAAACTGAAAGAAAGGGTCCTCCTACCTGCCTATATCGTCCTTCCCACCTCTGACCAATTCTGCTTCCAGAGCTGCCTCGCTGGGCAGCTAACCTCCCCTGCTCCCCGCTTGCTGCTGCCCAGGTCATCCTGCCACGCTCCTCCTCACTGCTGCGGGATGGCCTCACCCCAACGGGACACACAGGCTCTGGAACGCTGATGCCTTCCCCAGTGACGGTGACCACAGAGCTGCTTCTGGGCCGAGCAGCTCTCCCACCGCTCCAGGCTGCCCTCTGTAGAGCTGACTGTTAGCCGGGGCTGCCTCTCTGGTTCGTTGCACAGGTCCACTCTTTAGCTAGCAGCCACTGTCTCTTGCTAACCAACATAACTGCTCAGTGCGTCTGTAAGGTCACTTCCCTACTTTCCTCAGCAGAATCAGCACATAACAAAACCCTCGTTGATTCTCTGGTACAAAAAACCCCAACCAAGCCAGCTGCTGTGAATTTGCCAGAAGAGCCTTCTCCTGCTGTGAGAGATTGCTATTCAGTGAAGGCGAGTCCTTCTCTGTCACCCTCCAAACACACACAAGGTAGAGGCTGGACGCTGCTTCTTGCGTATGCACCTTCAAACATGAACATAGTCGCTATATCCCCCAATTTAAAAATTCGGCAGTATACGTTTCTCTTTTTAAGAAGATATTGCAACTTTTAGTAACACGCAAATGAGGTCCAGTCCTCCAGGCAGACACTGTCACTTTTCTGTGGTGGGCACCAAACGCCCTGCCGGCAGGTTTAATAAGAGCGCTCCTCACCAGCGCCACGCGGCGCGAGGAGGGCAGCTGACCGACAAAGCGCACGGCCTCGGGGCAAGGGGCTGCAGCCAGGGGCGAGGAGCACCCGGAGCAGTGAACCAGGGACGGGGGGTGGTGGAGAGGGAAGAGGAACACAGCTTCCCATGGCCCTGAACGCTCGGATCCTGCTTGGAGCTTCCTCACACCACCTCCCGTGCCCAGCCTTGCCTTGATCACCTCCTCCCAAGGATGCACATCCTCAGAACTGAGCCTCAGCCCTTGTTGATGTTTGCGATCCTGCCTTAGGACAGCTGCCTTGCTCTCTGCAGGGCAGTGGAAATATTCCAGCTCTGAAGCAATATCCGAATGCACTGTTAAACAGACACATGTTAAAGGGGCTCTGCAATTTACATGTGAAAGAGGATGTTTAGAAGGAGGTATTTGTAGGCATTTCACTCCCCAAGCCTGGTAACAAGCTTTTCTCCTTATCTTACGGAACACTGTTAAAAACAGGTAAAAATAATTCTGTTGTTCAGGTTTGAGCTACATATTCCTATTGGCGGTGGGAGAATGCCATCGCCAATGGAGACGGTGGAGAATGGTGTAGTCTATTAAACATAATTCTGTTGTGCTCTAGGACAGGAAATACTCTCACCAAATAGTTCCATAGGATAACTTCCCGTTCTCCTCTCGGCTTCTTCAGTCCACTGCCATAAACCTATCTTCCCTGTTCCCGTATTTATGCCAATGGAATCTGTGTCCTTACCTTGTCTTTCCAGTCTCAACCTTAGCAAGAATTCTTCTCAGTCTCACATGGACTGTGAGAACTCCCAGGGGAACAACTATTCTTGGTTTTGAAAGCTAGAAGACAGAATTATTTCAGCTGAAAAATAAATGGATTCACATAGTCCCAGAAATGGATCCCCATATGCAAACCCAGGAGTTTTTATTTTCAACTGTAGCTGGTTTATTCTCTTTTCCCATTATATAGTAAGTGAATACAAACATTTCCCCAACATTGCCATCAAGGCTGGATGCCCAGGCACAGGAATGGAGCAAAGGAAAAACAGGGCTTGAAAACTCAACCATATATATATATATATAAAAAAAAAAAAGGATATTTCCAGAAACCAATGTCTGGTCATCCTTGCATCTTTTCTGGCATTACGTATACCGGGTGGCAGCAAGACAAATAATGTTCTCTTTATTCAGCTTCCATTTATATCTCCTGTTCCTTTGCAGTGCAATTGCTCCATGTGGTTTCACTAGTATTTAGCTGCGGTCTGTGAGGGGTTTGACCTCTGCTATCTGGTCCCACTCCTTTGGCATTCTGTTTGCTCCAACCTCCACATACTTCCTCTTTCGCGTAAACCACGGACTTAATTTGGAACACAGACTTGCATTACTTCAGCCTGCATTGTGGCTGAGCCTCCAAGGGCCTTGGAGAGTGACCCCGTGCTGCTGAAAAAGCTCTCATGAGCGTGGTCGGGGGTTCCTGTGTTGCTTGTCATTGCATAGCACATCCATGCACGCACTCTTACACACGTACGCATCCACCCCTGTCCTCTTTTGCTCTAGCAAACAGTTCTCCACTCTGCAGCCTTCAGAGAGTGGGTGCAGAGAGCAGCTTTTCTGCCTTCAGAATTTGTTACTCAGAGGAGTTCTGGGCAAACAAAAGATCCAGCAACATATTTTTCTGCTCTTCTTCGGACTGAACGAGCCGGTAGCCCAGCAAGTCCATCGCATCCTTGCACACATTTTGCACTTTCTCTATTTTCTGGAAGGGAATGGTCTTCCTCCAGGCCTGGGATACTCTCAGCGCGTCTCTGGACCCAATACCAAAGGCCTGTGTTCCTTGCCCCTTCCCATGGGTGATGTTGTGCACCCACTTCTGAAGTTCTGGTGTGAAATGGAGTTCTGCAAACCTGTACATCTCAGCAGCCCTTGCTAGCGGGTCTCTGACGATGTCTTCGTAGCGAACCAGCAGGTAGCGGTCTTTCAGGAAGCTGGGAATGGCCTGGCTGCCTGCCTTGTAAATCTCAACGTGGCTTTTGCAGATTGCTTGCATTGTGTTGTAGGGCCCCATTTCTCCCTCTGTCCTCTGGGACCCCACAACAATGTTACTGTCACGTTTCAGGTCTGCCATTGTATTCTCTCGGGACCTGAACACAGCCCGAGGATCACGTACCAAGTGAATGATTTTGAGGTTCAGGGACGGATCATTGAGAAGAGGGTAGAGAACTTTCAGGTCGAAGAACCGAACCTCCTTGATGACAACATGGCTGTAGGTTTTACAGGCCTCCTCCACCTTGCTGAACGGGTACTTGCCACAGATTGTTCGGCAATTGCCTGCAGTGATTATGTCACTGCGACTGAATAAGTCACAGGCAGGGGGGGAGCACAAGGCTCGGCTTGTCTCCCACATAAATAAATCAGACTTTTTCTTCTGGCTAGACATGTAAGCATCAAACACGGACATGTCACACAGAAAGACCGACCTGACTAGGTCCCGCACTGCCATGTGTAAGACCGTGGCACTGTTCTGGTACATCGTAACCCACACGTGCCATGCGGGCTCCATCAGGTAGAAGACGCTGGGGTGCTGGCTGAAGATTTGTCCAGTGAAGGAAGATCCTGACCGCCAGGAGGAGAGAATGAGGATGTGAACTGGAGAAGGTTTTTCTTCCATGGGGGCATTGTTGCTGCAGAGTAGGAAGTAGAAGTGGATCAGAAGGAAGGACAGAACTGCGAGGATCAGGAGCACCAGCACCCTTCTAGGCATCATCACGCTTGCAAGGGACCTGCAGAGACAGAGGAAGTTCAGCATCACAGGATCATGAAGAAGGCAGGATGCGGTGCATCAGGCTCCTGCCAATCCCTCTGCAGGCTCAGGGCTTTGGAAAGCTGCCACACTACCGGTGATACTGTGACAACCACAGCGCAGAGTGTCTTTGGAAAGGACATAAATACTGCAGGGCTGAAAGTTTGCTGTAACAAACCCACTGTTTGTCAGTAAGCCATTCTAATGCAGTCTTAGAAGATCACTGAAAAGCTTGTCTGCACTTTTATCAAAGTTTAAGAGTTAGTTCAGTGTATTGAAATAAGCCAGTACGCACAAACGTGTACTTAGTGTACGCAATCCCTGCAGACATGATCCCAGCAATTTTTGTGGAGGAAAGAGGGAACAAACAGGTTTTGTGGAGAATTCAACAGTTCCACGTTACTTTTAAGCTCCTGCCCTGACCACCATTTACAATTATTTTTATGCCAGAATGCTGTAAAAATACAATGTAGGTTTCCATTTCCCTTGCTTATGTTCTTTTTGAAATTTCCGGAAACATTTGTTGTCATCACAGGCAAAGACTCACATACCAAAGGAAGTCACTTGGCACTGTAATAAATCCAAGCACAATAGTATCTCCTGCACAATCAGAGCATCACAGGCAATTTTGCTAGAAAGGTCCACAAGGGTGTTTATCATCCATCTTTGTGTAGGCAGGCTTACCTACAACTAACCCTTTTTTAGCCTAACTCCTTTTTAAAGACTGTCTCCTGCTACCGCTCCCTCCAAACCCACTCATCCTGTAGATCTTTTATGCGAAGAGGTACAACACAACATGTTAGTTCAACTCAAAGGTCTGCCTAAAGCTGGTTCCTTGTTTCTCACTCTAAACCTCTGTTCTGCCTGTTGAAGATGACTTCATTATTGGAAAATGTCCATTGCGCTGCCTGGGGCCAATTCCTAGCCTGCGTCCGGGCTGGCACGGGACCCTGCAGGAAGTACGCCGTCAGGGATGGGATCTCAGGCGGAAAGGATGCACTTAATTTTTAAAAAGTACATTAAAGCATGCTCTGCCGACAGCTCCTCTCTTGTGCGCTCTCCTCCCCCCGAGCCATGCCTGACTGTGCCTTGGCTACAGGTGGGTGCGTGCAGCACCGGCCGCCCCTGGGGACAGGCCCCTCGGAAAGCGGAGGAGTCCGCACGGGATGGCGTGGTCCCCTCTCACCATGTGCCAGCCTGGCAGTTTAGCCGTGCTGCAGTGGAGACAGGCCGCTCTGGCCAGTGCAACGGCTTTACATTTCCCAAGGTGAACTAAAGTTAAAAAACCTTACTGGTTCTCAGTCATGGTCAGTCCTTCCAGGTGCTTCCACAGCCAGACAGGATAGAAAGAGCAGGGCCTGCAGGGCTGCAGGGCACGCTGGAAGTCCTCCTGGACAGAGCAGCGCTGGAGCCCAGCTCCCTACAGCTTTGTACACCGCTTTTGTGCGGCCCACGATTGCGCTGAATTCAGGCAGCCATGCCCACACAGAGCAGCTGCCTCCCTACTAAAGCAGCAGAGGTATAAAGCGTGCCCCAACTGGCCACAGCGCAGACACCGCTTCCCCGCTATGTGCTTACCATGTCATCTTCTGGGTCCATGGTAGTGCGCAAATGTTCCCAGTCAAAATTTCCCTAACCTCCTCCTTATGCCCTGCCTCAACTTCCCTCTGCAGCTAAGCTTTGAGACTAATTTGCGTGGAGGTGCCTCCTCTCATGGTTTCAGTTCCTGTGGCACTGATGTTGAGATTTCCAGGTACAGTCACTGCTGCTAACTAGGAACAGGACTCATCTTTCCCTCCAGCACATAGGCATAAATTGGCTTGTTTATCTAATCTACTTGCTGTGCATTTGTTTTGAGCTCAGGGTTTATAAGGCAGCAATCATAATTTCTCAGAGCCAGGACAACACCCAGCCCAATGGATAAGCCTGGTTGTTGCCAACAAGTGCTACTACAATATGAATTTTCTTTTAGTAACGTCTTGCAAGGATGGGGCAGTGCATTTAGCGAGGGACCACATGCTTCTGGTCTCCTGGACAAGAAGCCCACTGATTTTTTTGGTTATACAAATGGACTGTAGTGTTTAGGTCTGACAAGAAGCTGATTCAGGTCGACATTTGGACCAAGCCTAGGAAGAGCTGCGAACAAAGACTATTGTAAAACTGAGTCATATATCAGCTTCCTCCTTGCAAATGAATACAGCAGTGTTTACCAAGAGTCCTGACTTCCAAATGAACTTTGATATTATCTCTTCCATCTGGCACCATTCATATAGTTATTTTAACTCCCAACAGAGTTCCTAGACTATAGCCAGAAGCTCTTAATTGAGAAAAACTCTGTTGAGCAGACATGAACACTGGTATTAAGAGACCTAGGCAGATTTAAAACCACAGAAACCATTATTTCTCTTGAAAACTGTGTGTGAATAGTCTGAGTCTGAGTCAAAGAGAATGGATTCAGTTTTTTTGGTTAGCAAGGGTGTGCTTTTATCTTGATTCAAACCAGGGTGGGACACCTGGATGCTTTAGACGTTTCACGGAGTATGCAGACCAGCCCTGTGACTGCGTGTATTGTTTGCCTGAGAAATGGCCTCATGTGAGGCCACAGCCTCAACAGCTTCTTTGCTTTTATACAAGAAATAGTGACGATTGTTGCCCTGACCAGTCTGTCCCACAGGGAGGGGAGCAGGACTGAAATGAGTTGTGTGTGCCTGGTGAAGTGGAATAGAGGAGAGCAGTAGAGGTTCTATCAGACATTTCCTAAAATGAAAGAAATACTAATTACATAACCTTGGTTTTCACCACTGGATCTCTCGATCATAGCAGCTGAGATGTTTCTAAACTAAGGTCTTAAGCTTAACCACATCTTCCCTACAGCAAACATCCGGAGCCACAAGTGATTCCGTTCATTTCATATTGCGAAAGTGAAATATGGAGCCCTCACAGAGCTGCAGAGCAAAGATCAGCCCAGAATGATTGAGACAATCTCAGCTGCAGAACAAAAAAAGGCACACTGTCACTGCCTGCTGGCAGAGAGATGAGCCAGGACTTGACCGAGAGCAGACAGAACAGGAAGAATCTCAAGGCACTAAGGATGAAGAACAGGAACTACTGAAAAATACGACAATCCAGTGTCACCGTGTTAGTCTCCCACAGCACACGTATGAGAACACAAAGAACTGGGATCTGCCTACCTGAGCAGCTAGAGTCTCCAAAAAAGATGAACAGAGTTTTAAGCTTTTCCAGAAACACCCAGGGGCCTTGGAAAAGCTTGATCCTGGCAAAGAAAGAGCATTACAGAAAGCAGCAAGCAGCCCCAGGGAGACGTACCCACCAAACACACTCTGAGCGTGGGCGGCATGTCCCCAGAGTACAGGCTGTTGAACCTGTGCACGTCTGAGGCGGGAGTGCGGGTGACAGTACAGCCCCACGTTCCTCGTGCTATGCAGACTGTGGCCGAGTGCTCTGCAAGTCTGGGGGAGCGCTCCAGACCTGTACAGATCCCTCACTACTGTAGTGGCCGTAGCGTAGCGAAGAGGATCTGGTGCCCGGGAAGCCCCAGACACTGGTCTTTAATCGCACTGATGGTAGCTCATAGTTTTATCAAATCCTTCTTCAATTTGGCCTGATCAGCTTCTGCAGAGTTAGAAGCAGCATTTGCCCATTCAGCAGAGATGGCATGACTGTCACTAGTGGGAAATGCTGAGAAGGGGCACTGAGAAGACAGTCTGGAGAAGCAGGAGCTACCCTCTAAGCCAGACCAACAGCTTCTGTCTGCAGGAGGAATCATGTAGCAATTTACTGGCATCCATATGTTTACAGTGTCTTACAAAATCTATCTCCCAGTTCAGGCTGCTGAGCATGAGCAGTGAATACAGTTCTGGGCACCGGAGCATCCACACCAGATACCAAGAAACAGCTGAAAATCTCACCTTAACAAGTCCTCTTGAAGCACCACCAGACCTGGTTCAAGCAACGCTGCCCTCACACACGTACACTGCTGTGGTACACGCTCTTCCAGGCAGCCGCACGAACAGCTGTGCATTCATGTACTGGCACTCCACCTACACTGCTGGGCTCTCATATACACATGTACTCAGCTCTTACCTATACCTGTGCCCGCTCCCTCCTGTCCCCTTCATTTGTATATGTCTCAGCTCTAAGACTGACTACTCTACAGTGCCCGCCTACTTTGACCAGGCTTGAACTAGAAAACTCCACCCTGCACTAAGCCGCAAAGCATGGGAATGCCAGTTTCTTGCAGGGGCACAAATGACCAAGCATTGAGAAGGGCCAGGAAATTCATGAAGGAGGTTGAGAGGTTCTTTTATGTTAAGTCCCCTTGCTAGCCCCAAAAGAGACTGCTCTCCATAAAAGGAGGAACGGGGATGTCTGTGGAGTGCCAGAGCAAAGGACAAACAGGAACCCTTGTTGCAAGGAGGACCAGCTTGCCCACCAGGAGTGCAGAGATAGGGTGTGTTTGCCTACCGTTGCTCTGGCTGCTTGCCACGCTGTCAGCGCATGCAGATTCACATAAAGTCTTTTGGACTCTTTTCTGTCTGTGCCTTGCTTGAGTTAAACATTTGGGGCCTGGGAAAGAAAATTGTATGAAAGGAGAAGCTGTGAAAGGAGCAGCTGGACTCGGCCTGTTAATGATTCACAAGGGTGCTGGAGCTGCAGCGGGGCTGTGCCAGGTAAGGTAGCGAAGCAGGGCGGCGCTGGGCTCAAGGGCAACACAGGGTACTCTGCAGCCATGCAGAGACAATCGCTTTGGGTCATTCCTACTCCAGGTCTCATCGTTTCTGTTACACCGTCTGGAGAGGTGTAGACCTCTTCATGGTGTCCCCTGTCCCCAAGGATCTCACTGAGCTGCTCTGAGGGTAAGTGGAGTATAGGAGACAGCAGAAGCCAAAAGTCTGGGCAAGGCTGGTCCTTCCAGCAGGAGGGACAACCTGAATGGGGCAGGTCATGTTCGCTTTCACTTGCTGCATTGCAAACACAGATGGTCAAGCCCTGGTAACCCTGGGCTGGGAAACAAGGTGAGAAGCTGGCAGCGGTCCAGGTAAGGCCCTCCAGAGAGAACCATGCAATGTTCTGTGCAACCTGGATTTCAGCTACGTGTTCCTATGCCCTGCACTGACACCATTTGTAGGAAGGATTTACCTGTATGTCATTAAGTGCTACAAAGCTGGTTTGTAAAGGTCACACCACGTGAGTGGCTCTTCCTGAAGCCTTATTCCTCCCTGACCAACAGTTGCAAGAACAGAGATGTATCAAAACTCCTGTTCCACCTGTATGTAGTTTGCCCAAGACATGCTGGTCCTTTGGCACCGATATTCGGGCTTCACGACAGCACTGAACACTGCTGTACAGTCCTCTAGTCACAGGGCTGAGCAGGTTTTTTCAGTTGCACAGATCCCAAGTTCTAACTACTTGGCTGAGCTTTCCGGAAGGCAGCCTCTGTGGCATGAGTCGTTGCACAGAGGAGGAGAATGTACTCTTCTTTGGAGATGAGGCTGGAGAGAGGGCACACTGTTCTGGCACACTGCCTTTCCTGAGACCTGCACATTGTGGAAAGTGAAGGAGGAATCCTCTGGCTCCTGAACAACAGACATTGTTCTCCCTGTATGTCTGATTCACAAGCTTTGTGAAGCAAAGCAGAAGCATATGGGTGCCCCATATCACCTGGCCTTGTACACCTTGCTTCCACCTCACGCGATGGCTGATCGCATTTCTGCTTTCTACCCTCCTTCCGTGATTAAAGGTGTTTTCTGGGGACTTGGAGACTAGTGAGCCCTGTGAACTGCCCATGCAGCCAGACTTTCCATCTCTTATACCCTGAAGAAGCAAGCAACGTGTGCTGTGCTCCCCAGCATGCATACATAAAGCACACCTGACCCAGTGCAGCAGCAACGGGAGTAGGTTAAGGAGTAATGTCAGAGGTATGGACTAGAGGTAACTCCTCAGTGCTGACACTGGAGAAGACTCTCTGCCTGAGGGCATGTCTTTGAGAGTCTGATGAGAGAAACAGGCATACCTAGAGCAGTAGAACCAGCTCAGCTGAAAGGTTTGACCAACCCCATGCCCTATCTGCTGTCATCATCAAGAGCAGATGCCCAGGGAAGAGAACAAGAAGGACGTTTCCCTCCCTAGTTGCTCTCCTGGCCTGCAGCGGGCTCTGGAGTACATGATTCACCTCTCTGAATGTAGGTGTCAAAAATAAGCTAGTGAGTGACGCCCTAGAAGTTCCTGTTCCTTTCTGTTGGCTGTGACAAGAGTTGGGGGTGACGTTTGTGAGTAGACATCTGCACTGAAGCTGTCTAAAATTGGGGATCAAGCTTGTCTTTGCATTTCACAGCACCTGGATTTTTTCTATTCACTTGTCCAATCATGGTTTGAACTCACAGATACTTTTGGCATCAACAGCATTCCCTGGCAACGAGAATATGTTCAGCTGCATGTTGTGAGAACTACTTCCCTCTGTTTTGAATGTGGTATATAAAACCTGTATTTGGTAATACCACCTTTTTTTTTGTTATCAAGAGAGACAATGAGTAATTTTTCCCTATTCACAGTCTTTAAGCTATACAGGATTTTAGCATCCGCTCTCATATGCCCTGTAGAACGCAACTCGTCTTATACCAGGTTGATATCAAAGCAGCTCATGGGAATCCTGTTGCAGAAGTCTGTCTCTTTCCACCGGTTGCAAAAGGAGCCCACATGACTAAGTCAGAGGAGGAATATTAACCCCGGAGCCATTTGTCACACGCAAGATAGATCACAACCCTGTGCAACATACAAGGGGACTCAGACTGATGAAAGGTCTTCATACGTTCTGCATCTTTCTCCCCTCTTCTTCAGTACAGCAACTCGTCTGTCCCATGAGCCCTGCCTTTGGGAGCAACGCCCTATGGAGACAGCAATGTTTATTCACCGGCAGGATTCCAGGCAGAGACAAGAGCGGCGTTGTCTTCTAAAATTCGAAGGGAAGTTTGCAACGTCCTGTCTGACCTTAGAAAAACACTTAGACTCTCAAACACCAGGACTGATACGCTGCCACTTTTTCTTGCCTTCCTGGCAGAAAGGCAGATTTAGGAGACTACAAGTCTCTCTCATGTGTTTGTTAATACTTATTTAGAGGGATTAGTTATCTCCTGGTGTCACAATATCCCTGAAAGAGGCGTGCGATGGGATGGCTCACGTTTCCTGCATCCCAACGGTATGACATCGGGAGCTGCCATAAGAGTCAATGCGGTGCCTATGCACTGGTGGATCCTTGCCCAGGAAGAGATCTCCCTTTCAAAGCAGAGGGGCTTTAGGTGTTTCCTAACTGGCACCACTAAAGCTGTAGAGGGAAGATGGAAGTTTATGGCTCTGCAAGACTGAGCGTGACAGAAAGCTACAATGTGGCTACTCACACAAGGGCCCTGCACTATCTGCTGTGCTGATCACTGGGTTTGCAGTACTGCTGCATTTTTCTGTTTTGAAATGCACAGGGAAAACCCTGCTCCTTGCAGAAACGAAACTTCATAGTAATCTTCAAAAAAAAAAAAAAAAAAGAGAGAAGTCTGTATGTCAATTGCTCATCACTTTCAAAGTGTTCAGACGACAGAACAAGAGGAAACGGCCTCAAGTTGCACCAGGGGAGGTTTAGGTTGGATCTTGGGAACCATTTCTTCCCCGAAAGGGTTGTCAGGCACTGGAACAGGCTGCCCAGGGAAGCGGTTGAGTCCCCATCCCTGGGGGGATTGAAAAGCCGTGTAGATGTGGCGCTTGGGGACGTGGTTTAGTGGTGGACTTGGCAGTGCTGGATTAACAGTTGGACTTGATGGTCTTGGAGGTCTCTTCCAACCAAAACGATTCTATGGTTCTATGATAGCAATAGGTTAAAAATATTCTTCAGGCAAATAAACTATTTTTTCCACTTTCACTGTGGGAAAGGAGGCCAAAAAAGAAAAAAAGAAACAGTGGAGCCTAGAATATCAAAGCAAACAAAAATGTTTGTTTCCTGAGTATTCCTGCACAAAGTGAAGTGGCAGAAAGATAAAAATATAATCGTTTTCACAAAAAACAAGCAGCAGAAGTGGTAATTAATGCCTCTGTGAAAGACAGCATTTATGTATCACTCTGGAGATGGTACAGCTTTCCAAATTAAAGAGATCTTTGTGCACATACTGTTTAATGTCTTTGTCAATGACACGGGCAACGGGACAGAGTGCCCTCTCGACAAGTTGGCAGACAATAGAGGGTTGCCTTCCCCTCTCTTAGGGGAGACTGCATGTGGAACACCAGGTCCAGGAAAAGACAGCGGTTTAGTGGAGCGAGCCCAGAAGAGGCCACAAAACTGCTCAGGGGTAGTCACACAAGATGCACCAGGAGAGGCTGAGGAGGTGGGATCTGTTAAGCTGGGAGAAGAGAAGACGCAAGGAAGGCCTTACTGGTGTTTGACGCTACCTGACAGGAGGGCGCAGAGAGGCCGGAGCCAGACACTCCTCAGGGATGCGCAGGCACAGGATGAGAGACTCGATACAAGAAGACAATTTTTCACAATGAGGGCGGTCAAACCCTGGAACAGGAGACCAGACAGGCTGTAGGATCTCCGTTCTTGGAGATACTAAAACTCAGCTGGGCACGGCCTCTGCTCTATCTACAACCCCCTGTTATAAATAGGGGGTTGGACCAGAAAGCTCCAGAGGTCCCTTTCAACCAAAATTACTCCACAATTTTGTCATTTCAGATGGCAGTAGCAAGACTTGAGTGAAATGGATCTTGCCCTAGAGAGATGCATCCAAAGAGAAGGACACGTGAACAGTTTGGGAAAGGAACAAAGTGCAAAACATGTACGCAGACTTGAGGGCTCCCGTATGCAGTGAAGACAAATGAGCTATAAATGCAGCCATCAGGAACTAGGTAGGAATGATACGTGGTAGGCAGCAGGAAAGTCATAATAAAACATGCTTAACCTCCAGGCAACAGAGCATAGTTTTTAACTGAACCATTTTGCCCTAGTTCTGTAGAAAGAAAAGAAAGAAAATAGAACCAATGTGTGCTGCTATTGAGGAGGTAGCAGTTTGGACCAGCAGAAGACATTTAGGTAGATCACAAGCCATTGGCAAGTACCATGAAATCACCATTGCTGCGTGCAAACAACTATTCCCCTTGTTCCAGACTACAGAGTTGAACATGAAGATACATTATAGTCTAGGAAAGTTACAAGCCTTATCCATGTCCTAGTACTTGTGCTCCTCGCTTCACCTGACCTTTGTTTCTCTTTCCATAATTTGAACTGATCCAGTTTGTGTTCACATTATCACAGATTATTTTCCATGACTCTCTTCTACAAGATGATGACTGCTTGCCAAAACAAATTTAAAGTAGTGTCACTTCTTATTAGTTCACTAATTCAGTGAGCAAATCTCACATCAGGAACAATTGATTCTTATTAGTAATGTTTGTTTTCCAGGCTTTACCTGAAAAGCTGAAAGTCTTCCATAATGGCACAGTCCCTCACTGTATTTATTATTCTAATATCATGGCGATCCGTGTATGTAATCACACAGGGTCAATAAGATCCCTTCCATCATGCTTTCTTCTAAGTTGTCTACAAAGAGATTTTCAGACACGTAATTGTCTTTTTTACCCCCATCATTACTTACTTGTCACATGACTTTTACTTGTGTTTCGACCCTTTGTGGCCAACACATGTCCTTGAGTACATACGTTCCATTCACGATTGCCAATCTATGGCAGCCTGTAAGTTTCCCCCACTCTATGACCAGTATCATGTGTTGTAGTTCCTCTGTTTTGCTGCTGATTCCTTGCATTAGTAAACATACATCTTGGCCATACCTGCCTGACATTAGTCCATTTCCTGGCTGCTCTCCAATATCACCCACCTGTCCACTACTTGAGTTAATATTACTATTTTCTCCTTACTACCAACCCATCTACTAACTGATTTTATTTTCGTTTATATCTGCCTTTTCATTTTCTTACGGAATGACATAAAAAGGTATTCTACCATGGCTGGACAAGTAAGATAGCTCTGCCCTAAAGAACCTTACTGGACCATGTTCCCATGTCTTACAAAATAATGCAATGGCAACACTCATTTATTGGCTTCATTGTACTATAGCACTCTAATATCTCAAGCGGTGCAGGAATGGGAAAACGGGAAAACAGGAGAGAAAGAAAGAAGCTTATGTAAATAAGGGTCTAAGAATGAGGTCACATAATACTTTACCAACACATTACAGCAAAGAGAAAAATCGTAAGAAAAAAAAAAAGGATTTATTCAGTTTTTGAACTCATTTCACTGGTCAGCTTCTGCCTTCTTTATGTACATAGGCAGTCTAAAACCAGAAATTAGCACATGCACCGAAGCTTGCAGTAGAACAGCTAGTCTAGAGTTGAGAGGAACAACAGCAATAAGCAGAGCTGAAGCATGGATAGGCCACACAATGCACTAGAGCGCAGAAGACCCTATGCCAGCACCAACTGCGTCTGTCAGGCACCCAGGAAATAAGTCGTGCAGACCTACTGATAGCGCCTGTTTGCTCTGGCAAGCCTTCAGGGAACACTGACCCAAGTCAAATAGGCTACTGGAAGACAATACATGACAAAGCAAAGGCCTGGTATAGGTTTGGGCTCCCAGCGCTGTGAGAGAACCCATGCCAGACAGCCAAACCATAAGGAAGATCCAGGGCTTCTGCCCCTCAGAAGGCTTTCCCATGCTGGGATCCCAGGCTAAAGGCCAATATAAAAGATGTAAGACCAACCTTGTTCTGACCAGTTGTTAAGCTTAGCTAGCCAGCTTTTAGGTGCCTTCCAGCTACTGGAACCCTGCTGAGGCTGTGTCTTTTGCAGCTGTCTCATCAATAGCAAGACTTTGCCTGTGCTGAGCCTCTCTTCTCCTCCAGAGCTCCTCTACCCTCTCGCAGTCGGGTTTGCAGAATCCCTGCCAGTCACCTCCAGAAGGTATTGTCTCCCAGCCCACTGCTGCCTCCTCCTCTTACACCCAAAGTCTCTCACTGGCCACTTCTCCTCCTTGTGGAAACCTATCCGTGCCTCCCTTTGCCACGCGGCAAGTATTTCCTTCCTCTGGCCCTCGTGGGTAATGCCACCAGAGCAGGCCAGCTCACCTGGCCTCTGACAGGCCTGCACAGCCTGGGGAAACGAGGCCACGTGCCAGCCCTCATGTACAAAGCAGCTGTGCACGGACACCTTCCCCTCGGGTCCCCCTCCCAAGCGACGCTCAAGCCTCACCTGAGCTCCCCGGCGGGCTGGGCCCTGGCTCACCAGGGCCTCCCCGGTCATCCCCAGACTGCCTCCCTGCAACCGCCCTGGGTCCAGCTCAGGGCAGACCACATCTTCCTGCTGCAGGGCTACAGGGTGGCTACATGCTGGTGGAGAGCAGGCCGGTTCAGACAGGCTCTCGTGGCCAAGGGCCACGGCCCCTGGCAGGAACACACTCGGGTGCTGCTCCAGGCTGCAGCCCCACCGGGGCAGTCAGGGCTGCTGCGAGAGGGAGCGGGCGAGGCCGGGGGCCGGGCTGCATCCCGGTTCCTGGAGCACCTGGGGGAGCTGACGGCCTTGCTGCTGGCAGGTGTGATTTGGCCCGACCCGCCCGCGGCACCACAGTGTGCCCTGCTGGGCTGGGCCCTGCTGCCAGCCCCTTTGGAAGCCGGGGACTTGTGCGTTTCACCTCCATTTGCCCATGAGCTGAGAAGTTCCCTCCTTTCCCAAGGAGAGCACTGGGCACAAGGTTGCCTCACTGCCTAGGTCCCCATGTCTGGGGTAGGTCACCCTCCTCCTAAACCTGGCCAGTCCAGGCAGTGCAGAGAAGAGCAGAAGCACACTGCGAGCCTGCTCCAGGGGGTACAGCTGGTGCTCCCCAGCTAAGACAGGGAGGACAACTGTGGATCAGCCATAAAGGCACTGAGGGAGTTCTACCAGAGCACTGCAGACCTTGTCCGAGCATCTGAGGAAGAGCAGCGCCAGACCTGTGTCTTGGCTTCTTCCTTGGTCTCAGTGCTGAAGGGGCTTTCTTTGGCACAAAGCACCTCCAAACACCACCTTAGGCTAGTTTGTATGGCTGGCAGGGTGCTCTAGGCTACACCCACGCTGTGACGCAAAGCATCTGTGAGTATAATGCCTGACAAATGATACTAGCACATTTGTGGTTTAATGCTAGTTTGATATTGCAGCAGGGAAAACCCAGGTGTGGTCAAAAGGCAGTGTTATGTTTGCAAAAGATGGCAATAGAGGGTGTGGCCTTGAGAAATCTAAGTATCTTGAGATTTAAGAGCTGCATATATGCCTATGTCTCTGGCTCTCTCAGTGTCCCTGGCCCAATGCTGCTGGGCTAAGAAGAAACTGAACGGTGTTAATCATTGCAGAACATTTGCACGTTAACAGACATCTGTAAGGCAACTCCGAAAGGAAAGGGGTCCATGAAGGGAGAGCAGTCTAAAAGGAGCAGCTTTCTCTTAAAACAGGAACTGTTCATTAGTAATGGGAATCAAAGCCACAGAACCCAAGATATGTGGCGAAGAGTTCAAGGAGAGAGATGAAACTTGACAGCTGTCGTGGACGCAAGACAGCATAACAATGCAGCAATGTCATGCTGTAAAGGGCTCCTGGCCCAACAGACCCCTCACACACCACCCTACTTACTATTTGTCAATGTTTTGTCTTAAGCAGCTCAGGTTATTTGGGTCTATTGGGAAGTCCAATGGCACAAAATCTCTGAAGCTGTCTACCATTCACCCATAGCCCCAGCTTCCTTCTCTTTGTTCTGGGATTGCTTTCTTTGCAGGGATACTCAGCTAATGGGTCAATGACCTTGTCATACACTGCTACCTTTGTCATATAGCTAACTCCCCTCTAATGGAGTACTGGTACCCAGACTTTGTCCTGGGCAGGGACAGGGGAGGCAACGAGATGCCTACAGAACTTGTCAGGAGGTCTGGCATTGTGCAATCTAGAGCTAGCTCACCTTTCCCGTCACTGGAGAGGCAGGGTTGACCCGTGAGTCCTGATTCTGCAGCAGGACAGCTGAACAGAGCTGTAGGTGACAACGCGAGGCGCTCTGCAAGTCGCCCCTCTGTCAGTTCCAGAAACGGCTCCCCGAGCCCCTGAGCAGCTCACCAGAAGAGGTGGTCCGATGGCTATTATCTCCTCTTGGCTGCACAGGCACTCCTCCCGTTTCCACGGAATGAACAGATATCAGGGCACCAGTTCCCTATTACTTTGTGGAGCTGACGTACTGAGCAATCAGTAACCCTGGCACTGCTGGCACGTCATGAACACCCCATACAGCACGAGCGTTTCATGGGGTGCCACCCTCTTCTTCACCGCTGCAGCAGGAAACGCCCGGCTGCCCCAGCCTGGAACGCTTAGGCACCAGCACCTGGCACGGCTGGCTCGGGTCCAGCGCCTCCCCGCAGCAGCGGGCACCAGCACCCGCCGCTCTGCCGGGGGCGATGGGGGGGCCTGTGAGGGCCAACAGGCGGATGCAGGCAGAGCTGTTCTGTGGGGAGGGGCCAGGCCACCATAGCGAGCCTCTGGCATCAGTGGGGCAGGAGTGGCCGGCTCCAGTCTGTGCCAGGCTTGCGGGGCCCGTCCTGCCCTCAGGGCCTGGTGGGCGCCTTTGAGGGTCTGAGGCGCTCTCACCCGGCCCCTGCTGGTGGCAGGGCAGGCCCTGGACAGCCAGCAGCAGGGCAGAGGCAGGCCTGGGGCACCGCGGCGCCATGGGCCACGCAAGGGTGACCTACACGGCGGCCAAGCCAGACCTGGCGCAACAGGAGCACAGTGCAGAGACTGGCATGTCAGAATGTTTATTAATAAAAAAAGTCACAATAACTTACTCCCTTTGTCACACAAAGGGCTCGGTATAAAGAGCTCTGGCCTCCTAAGGTAACACAGGTAAGTGAGAGGTGGGTACTTTTCTCTTGTCCTCCGAGACAGCGGCCTTCTCCTGTCCCCAAGGGGCAGTGCAGCCAGCACAGGACCTACTGGCCACGTGGGGCCTGGACCGGGGACCTGGCACAGGAGCAGCCACGTGCCCCTGCCTGCAGCTGGTTCACAGGCAGCGCAGACCAACACAGGGTGCAAATGCAGAGCATACGGAGACCACAGGCACCGGATGCCGGGCGGCGTGCAAGCTGCAGTGGCGGAGGAGAGAGAAGTGGCTGCTTCTTCCCGTAGTGCTGAGGGGTCTGTGGAGCACAAAAAGCGAAGCAGCAGGACGGCGCCTGCCTGGCTGCTGCCTCACACGAGGTCCAGCCTGGCAGAGGCAGGAGGCCACCTGTGGCTACTTGTCACACTCCAGATCCTGGGCCCCCTCAGCACCCTGGTAGTGCATCTCACAGAACTCCTGAATGCGGCTGCAGGCCTCCAAGATCATCTCCTCAGGCACGGTGATCACCACGCGGAAGAAGTTTGGGTACTCAAAGCACTGAAATGAGAAAGGACGAAGCTGGCAGATTGCCTGGGACAGTGCTGTGGTTTCAGAGCTCTGCCTTGGGGCCACATGCTGTGTCAGCAAGGGAAAGCGGTCAGTGTAGGACAGGCTGGAGGACAGCAGGGCTGGGCTTAGACTGTTTTTTCTGTTTCAAGCCAATCTCCCATCTCCATCTGTGTAGACATGATGCTGTGAGGGTGACAGGCCAAAGGACTCCGTATGGACTATGCAGGACCCAGGGAATGGGCTGGAAGGAGCTAGGGAAGGAGAGGGCTGGAGAGTATCCAAGGCCCCATCTGATTCCATGCTGGAAGGCGGTGGGCACTGATGTTCTCAGCCAGTAGTCCGTCCCTGTGCCTACAGGGGTGGGGGACTGGAAACAGGGCAAAGAAAGGAACATAGGCGGTAGCAGTCCCGGGCCTCTGAGGAGCGGCTTCAGCAGGGAGGCGTGGGGGTACATGGGGTTCAGGGATACAGCTGAGCCCTGTATTGAGAAATACAGAGCAAGCCTGGAGCTGGGAAGATCCTGGCAGCCTGACCGAGGGCTGTCAGTGAGCCAGAGACTGCCAGTCCCCATCCCTACACGCTGCACCTGGGAGCTCCCAGCCAGGACGTACACACCATTACAGACACGGACGCTGCACACGCAACTCCCAGCCTGTCCCCAGAGCTCGGGGCTGCAAACCCCTGGTGCTTCTCTCCCCATGCTTTGGCCCCACAGCTCCCTGGGGCTCTTGCTGTTAGGCTCACCGTGGCTGGCAAGCAGAACACGGACTGCTCCGAGATGAGTCGCTCAGTGAACTCCACGTCATTTTCAAACTCAGGGAAATGCTCCATCTCAATCTCAACCTGCAGCAGAGGGATGTAACATGGCAACCAAGGGCACCAAAACTATCTGCAGTGTCCCTGCTTACCCACATGGCCCAACGCCTTCCCAGTCAAGTACAGCTCTCTGCCCTCAATTTTTGCTCATGATTTGGGCTGACTGGAATGTGAGACACAAACAGAAACATATGAATGAAAATTGGGGCTTCTTAAAGCAGTATTCATTAACTACTGAAAGCTGGAATTTCAGTTAAGGACAACTTTAGTAAAAAAACTGATGGCAAAGATACAGTAACCAATTAGAAGTGAAAAGGAATAAATAAGATACTGAAAAAGACCTTGGGAGAGAACTCTAGTCAATATGCATTAATAATTCTGTCATGCAAGAAATCCATATGGTAAGAACAAGACAAACTAATGTTTTGGTTTATAAAAAAAAAGAAAGATAGCAAGGTCTAGAATATCACGAACAAAATAAATCCTTGCAGGATGATATAATTGGTAAAATGACATGGAAATGCTGAAAAGTTCAATAAATATTTCTGTTCTGTATTTGGAAAGAAGGAGGCTGTCCCTTTATCGCATAAGGACAGTGATATCCTGGCCATTTGTTTAAAATAATCTTTGGTTATAAACATCTCATGAAAATATTCTTAAACAAACCAGGTGAGAGATAATTTACATGCAGAAGTTCTGAAAGAGCCGTGGAAGAAAAATTTTACTAGATGATTTAATTTGAAATAAATGTTCAGACACTGCAGAAATACAATAGGTGTGAAAGAATCTTAGAGCTGTGCCTCTACACAAACAGCATAAGCAGAATGACCTGTGTAGCTCTGGGTAAGATTGGAAACAGGGTCAACTGATAAAGATTTATCCATAGAACATGAGTGAGACTGATATTCTCCAGTTCTGGGTCCACATTTTTAAAAGCTGATAAAAACTGGAGACACTATGAGACCAAAAAAAAAAAAAAAAAAGATTAAAAATGTGTTAAACTTCAGACTTAAATGTCTCCATTGAGCTTGTTGAGATGAAAAAGGAAATTTCACCACATCATAAAAAGTTAAAAAAAACAGGTATGGAAAAGGCAGAAAAAAGAGGCAACAGCATAGGCGGAAGACAGAGATGCTAGTAGGAAAAAGGCCACATCTCCAACAGGAGGTATGATAATCTGACTTGTGGGGTAGGGGCTTCCCGTTGCGAGCAGGCTTCAAATTCAGGTAAAACCCCATTGTCTTGCAAAGTACAAGTCATTGAGTTCCGTGCAGGAGCAAGTGGGTGAAATGCACCAGCCTCTGCTATGCGAGAAGTGCACAACGTATTCTAGCCTTCTAAGGCGTCCAAGGGATGTGCCTGCCGCACAGGGCAACGCGAAAATGCACGGGAACGGAGACCTGGTGCCAGGCAGCAATCTGAACCGTTGACAAGCACTGGCAACGAGACCTAGTGTGAGCGTTGATGACCTAGAAATGGCATGTCACTCTTCTCGCTTACCATGAGGTACATGGCTCCGGCGGGACGGACAGGCTGGAGGCCAGGGATAGCTGATAAGGCAGCATAACAAAGGTCAGCATTGGACTGAAAAGCACAAAGGAGAAATTTCAAAACAGGGGAAATTCCAGGAAGCAGCTCAGCTAATGGAAGCCAAGCTCTGGACCAGGACTACAAACAGGTTTGCCCACTGCAAATAAAGGGACAACAAATGCAAACAGCATGGGTGCTCATGGCCTCGAGTACAGCAGGTGTGACTGAGCTGAGCTCCGCAAGTCAGTGCCAAACATCCCGTCCCCTGGGTCACCAGCTCCAGTGGCAGGGCTGGGCTGCCTGAAACTTACTGCAGCCAGTATTTCTGCCCCAGTTACTATGTCTCCTGCTGGAACTGGATTTGCTGGGCTCCCCTAGTCACAGACAGAACTGCACCTCGAAGTGGGGTGGGGAGGGATGATGAGCTAGAGATACGACTCCCTCCCAGGCGTCCACGAACAAACTGTGCTGACCTGTTACAGCCTGTTTACCTTGAGGATGCTGAGGGTGTTGTGGTAGAACTCAGGGGGTGTTCGGTTCAAGATACGTTCCAGTGCTCCTTGGACAATTGTACAGGGTCCTAAGATCCTTTGACTCAGTCTTAGAAGGCCATCCCTGATCTGAAAAAAACATGGTGATATTTGCAGCTCAGACTGTGCTTCCCTGAAGGAAAGGGGCAGCTCCAAAGCCTACTCTCTGTATTTCTACAGCTGTTCACACCCCTCTCTTCAGTGGGCATACAGAGTACTAAAGAGCATTTGCTTGACTATATGCCACACTATTTACAGTGCCATTCTTTGTTCCTCAGTTGCAGATTTTAGTGCCAACAGAGACAACCTTTGGAGCTTCCCAGTCTGACTCAAACCAGGCTGGAATATAGCTAATACAAATAAAGCCAGAGCTGTTCCAAATACCACTTTGCATTTCCCTTAGGTTTGGGCCCACAATCCACACTTTGAAAGCCAGGTAGGGACAACCAACATTAGCTCTTCTGCTCACTCAGTTGGTCCTCTCTTCTCCCTCTTCCTCTGCAGAAAGCCCTCTAGGTGGGAAGGTCACTGCCGTAGATGGTTGTTCTTGTAACACAGCTGAACAAATCGCCAGATAAAGCACCAGCAGCACTGCAAGGTGCTTTGTATTTACTTTTAAGAGAAACCACGTAAGAGCACATAGAGACCACACATGGACTCCACATGCTGGATACGCCACGCAATACCTTCAGTGCACACTGGAGCTCTTTGAGAAGAGAAGGAGTTAGAAGCATGCAGAAAGGACAAAGCACATATGAAGGAGCAGCAGAGATAACGAGTGTGTTACAGTGTAGACGTGGGTAGAAGGCCGTGTACAGGAGCAGATGGAGTAAGGAAGGGACATGAAAAGCCTAGAGGTGCAGAAAAGCATATAAGCAATTGGGCGACACTCATGTGAGAGCAAAAGAGCAGTACGTGCCTGTATCAGTTAAAGCCCTGGTGATCCGCACACTGAAGACACTGCAGGTCACTCAGCAGCTCTCACCTCATTACCAAAGATGTCTCTCCTGTCATGAATTAGGATCCAGCCCATCCGCCAGCCAGGGACTAGCCACCGCTTTGCCAAGCCACCACAGGACAAGATTGGCACGTTGGTGCTCAGAGTTGCAATGGGTTCATATTTGCAGTCAGCAAACACCTGTGACAGGAGGCTGTGTTAGGGATGTTCCTGCCTCTTACTGTAAGAGCTGTGGGGTGTGCATGAGGCACAGCAAGAAGGGAGGCAGGGAAGTGATGGGAAAGTGATGGTGAAAGCTCCCAGCTTTGAGGTACGAACATGGTAAGTGCACTCACATGAAAGTGAGCTGTTTGGGGAGAGGAAAGGAGCTGGACATGAGAGGTACCCCCCAGGACTGCACACCAGAGGACTAGGAGCTCCAGGCATGGACCCCGGCACAGTATAGGGGAGCGGAGCTGTTGCTCACCGCTGGAGACCTGGCTGCTGTGGCCAAAGGGCAAGTGCATCAGAAAGGACAGGCAGCATGGGGGTGCAAAGGACTGCAGCTGACACTCACCATGTCTCCATAGATCTCGTCAGCAAGGATGGGCACGCACTGTCTTGATGCCACTGTGGGAGAGAGGGCATTCAGCCTGGCCACCCTGCATCCTCCATGGGAGCAGACTTGCCCTTTGCTGCAGGGCCTGGCAGGGCTCCGAGGGAAGCTCTGTCCCAGGGCAGAGGATCCCTATCTTCCTCCTGCAGACTGTTCATTTGGGGAGCCCAAGCATTGGAGATCCCCGCCCTGGCCGAGCCTAGTTCTGCTCTCACCTGTGGGGGCAGGCGGCACAGCCTTCCCCGGCACGCCAGGGCTCAGGAGGCATAGGGCTCCCTGTGAACGCTCTCCCTCTGCAGAGCCAGAGTGGAGAAATGGCCAGTCCAAGCCACACAGAGCATTTGAGGAAGAGTAAGACACACGCTCTGCATGTTCTTGCCCAGATAAGGTGAGACCTTCACACTGAGCAAGCCCTGCTCCCTAGGCTGGAGTCAGTCATGAAGAGAGAAGCAAAGCCCCGGGCCATGGTGCTGCAGTGATCAAGACATGGGCAATGTGGGCAGACATTAGACTGCAGCCATGCCCAGATACACACAGGCAGGCTCACCTGCCAGGATCTTCTGGAGGTGGCTCTTGCTGAACACAGAGCCACAGGGGTTCGACGGGTTGTTCACAATGAGGCAAGCTGTCTTCTCATCCACCAGAGACTCCAAGTGCTTCAAATCGATTTCCCAGGACTTCTCCGGCTAGTGAAGTGAAGAGAAGGGGAAGTAACAGCTGAGGAACTGGACTTGCCACACAGGGTGAGGTGTGACAGGGTGCCCAGGGATGCTCAGGTCATCTTCACCCACTTCCCAGGCAAGGCCAGGGCACTTCTGAGAGGCAGAAGTGTCGGGGCTGCCCCTTCCAGGCCTGCCACCACTTACCAAGAGGTTGTAGAGTTTGACCTCAATCCCCATAGACAATGCCAGAGTCTTGTAGAGGGAGAAGCCGGGCCGTGGCACCAGGATGTTCTGGCCCGGGTTGGCCAGCACTGCCAGGGCAAGCTCTATGGCCTGGCTGCAGCCACTGGTTAAGATGACGTCCTGCAAAGAGCACGCAGGAATCGGTGGAAAGCACAGCCACTTTGAAGTGCCCCAGCCACGTGGGAGTGACATAATGCCCAGGCTCTGCCAGGTGAGAGCTTCTCAGCCAAAACGACAAGCCCAGAGCCTGACTGAAAGCAGGAAACCTCCAACACCTGGAGAGCTCAGCCTCCTCCCGAGGAGGGTGGAGGAGAAGGGCTCAGGGCAGGAGACGAGAGCAGCAGGCGGCCGCTGTGGGAAAGGCCAGGGGCTAGCCTTCAGCCCCACAACTGGGCAGGGGAGGGAGAGCGCTGGGGCAGGACCCTGTGCTGTGTGGCCTGGGCACGGGCAGCAGCACCCTGCCTGCACTACAGTGGGAGGGCCTCAGCTGGGCACCATACCTGGGCCTCCAGCGGTGCCTCTGGGCAGCTGTAGTACGCGGCCACGGCTTCCCGGCAGGACTGGTAGCCTGGGGAAAGAGGAGCCAAACAGGGAAGGGAGGTTTTTACAGACCATTTCCTTTTTCTTGCCAGTACCAGGCTCACAGCTGGCGCCCAGCCGGGGGAAGCCCATTTGTTAGTGACACTGTCCCAAGGGGGCAGAGACTGTCCTGCCTCGGGCCAAGCGCCGTGCAGCCCCGAGGCTGGGCCAGGCAGGCCGAGAGCAGGCACAGAGCCTGGGCAGGGAGGCAGGCTCTGGCCCCAGCGTGTGCTGGACACAGGAGTGACAGGAGCAGGGTGGAGGGTAGCCAGGGAGCTGCTCTGACCCAGCAGGAGTCCAAGTGCTATTACATGGCCTTCACTGCTCAGTGATGGAACAGGAGCAGCCCTCCCTGTTACCACACGAGTGTCCTGTGAGCCATGCTTTTTGCACTAACTGCAAACAAGGCTGGTGTTGCCTGTGCGGTCAGGGAGCCCAAGGGCAGTCCTGGTCAAGGCAGATCAGAAAGGAACTTGGCTGCAACCCAGGGCAGACAGACACAGTCCTGAGCCCTTCTGGGCACCTGAAACCCTGCCTGCTCTACCAGCTTCTGCAGGAGGCTCCGGGCCTCAGACAGACCATGCAGGGAAGGGCACTCAGGTATATCTGGGGGACACGCACGCTTGTGTGCTCATGGGACTATTGGTGAGGGCAGCTGCAGGGTGCTACTGGAAAGATGTCCGTGGGCTCCGTATACCAGCTGTGGTGTAGGAGCTGGCACATGCCTTTATCCTGCTCTCAGAGGAAGAGCTTTATCAACTTACCAACAGATGGAGCATAACCGTTGTAACGTCCTGAGTCCAAAACCTCCTTCACGGCCCGTGTGACCTCATCATTTGTGGGAAGGTTTCCAAAGACCGTCGGGTCTCCTTTTCGAAGATTGAAAAATAGTAATGTTCTCACTGATCTGTGACAGGCACAGAGCTGTGTGGTTGTCTGGCCTATCCCTGGGTGTTCGCACAAGCTTTGTGCTTCAGAGCCCTGCAATCTGCCAGCCACACAGTCGACCCCACTGCCCAGAGGCTTCAGCCACAGCACTATGCTCACCTAAGGACAAGGAGATCATAGCTTTCTTTGGGTTGGGCTCCACCTTCATGCTGTCTACGATGGCTCGTACAGGATTGAAAGTCTTCTTTGACATTTCAGAAGCCCTGACAGCCCATCTTGGCTTCCGGCCTTTCACCTTCCCGAGCGATATGCTGTTCCCGTTGGCCTTGAGATGAACATCCAGCACAGGGGCATGATCTCCATGGCCATTCACTTGGATCAGGTACGAGTCCATCCTGAGAGCTGTCAGTGTGAAGTGGATTTCCTGGGCTTAGTTAACACATGCCAAACAAGGGATCTGCCCGTTGGGGGACACAGCCCATGACTCTCCAAAAAATAAAATTTCTGAAAGCTGTAGACCCTACCTACTGCCTATGGACAACTCAGTCAGCAGCAGCAAGCAGGGCTGTATCTGGGGCCAGGATGGCGTGAAACCCCACACATAAGCGAGAGCACAATGCAGTGGGAAAGATAAAGGCACCTCTCTGAGATAGCTGCACCACTGCCTAGCATGAACTTGCTGTGCTGAGGAGGAGCAGGCCCTGCTAAAGCCAGCAGCCAAGAGTTAGCAGCACGTTGTAGTCACTGCTTGACTGCAGATTCAATGTTCCACTGACAGAAGGGCCAGGTCACCCCCCTCCTCCCCCTCAGCTAGCAACTTGCACGCCTCAAGCTGCAGCCACAAGGATCAGCTCACTATGTGTGTTCACATCCAGAACATCCCCCCAGTCTGCAGCCAGAAATGCAGCACTGTTTAAACCAAATCTCAGATGGCAAAAAGGTAGTTCTGGTTCGATGTTATCAGGATGCGCTGGGCAGTGGCAGGGTATAGGTGACAGACACTTGCCGCTGTCAGCAGAGCAACAGCCCAGCCCAGAGACCCTAGACCAAAATCAGTGCTTAGAAAATGGAGCAAGAGTGGTACAGCCAACAGGGAAACCAGGGCGGTGGCACTGCCCCAAGCAAAGGGCCTGTAGTCCTGCCTGAGGCTGGGTAACAAGCAAGGCACAGCAGAGGAACAGCTGCCTTCTAGGCCCCAAAACGCACATAAAAGTGACTTACACCCCCCAGGATGTATACCCAGAGCACAAGCCAGACCCAGCCAGCAAAAGCCTAACTTACGAACTGCTGCTGACTCTGGGCTTTCCCCATGCAGAAGGTTAGGGACAAGGCACAGGGCAGGCAGAGACCTCCTGAGCCACCAAGCCCATTCTTGCTGATGCTGGCACACTGTCTTGTAATCCTGCCATAAACGGCTTACGCTCTCTGTACTGCCCTATTTCTCTGCTCCGCTGAAAGGCAATTCAGTGAACAGTGGCGCTTTCCTGATGGTAGTTACTTAGCCCCATGCTCATAGATATTTACAACACATCTGCCCCTTCCCTGCTGCAGAGACTGAGCTGGAAGGGTTGTAGCATTGGCTGGTTCAGGCAGGATTTGCCATCTGAACAAATCTCTCACTGCTTCAGTGAAGTTTGTACCTAGAGATGCCCCATGCTGCTGTCATTACTCTGCCAGCAGTGCCTCAGTAGCCTGTTCATAGCACCTCAGGCTAATCTAACAGGGTCACAAAGCAAGACTTGAGCTTCTCTGCTGCTAATACCTCTGGGTCTCCTTCCTACCAAAAGAAAGGCAGCTGAAGAAACATGCAGCAGGGCTGCATGAAAACTGAGCAATGAGCCATGTATCTCAGTCCAACAGCAGGGCTGAGTCCCAAGTGCACAGTGCAGAGTCTGTCCCAGCAGAGCCTTCACACCACTCTGCAACATGGTTCTCATGCAAAGGGGAGCTGCAGACACAGGCACAACGGGATGCCTTCAACGTAGGCAGCCAGGGAAGATCTCCCCACTTCTCCCCCTGAAAGAAGCAAGGTACCAGACCATAGTACTTTACCTTCTACAGCACAGAGAGGTAGACGCCAACAAGCTTGGGGGTCCAGTCCCTACTTTTCATCCAGGACAAATCCCCTTGAGAAGAAATTCCTGCAAATTCTTGCCCATGAAATAAGCCCCAAAACTGGGCGTTGGGACTGAATCGTTTAGCCATTGGCTCACAGAGAGGGCTGCTCTCCCCACCCAAAAACGCCCTCTCCTCCCCATTGCAACTGTGTTCACTTCAAACACCTGGAACATGCCTGCACATTAACTCTTTCTGGGGGCAGCCTACAGAGGACACAGCTTGGCTTCCTGGAGGCCCTGGGCTGCCACCCTTTTGCACTACTCCCCCCAGTCCTCAAAGACTGGGGGGGGGGGGGGGCGGAATCTGCACAGGGTCCCGGTATTCCAGCCCTCACACCTTGTAATGCACCAAGAGTGGACTGATGGACCCTGTGGGAGGAGGAAGGACCACTTGCAGTCAACTCATGCTCACTACACCACCAGCAGTAAGGCTGCACCTTCCTGGGTGCAAGCAGTGGCCCCTTCCCGCAGCGTTGGGGCTGGGGTGACGCTGCTGGGGAGTCATGACCTGCCGTTGACCACAGTGCTGCGATGGGCACTGCCGAGGCCACAACGGGGGCCAGGGACTCCGGGCTGGAGGCAGGTTGGGAGGCGGTGGGGTGCAGCCAGCGGGTCCAGCCGGGGTCCCCAGCCCCAGACTGGCTGGCAGGCCTCCCGCAGCAGCCCCCCTGGGGGCTTTGGACATGGAATAGCACCTTTCAAAAGCGCTCCACAGAGAAACATCTTGTATTGAAGCTGCTTGGACTCTTCTGCTGAGAGCTGCACAGTTCCAGACTCTTTTCTCTCTTTACTGAAGCCTGACATGAGCGACCTTCAGAAGTTCATGCCGGCCCTCTCCAAGCACCTATGTGTTATTTTCTTGCTTCCCCCAGCTGGCCCCATCTCTTGCCATGCTGCAGCCCTGCCAGGGTTAACTGTGGCATTGGGAGGCCTCAAGGACGATGCTGCATGTTCTGCCTAGCAACGACCCCGAAGCTGATGCAACTGGAGCTCTAGCCGTAATACTGCACACAGCAGTGGGGTTCAGGGGAGGGCATGGTGGAAGCGGGCTGCCAAGAGGGGAAAAAATGTTGCTCTGGAGACATGGGTAGACCCAGTTACATAAGGCTGAGAACCTGGCCAGAAGTGGGGGGAGGACAGTGGCGTACAACAGGGTCAGTGGGTTCCTCCTGCTATTGCTATGCCTTTCTCCTCTGCGTGACTCTAGTCCTTCTCTGAATGCTCTCACATGGGGTCTGCGGCCCCCCCCCCATGGTGCAAGAGCCTCCCAGGGCAGAAGCATGAGCACACAGCTCAGCACTTCATATTCTACAAATATGGCCAAGCCACCCCTTGTACGGTGCGGTGGCAGAGGTGGCCGTACCCTGCAGGGCGCGGTTCTGCCAGCAAGGCAGCTGGCTGGCCTGCCAGGACCTCTGTACCCCGCTAGCCCTGACTAGCCTCCCCCCTGCAGTTTGCTCCTCTGCCTCAGCAGCTCTCCTCCACAGGTACCTCGTTGCACATCTCTTCAGCTCCCTCGTTCTTGTGTAGCTTGAGCAATTGATTTTTGTCTCTTCCCAGTGGAAGGAGAAATTGGTGATGGCTTCAATGTTTTTTGGTACTGCCTTGCTCTGGTACCAGGACTGGCCAGAGTCCCGCTTCTGTGAACAGAGGCCAAGCCAGCACGAGCAAGCGGTTCCCTCTTCCAGGACCAGCCACAGTTAGGAAGCAGGACTGACAAATGGCTGCTTGAGTGGGGCGCAGGCGCAAGCACCACTGCGCTGACAGCCCTGTGTCTCTGTCCGGCTGCAGGTCGGACGTGCACCAGCAGAGTTTTGCCCATGTGCCCTGCACCCGCATTCAGGGTGCACTGCTCCGGGGACAGACACCCAAGCGGTGCTCTGCACAAAAATCCACCAGGGTCAACAACAAATGACTTTACTAGTTACCTCCTCACACGTTGCTTTTATTTTCAGCAATTTCTGCCTGCTCCTTTCTGACATTGATACAGCCCCAACCATTTCAGGGCTGGTATCCACAAATATGCGTGTGGCCTAATCTCTGTTTGGTCTCTCCATTTCCAGTTGAACCAGCTTTTAATAACCAAATATGTGATTTTTCCTTTTTCTTTTTTTTTTTGTTTGTTTTCCTTGCACTAAGTCCCTTGCAAGCATGCGGAGAGATGCAGCGTGCACTCCAGGTTTGTGGAGAGTTGGAGGCACTGGTGAGCTACAGGCCCAACAGCCACAATGAAAGACCTGCCAGCCCTGGTACAGATGCTGCGAGGAACGCTCCACAAAGGGTGAGCCTTCGTGGCTCCCACGTACAGGCACAGTGAAGAGAAACACCTTGTCCAGCCTGGTGCTTTGCTTACATCCAGGTAAACACGATGTAAGTGCATACCCTGTGTTTGAGCTATGCCTTCAGAGACTTGAGCTGTGGCTTGCTTTGTTGTGGCAGCTGCCCCTTCACGGCCTTGGAGCCACAGGGACGGTGAGCAGCCAGTGGGGATGGGGTGGAAGGGGGCATGGTGGCTTTGTGGGGTGAGGGACACCATGAGCTTGCAGTGAGCGGGGTGGGCAGCCCCAGGCACCTCCTTCTCTCAGAGCACAGACAGGCTGGCCCCTCTCATGACTGAATTTGAGCCCCAGTGGTGGAAACCCACCATCTGCCCAACCAATCTGCTCCAGCAACAACCGCTCCTCTCCTTACAAAGTGGTGGAGTCGGGGTGTGTGGGAGAAGTATTGTCTTTTTTTGGAGGTGCCTAAATCACATCCCTTTTGCTTCAAGCTAAGCTCACTGCTTCCTGACCATTGCCACAGCAGACAGGGAGAACAAAATACTCCTCTCCTCTTGACAGCAGCTTTTTACAAGTTTGCAAGTTGTTCAGACACCTCCCGATTAACAAGCCTGCAAGTTGTTAACAGACACCTGTTCTGTCAAATGAGAGGGCTGGGATCAATCTTTTTCTCATAGGTTGTGTTTCTAGAGTTTTCTTTTGCTTTCCTCTGGCTCCCCTCCAGCTGATCCCCTCACCTCTGGAAACACAGTGCGCAAAACTGGAGGCCTAACCAGTGCTGAAAGGGGGAGGAGAAGGGCGGGGGGGGAATTTCTTCACATGTCCTCCATGTGACAATCCCTGTTTATACGCCCTAGCAATGTTAGCTTTTTTCGCAACAGGATGACATTGTGGACTTGAGTTCAGTTTGTCATTCACAATAACCTCCAGTTCTTTTCTGCAGCGCTGCTGCATCGTCATCATGCTGCGCTCATTGTTCCCGTCGTTATTTATTTATGCAGGACAGTCAATAAATCTGGCTGTGGTGTGCAGCAGTGATTGTGCTGCAGCTCCCAGCTGCCTCACACTGGAGAAATATGAGGCAGTTCATGACTCGCTCCTTCCACTTCACCCTCCAAGTTCCCAGGGAGGGCACTGAACCAGGTCAGAGCTCTTGGCCCATGGCGAGCCAGGCCCGGCCCTTCCCTCCCCTTCGTGCAGCAATGACATCAGGAGCAGCCAGAAACAGAAGAGCCAAAGAAAAAACAAATTAAAAGAGAAGCCAAAGCAGAGGTGAAGATTAATGTTGGTGTCCTCGGCTTCCTGTTGCTCTCTTCTGCTGACCGCTGCTTGTTGCAGCGAGAATAGGAGCCCAGAAGATGACGCTGACCAAGCTCAGCTGTGGTACTTTGAGCAGGAGTGAAGTGACGCAAAGCATTTTTTTAACAATTCTCGATATAGCAGCAGAAATGGAATAAGATTGACTCAGTTCCACAATACCTTGAAGTTTGTACCTCACTTGTTAGCAGTAAACGCTCTAGTAAAACACTGCATCACCAAATCAACACAGCACTGCTTCCCAGCTGCGTCTTTGAACAAGTAATTCCAGCACATCACAAATTCCAAAGAAAGCTTCCGCTCGGGTTGCTGGATGACCAGTGGCAACACTCGGCATAAGAAACACTTATTTCATCCCTTCTTGTGACTCATGATGATTCGACTTAGTTGTGCATGTCCCTCTCATGGCAGTTAAAAGCTCTACTAAGCAAAATGGCACTGCCTGTGATCCTAAAATGATACAAAGGGTTGCTGAAGCTTTTAAGCTCTTCCTATGCATGGCAGCAAGGAGGCCTGCGTTCTGGCACACGACCGTGAGTGATGTGACGTATGCACAACCAAAAGGTGTGTGCAAGAGCCTCACTGCTGAGCATCTCCGGAGCCCCCGCCCTAAGCTCCTATGGTCTCCCCATTTCCTAACTTATCATCATCATACAGCTCCTGCCCCCTCTGTCTGGACTGGGCGTTCAACAAAGAGTTCTTTTGTTTTGCTTCTCTCTTCTCTCCAAACTAAGTACACTTTAAGATGGGCTTTAAAATCGCCCGTCCTTTGTGGAGTCAGGCGAAATGTTGAGAAGAGTGTTTTCCTTCAGTGCTGAGGTGCAGAAGTACTGCAGTTTATAGACTTCTTACGGTGTCCATCTACAGGGTTGTTGCTGTTGCTCCTGCAAGGACAGAAGAGGGAAGCACTCTTACTGTTGCCACCAGTCTTGCAGATGGAAGAAATGTATTTCTGTATCTTAGTGACAAATTTGGACCTCTCGGGGCACAAATTCAGACACTGTGTGTGCGACCTCATGGTGTAACCCTGTTTCCCTAAAAGTCTCTGTTTTCCTAAATGCAACACAAGTGTTTCTTTGCAATGCTAAAGCTTTTCCAGGCAGTGCTTGGTCAAACTCTTGGATAAAAGCATTCACTCTGGCTGTGGAGTTTTCTATGCTTCCCTCTGTTTCCAAATTGTCCCGCTGTTTATTTTTTTCCCATGACACACAGCCTTTCCTGAATCAGCTCTGCCCTTACCAGCCCTGAGAAACGCTGACACTTGTGCATGGGTGAGATCTTGGGCACTTGCCTTCGCTCCAGCAACCGCCAGTAAACAAAGGAGCAATTCATCCCTCCTCTGCTGGAAGGCGACGGCTGGGCTCAGCAGCCTCCCGGGATGGGGTGGCAGCCAATCCCACCAGGCAGCAGGACGTTATTGTGCATGGAAATGGGGCAGCCACTAAAAAGGTCACATCGCGTTGTCTGCAGTGGCCTCCAGCAAGCAGGCACAGAAGAGGGCTGTTTGGTTCTGTATGGATAAATATAAGGTAATGCATCTAAAGAAAACTACCTGAGTGCGGCCTGCAGAGTGCTGAACTGGCACCTGGCAGTTGCACTGCGGGACAGATCCCGAGGTGCTGGTGGCTGGAGACACGGGCTCCGCAGGCCAGGGCAGCTGGAGAAGCAGCAGGCTGCTATGCATTGCCAGGAGAAGCACAGGACAAGGCAGAGGCAGTCATTCTGCCGTGACACAACACCCTGGTGCGCTTGTGTCTCGAGTGCTGCGTGGAGGTCTCTTCACCGCAGCACGAGATGGATTTAGGGGAGTTAGGGAAAGGGCAGCTGATACAACAAACGGAATGGTGCCACTGCTGTGCGAGGAGAGACTAAAAAGGCTGGGACTTGGGCTTGAGAAGGGAACAGAGGGCCAGGACTAAGGTTTACAGGGGCACGAGGTGGCAGACAAGCTGCACGCAGAACGCTTTCGCCCAAACCCACAGCACAGGAAGGAGTGGCACTTCTGAAAATCAGTCGGTGCTCAGTTTCCAGTAGGTACAAACAAGTACTTGTTATATGGCAGGTGGGGAACTGCAGGACCTCGTCGGCACAGGAGGTTGTGGGGATGGCACCCGTGTGAACGGAACGGGAGCGGGCACACGCGTGGACCACAGGTCCGCGAGCAGGTGCCGGAGGGAGCGCGCCGCGACCTGCCCTCGTCACACCTCCCTCGGGCGGGGCAGGGCCCGGCGCGGCCGGAGCGGTTCAGCGCCCGTGGGAGGACCCCGGCAGGGCTGAGGCGAGCCCCGCGTGGAGGGGACGGAGGTCACCCCAGCCCGCGGCGCGACCCCACACCGCGCCGGCACTAGCCCCGACTCGGGGGCCCCGCTGCCCGGCCCGGCCCTCTGCCCCCAGCGCCGGAGGAGCGGGGCCCATGGCGGAGCGCAGCAGCTCCCGCACCCCGCGGACGGGACGCACCGGGGCGGGCAGGCGGTGAGGGGGAGGCAGGCAGGCGGCCGTGGGGGGGCGGGCGGGGGCCGGGCCGGGGCTCGGCGGGGCGGGCGGGCGGCTGTGAGGGGCCGGGCGGGGGCCGGGATGGGGCTCGGCGGGGCGGGCGGGCGGCTGTGAGGGGCCGGGCGGGGGCCGGGATGGGGCTCGGCGGGGCGGGCGGGCGGCTGTGAGAGGCCGGGCGGGGGCCGGGATGGGGCTCGGCGGGGCGGGCGGGCGGGCGGCTGTGAGGGGCCGGGCGGGGGCCGGGATGGGGCTCGGCGGGGCGGGCGGGCGGCTGTGAGGGGCCGGGCGGGGGCCGGGCCGGGCCGGGCCGGGCCGGAGCTCGGCGGGGCGGGGGACAGGACGGGATGGGGCTCGGGGCCCGAGCGGGGGCCGGGCCGGGCCGGGGCTCGGCGGGGCGGGAGGCGGCCGTGAGGGGCCCGGGCGGGTCGCTGCTATCCCCGCCGCCGTCTCCCCTCAGCGCCGCGCCCGGAGCAGGGCCGGAGGGGCCGCCGGGAAGCCGCGCCGCCGCGCCGGGGCTGCTGGACTGCCGGGGCTGCCGGTACCTGCGCACGGCCCGGGGTGAGCGGGGCGGGAGGGGCCGCGGGAGCCGCCGCCCGGCCCGGGAGAGGCTGCGGCCCGGCCGCCAGCCCGCGCGGGCGCGGCGGCCCCCTCCGCTCGGGCCGCAGCCCCACCGCCGCCCCTGCCCTTCCAGCCTGCTGCCAGCTGGTGGAAGCGCTGCTTGCCGTGCTGATCCTGGTCTGCAGCTCCGTGTCCTACGGCTCGACGGGGGGCTACACGGCGCTGCCCAGCCTGGGGGGCATCTACTACTACCACTACGGCGGGGCGTACAGTGGCTTTAGCGGAGCAGATGGGGAAAAGGCCCAGCAGCTTGACCTGCATTTCTACCTCCTAAAGCTGCCGATTGCAAGGACAGCAATGGCCGTGGGAGGGTGTCTCCTGGTCTTCTGTTGCATTGTTATTTTGGTTGGCGTTTTACGGCTACCGTGGCATTTCCCAGCATGGCTGCTACTTGAATGCATCCTGGACATAGGGATGGCAATTGGCATAGTGCCTTCTCTGTACTATTTCTTCCATTTTCTGCTGGGGGTTTATAATTCATCAGTGTGCAAAGAGAGAGAGCAGCTTTATCAAAGCAAAGGCTATCAGGGCTTTAGGTGCAGCCTGCACGGGGCAGAGATTGCTGCCGGCCTCTGGGGCGGCGTAGCTGCCGTGGCATACCTGCTTAGCGCAGGCCTAGCGGTCAGGGCCTACAGAACAGTTCACAAACTGAAACAGAGGCCAGCACAATTATATGAGCTTTAGAATGATTCCTCTGCTCCAGTAATGGTCATGATTTTTGCCAGCCTCCTTACTGAGACGAGGCAGTATGCTTTTTCTTGCTTCTGGGCAGTGCATCCTTAACGCTGCAGCAGAACACACACACACACAGAGTACAGCTCTAAACAGGGTAGAGTCAAGCTGTTCCTAACTTGAATTTGCACTACTGAATTATTAGTGGACACAAAGTTAGTCCGAGGGCTTGTCTCATCTGGTGGCTCTCTCAGTAGAGAATGGCTGTCCTGGCGGAGTTGCCGAGCCAGCTGCCTGCTTCACGGGCAGCCTTTCCGTCCCCTCTGGCGAGCGTTGTCTCCTCCTCCCACGCGGGCTTGCTGCGAGTACTGCTACTACAGCTTTACGGAGCTGCAACTGTCTCTCGGAACTGACGGGGCAGTTTGAACCTGGCATTTATAGAGCCGTCAGAGAACCCTGAAACGAACTTGCAAAATGATGAATACACTTGGCCTAATTTGTGACACAACGCCTTCTCAAACTCTCCTGGAGAGGGCACAGTTTCGTATGAAGTGGTCTTTTATATGACTTGTACACAACAGTTTGCTTAAAAAGGTGCCCCGAGTTGGGATAATCAGACAAAAGCTTTAAGAGCTCAAACAGGTCGTTTAAGATAGAACTATATTGTTTTCAAAATACATTTTTAATGTACAAGTTGGGGAAATGAGATGCTGCTCTTGTATTATTTATTAAAAAAAAAAGGTGAAATTTACTTTTTTAAAAAAACTTTTTATAGGAAATTTAACAAGGAAAGGAAAAGTAGCACTAGAATCACAAAATCATGCCTCAGAATGAAACGCCACTTCAGAGCAGTGCCCGCTATGTGCATTGTCCATACGAAGATGGAGCCACTACTGGTCTCACAGACCAGGTCTGGCCATTTTTAAAAAAACCCCAAACACCAAACTAAACGTACCAGAAATGTGCTTTGTCTCGGATGTATCTCCAGTTTCACTGGCACCAGTGGCTAAATCCTCACAACTGCCAAAACCATGGAACATTGCTGGAACTAGAGATACAAAAGTAAACCAAACGCCAGATGGGAACGCACCAGGTACTCGGGGGCTGGTTTGATTTCTCCCGCCTTTTAGTAGCTAGATGCACCGAGTGCTTCAGCGCAGGGATTTAAGTGGACCGTTCACTGTGGTCTTATTTCTTCTAGTGATTCTGCATTTCCTGCTGCGGCAGCTGCTTCCAGCGCTGTACAGTACTACTTAGGGCAAGCTCACAGGGCAGGATTCCCCTGGCAGAACCCAGAAAGCTGCCTAGTAATTGGTATTACGAATCCCACCCTGACAGCGTTCTGAAGTACCTTTGTACGGAAGGCTGATGAGCGAAGCAGCACGCAGAGCTCGACGGAGGAGACCCTACAGCACAGCTGCTGCTACCCACAGCTACGTTTGCCTGGGATATTGCACAAACTCCCTCCAGCGCAGTAACGGAATCAGAATATATAGTTAGATGAAAGTAAAAATCTTTATTGCTAAGTCAGCTGAAAGTTGATGCAAAAATATTCTTCTTTCCTGGACTGCTCTATACATCTGAATAAAGAATCAATGGAATCGTGTTTTCCAGCAATCTTCTGTTACGTGCCTCTTCCAAGCAACGCGCACATAGGCCGCAGAGCTGAAGGTGCCTTCACTGGACAACCTACTCCCACACACGATAAAAACGGGGATTATTATAGGTGCATGCTAGAGTGGGATACAGAAAATACTCTCCTTTTTGAAACAAAAAAACATGGAAAAAGATTATTTAATAAACGGTGTGCTGCAACATTTCTTTAACATGCGCTGGGTCATATGAGTCAAGTTAAAAAAAGGTAACGTTTTAAAATGTGAAAAAAGAGGAAAAAATACACTTGAGTCTTCAGACCGCAATGGAACAGCAGATGCCGACTGCACAGATCCGAGGAGGTGAGCCTGCTGCCTGAAGGCCGCCTTCGGCACGTGACGCGAAGGGCATCACCGCGCGTGAGGAGCGCGGGAACTTCCCGAGCCCACGGGCCTTGGCGTGGCCGTGTCCTGTGTACCCGGGCGGATTTCAGGCCCCACAGCGGCCCGTCCCCAAGAAAGGGAAACGCCTGCTCCGTCTTGGAACAGGGTTCTACCCTCCCACCTAGTTGAGGATTCTGATCGGGCCCAGTGCTCGGTGGTGCTGCCTCTACCAGGCCTGTTCCTGGTGCTGGGAGCCAGCTGGAGGCTATCCCTTATCCTTCCCACTCAGGCCCACCTCCTCGTCACCGAGTGTAACCTTTATGGGTTCCTTTTGCGGAAGCCTTTCTGGACAGGACAGGGCAGACAGGTCCATGCCTTCAGAATACCCGTTCTCAGCGAGCGTGCTCATCAGCAGGGCCAGAATTACGGGAGAGGTGGACAGACCAACTCAGGAGCCTGACCTGCTGGCGGCCGTGTGGAGCACGGCAGGTCTGGCACCGCTTAGCAGGGACAAGAGCCTGATGACCCCAAGCCGAGAACCTCTCTCTATTAGCAAGTCTGTTAATGAATGGGATGTTCTTAGTGACGTGGCTCTGTGGAGATGATGTATCTGTGCAAGAACCACATACAAAAATCTGGGAAGAGACTGGAGAATAGGAAGAGAACTGGGAAAACACCTTCTATCGCCTGCAGCGAGTCCCTCACTAGACTTGCTTATTCATACCTGTTCCACCTACAGCCGTGCTCCTAGCGAGCTTGAAATCTAAGGTGGTGTTAAGTAAGGTGAGGAAGACAAAGGAGAAGCTTGCTGCCTCTAGGGAGGCAGGAAAACAAAAGGTGGTGGTGGTGGAGGGAAGCACTCCGGCTGTGCTGCCCAGAGTAAGACAAACAGTTCACATCATCAGCTTAAGCAGAGAAAGCCGCGGACTCTACCTAGTGTAAGAGAACGAGCCGTGTTCTGCCATGACAATTCACACCCATAGAAAATAGGAGCTGAGTGTATTAAACTCCCTTTCTGCTTCAAAACCAGAAACGGCACTGGAGAAAAAGGCTAAGGAGGAATTCCATGCATTCCATTCTGCCACTACCGTGAAGAGCAGCAGCTCGGAAATCTGCACGCTCCATTGCGGAGCTTTATTGTACTTAGTCCTTCCGCACTGAGCTAGGCAGAGCCTCACGACTAACTCCCTGTGGCAATGCCAACTCTCCACGCAACGCTACTGGTTCAGACTGGCACGGACATACCGGGTTTTCCACATCAGTGCACGAGAGACCTGATCTGCATTCACACCCGCCGCTCTCCTAGCGCGAGGTTTGTCACAGTCCTACGCAGAAAGAAGCATCAGTCCCTACTGAACAGGGGCTGCTTTGCAGCCCTGTCAGGTATCGGAACGTGTGGGCTGGGCACAGATACTTGGTAAAATTACCACCAGTGACAGAATTAAAAGTTACAGTCAAATACATTGGAAGGAGCCTTTTCTGCACACTTACATGAAGGGAACATGAAAGAGGTTTGGGGTTTAGTTTTTGAATCTTTTCTGCTGTTGTTTCTCTGCCTAAGGGATTCAAATGCTTCTGTTTCTGTGATTCTAGGAATTAGCTTTTCTCTCCCTTTCCAGATGAAATAGGCATTTAAACAGCCAAAACTTGTGAGAGTTTAAACTTTGGAAAAAGTTGGGTTGTTTCATGATTACATTGTAACTAGCACAAGGTATATCCTAAAATGTTGCGCGCTCATGCATGGTAAAAATACATCTTTTTCCTAGTGAGAAGAAATGCAAGGTGCTTTGAAATCTCAGTAAAACTCCATTAGATTTTGTCAAAAAATCTGTATTGACAGAATCCCACAAGTAGTCTGCACAGTACTTCCTTCTGAGCAAGCCTGAATTTGATCCAAAAACATACAACTCAAGCCCCCCAGAACTCTTGAGAAGAAACTTTCAAATTTTCTTCATAAATATAATTAACAAAGAAGAAAAGGCACTAGCCCACATTACCATCGGGATTATTGCACCACTGACGCGACCAGGGCGGCTGCTGCCAGCTCTCTGCCGGCTCAGGAAGGCAGCTCTGCACACCACAGGGGCAGCGCTCTTTTCACAGCCCCTACACGCGATGAGGACATAGGCAGCCAACTTACACCTGCCCCGAAAAGCCTAATGGAAACACACTGCATCTGCCGAGTGCAGACTGGCCAGTTCACCACTAGTGGGACTGTTTTAAACGTTTTTTCCAGTGCTGATAAAGATGTTATTAAGGTGAAAATTTCTATTTTTCCTTTTGCATTGAAAGCTAAGCAGAAACAAGTATTCTTTCATCTTGTTTGGGGCCAAATTGGACATGTACCATGAAATGCAGGTTGCTGTGGATTTGGAGCGTGACTCCTGTTTTCAGAGGCAAAGATGCTGTAGGTAGCAGTGCAGAGGTTTATGTCGGTAGAACAGGGCACTGAACGCTTGCCCAGCACATGAAGGGCAGCCCCGGGGCTCACTAGCCTTAGAGCGGCATACTGCTGCTTACAACTTGGCTTCCTCTTAGACCACGTACCTCACTGAAACAAGCACGAGCTCCTGGCTTCATCCCCTGTCTTCTGGATACAGGAAGCCTCTACTGTGAGGCAGCTGTGATGGAGGTGGCCGAGCTGCTCCTGAGCTGGGTCTGTGCTCTGCAGCTGGAGGCACTAGCTCTACGCATTACCTTAATCATCCAGTCCAGAGCTGATCTCTCCTATGCTCCATGTAAAATGCATCAGTAGGCACCTGCTTATCACTCAGCTGTGTATTTTCTCATCCTGTGTAGGCTGATCCCCATTGTAACCCTCACTCTACCCTGCACCAGTGCTCATCAGAACACTGGTACCCTGAGTCCTCCACTGCCCTAACAATATCCATTGGGAAAAGCCCCCACCACACCTGCTGTGGAGTGCTCTCTCCCCTAACCCTAAATAATAAAGTGCTGGGCTGAAGCGGAGCAGAACAACTTAAGTGCAATCAATAAAAGTGCTTGCAATTAATGTAGGAAACCATTCTTGGGTCAGCTTCATTGCAACTGGCTGTATTCTTTCAAGGAATAACAGGGTCAGGTGCTGGGGCAGGCTGCATCGGAAATGCTCACAGGACTCCAAACACCGAACATTGCCCCTCAAGCAGCCTCCTTACCCCCCCCCCCCATATGCCAGCCCCTTTCCTGCAGGGCTGGCAGAACCTCAGGGTTCGAGGAGTTACAGGCAGGTGTTAGAACACCTGCCGCCTTCTTAGTGCTTGCATGATTTCCAGACAGTCCCTGACACAGAGCTCAGCTGCTGGTCTGAGTGCTCATAGAACAGCTGAGGCTCTACAGTGAAGAGTGGACAGCCCAGACCTTAGCACTCCCAATTCCTCCTTGGCTCCATTAAGGAAGCAGCAGATGCCTGTACTCCTTGCAGATCCCAGGTCCCCTTGGAGGGCGAGACAGCCCTTATGGGACAGAGCTTCCTGGGGCAGACAATGTGGGAGCAGTACTTGTAGGGTTACAAAGCTGTGTCAAACTCCTCTGGCAGAGTCGCTGCATGTTCCTCTTTCAGCTCCTGATCTGCTCCGTTCTCCTGGTGCTGCTTCATTTGTTCCTTCACGTCCTCCTCCAGATCAGGTGGCACCACAAATTGATCCTCTGGCTCCATCTGGGATGGAGCAGCAAAATAGCCTGTCTTCTTCTTGGGTGCCTCTGTGGCTACTTCGATGAGGTTGAGGCTCTCCTCCAAGGGCACTATGGAGCCATTGGAAAGCTTCTTTCCATAGAGACAGCACGTGGAAAGAGATTTTTGCAGTTCACACTTTTCCTTGACCCCTCTCTGCACTGTGTTGCTGTTTACACTGTTCTGTCTCCGAATGATGAGGACAAGCCCAGAGTCATCCTCTGGCCCTGGAGCAGAGGAGCTGTACTCTGCAGCAGGAGGTTCAAACTCCAGGCCCTTTCCTTTACAGCAGTGGATGTCCACCTCTACCTCCACTTTACTACCATTTGTCATCACACCTTCCACAGGCTGCTCATCATCGCTATCCAGACCATTGTCAGACTGGTTGCTAGAGAAGGTGGCGCTGGAAGGTTGGCGCTGAAAGATGCTTGAGGGGGGCACAGGATGTAGGCTGCAACGTCGCTCTTGTCGTGGTAGCAAACTGCCATCAAGACCCACAGCATTGTGTTCATCTGAAGCAGTAGAGCCCACCTCACTGCTAACCTCAGAAGCAGACAGTTCACTGCTGAACTCTGAAGCAATTCCACTGCTAGATGAAGGTGTTGCTGGCTTGGTGGTGGTGGAACTAAATCCCCCAGGACCTGGCAGAGTGAGGCCATGCATCTCACACGTGCAGCTGTCCTCACTGATGTTCAGACACACCACCATTGCACCGACATTGTCCTGGCAGCCATAGCTTTGGGCTAAAGTGCAGAGCTTCTTCGCAGCAGCTAGTGGGTCATGTAGGTGGCGCACAGCCGAGACAGCCTCTGCGTAAGAAAGGTGTTCCCAGAGAGCTTTGTTCCCTAGAAGTAGCAGCTCATCTTGTACAGTCAGAGGAATGGAACTGACGTGTGGTTTGGGCAGGATCCAAGGATGCAAGTATGTGCAGCCCAGCATCCGAGTACAGCAAGTCACACCGTTGACCTTATTGTCCTGCAGACGAGAGAAACAAGGCGGCAGCATTAGATCTGCTATTAGATCATTTAGAGAGCAGTCCTTCCCCTGCCCAGATACTGGCTTGGAGCCTTGAAAAACGCCGGTACGCAGCTACGGTATAGGAGAAAGGGATCGAGGTCCAGGTACCACAGCACTCACGTTCACTGTACCTGGTCATCAGGTACAGTAATCGCCCATCACCCATGCTGGCGACAACACGCTTTTATCCCACAAGACGTTTTGTCACATTCTGAAGAATCGTAGCAAACTATTCCGAAATGCGCAGCTAGACTACCTGCAGCACATAGATCAGAGAATCTCACTCCCGAGTCTTACATGAAACCTATTTTTTTCAGTATGAGCAAGAGAGTGACTTTTTACTTTCTCAAGGTAGATTATCCAGACATTAAATAATTTCTGTGTATTTTCTGAACTATTTCCCTCTTTATTAACATATAACTGCATTCTGAAGTGCGCATGCTACATCCTGAGGGAAAAAAGAAGCAGCAGGTATCTTACACTACTGCTGTAACCTGGAGGTATTACCTCCTTCCCGTTCCTGCTAGATGGTCCCCTGGCCAGCCTGGCACTAGTCTCCTGGACAGAAAATTGCCTGCAGCCCTCAGTCCCTTTCCAAGCCAGCGCACACGGAGTACACAGCCTCCCCAGCGTTTTGAATTTACTATCAGTGTTCTTAACTTCTGTATCCTCTGGGTGTTAAACGTTGCTGCTGCTGCTAAGTATTAAAAACCAGCAGAGGATGCATGCAGGGAAGTCTCCTTAAACAACGATTTCACTTTTATTTTTCAGAATCCATTCACCAGTCAGTTTTTAAACCGTTTACTGTGCTACATTGATTCCACAGTTATTTTTAGTCAGAGTGCTATGGAATATAACACCTTGCAGAGCTATAACACATTAACAGACTATCCCTGTCAAGAACACTTATCAAACAACCTGATACTTTTTAAAAGACCCACTGAGCATAAAACTAATATGACTGGCACTGATATCTCACATCTTCACCGATGACGTATTTTCCAGTTCTTTGGAATTTCCCTGTTACTTCCAAGTTTTTAGAAAGTTAATCTTTCGAGAGTTCTCCAGAAATCTTTTTAATACTTTCGCGTAAAACCAACAAACATTTCTGTCTTTTTTTGTGTTAAAATTTTTACTTGTAATATACTTTATATCCATGTTCTGCATGTCTCAAGGGCCACTAATCCTGTACCTGCACTGAGTGGAAGAAATCCAAAGAGAGGTAACTTGAGTCATACTTTTCAAGAAACACCAAAGATATTTTGTGGGTTTTGAGACAAGATGACTTCCCAGGCTCTGCACTGTTCTTCAGTGGCTCCTCTTCACACTCACCCAAGTCATGCACAGTATTATTATGGACCTCCCTCCTTTAGCTCCACACCTATTTTCTTCCCTCCCTCTCTCCCCAAGCCATCCTTGGCATCTTGTACCTGTAGTCCTCAGGCCATAATGGGTGTTTTAGGAACATGTCACTCTGAATAGCTAATCAGCAAGAGAAGCAGAGCAGGAAGCAACAGACAAGGCACTCGAACACCTTTATGCCATCCTCTCCCCTGCAGTACTGTGCAGGCAGCAGAGCTCATGTATTTGTACCAAGCTTTTACGGGAAGGTGGAAGCTGAAGTGAAAAGGGCCCAAACCAACCTCTGTTATAATGGCTTTTTGCTCCTTGACTCTCTTGGCTTCTTCTGAACATTGTTCAAGGCTGAAGACTTTGGAGAGAGGCAGTGGTTTTCCACTTCGGCACAGAATGGCTTGGCACGTCCCCACATTGGCCACCGTTAGAGAAAAGTTGCTGGCTGGATCAGCCACATCGTGACGAATATAGCAAAGGACAGCAGAGGAACCCAGCTTCTGCCCAGCCATGCCCAGCTTCCTGTTGGAGGAGAAGGTGTAGGAAGGCTCCAGACTCCCGTGACAGGCATTCTGGAGGGCTGCCTCACCCCACCTAACACATTAAGGGATGTGCCTATGCAGGTCCCACCAGGACCAGCTTGCGCACTGTCCTACCTGTGGGAGACCAAGAAGGTGTTGGACATGAACATGGTGTCTGACTGCTGTACCTCCTCCAGGAGCACATCGGCCATGGTGCACTGCAGCAAGCGTGGCAGTTCCTCGTTCTTGTCACCATCAAACATGCCATACACAGCCTCCACCCCCTCCGCAAAGCTCCCCAGTGCCAGGGATGACACACACAGCCTGTTAAAAAAGCGTAACAGCAAAGTTGTTATGTCTCAAAAGATTATATGGTCCCCAAAACCGCAGCCATCAGGCACCTTGCCGTGAGTGCTGTTCCCACGGGGCAGCAAAGCCACTGTCCCTACATTCACTGCCCCATGAGGTGTACAGCTGCAGCTTATTATTGGAACTCCTGAACCCTCCTTGACCACACTCAGGAGAGGGCAGTGGGCACAGCTGGCAAGAGAACGAAAAAAGCATCTCTGCTAGGGTGGGAAGCAAAGTCCAAGTGTCCCAGGATAAGCACAAAAACTGAGGGAAAGGACCATGTGGAGGCTTGAGTTATCAAGACTTAGCAAGAGACCTGGGGAGACAGAGGGACGGATGAGCTTTTGAGCAGAACAGGTCTGCTTTGGGCGCCTAGCGGCGCACTCCACTTAGCACCCTGAGAAGACAAAGCGTCAGCATCCAGCAGACCACAATACTCACTTATTTCTTTGGCCTGCCATCTCAGCTACTCCGTGACTCCAGAAGGTAGAAGTGAGCGCTGAGTCTGCTGTGAGGGAGGGCTTAGCATCAATCTTCAGTGTGGTAATGTGACTACGGAGAGAGAACAGAAGTCATTCTCTCCTAGACCCCGCTGAACAGTTTGTGGCCAAAGGACCTTGTCCGGTCTGGAGTTTTAGACAGCAGCCTGTGGAAAGAACTGCATCAAGGAGAGGAGTTTAAGGTCTTGGCCTTCTGGAGATGTCTGGCTGCTTATGCCAGAGACAGCTGGGAGAACCTCATACCACCTGAGAAATTGTTTGCTCGCTCTGATGATTTGGACCCAGACTTTTCCTTTCCTACAAGACAGAAAGCTTCAGCTGCCTCAGGCAGGGAACATTATAACATTATGCAGTGCTGTGACACACATTTTACTATCCCATTTCCCCTCCTGGGAAGGGTTACCCTTCCCTGTGCAGGTCACTACTGGGTTGGCATCTCCATGACTCACCTAAAGATGTCCAGTGTCTTGTGTTCTAGCACCAGGTTTGTGTTTCCGCTCAGGTCCAGCTCTTGCAAGGCGCCTGGCAGTGCCTCAGGGATTAGGATTTCAGTTAACTCATTGCAGCTCAAGTCCACAAACTGCAGTATCAAAAAAAAGCACAATGACAAAGAAAATATTCTCTGTTCTGTCATGCGATCAGTTACTCCAGTGCTCCTTCCAAACATCATATGACCCCGCTACTGATTGCATCCCACCAACAGGTCATGAAAATGGTTCTGACCTATCAATAGAAGAATGATTTATAAGCAGCAAATACTTGTAGCCTGCAATAGCCAGGACTCCAATACTGAAAGAACACGTCACACTAAAGATAATAGAAGGCTTGTCTGTACAAACCTGCCTAGCTATCTAACACTCCCTGCTGTCTCAAATGGCGAACCAGAAATACACCAAGTCAGAGACAGATGGTAAAGACGAATGAGACTGAGCCATCTTTGATCAACTCAGAAAGGCGACAGATCTAGAATGCATATTCTGTGCCACCTTCTCAGGTTGATCAAGCAAAATGCTGGGATCTCCAGTTCCTCTCCTAGCAGTTACTCTTCATTCTGCAACCCAAACTTTCCCCTGACATCTCGTTACCTTCTCCATAAGAATACCTGAATACGGGGCAAATGCAGGATCTCTGGAAAGACGCTGATTTCATTAGAGTGTGCAATAAGTGTATGAAGTAGCTTGCAGTTTGCCACTGTTGTGGGAATTGTTTTCAGTTTGTTGCCACTCAGATTCAGCTCTTCCAAGTGCTCCAGCTTACTAAGTTTGCTGAAAGAGAAACAAAAGAGCACTCTATCTTATAGGCAAGAACTTGTCACTTTCTGAACCTGCAGAGAAGGTATCCATAGACACTGCCCTTTATGAGCTACATTTCTAATTCATTGATAGGAGACCAAGAGTCCTAAGAGATGCTCTAATAAGAGCTCAGGGTCCCCAAGTCTGGCTTGGATTTATACAACAGACAGATCCCTTCACCCCTGACTTCTAAAGCACTAAAGCAGAAGATTGCAGAGTCTTAATTTTAAAACTGGCAAGAAGACCTAAGCTGTGTCAATGTACTTTGTAGGAATAAACAGCGTTACATGGTTGTTTAGCCTGACCAGTACCAGGAAGAATCATGGCAAAGCTTGCACAGATGCAATCAATATCAAATTAATTGTGCTGACATAATTAATACAAAAAAACCCTTAGATTTTTGTGGTAATGTAACAGAATGTGCTGTATTTTGAGACTACAAATTAAACTGACACAGAAGTCTACCAGTATAGCACTAGCTCTCTACTAGTTTCTGTAGAAAATATATTTGATACCCCAAAACTAGATTGCAGGATACTGAAAAGCGATAATGAATTAAGAATTGTAAGTCCTTCTAGTCAGGTTCTGTGGGGGGCACTTTTGATTCAATGACAGTCAATAGATCAGTGATTAATAAGAAACACATATACACACCAAATTATACCTAGTAAAAGTTGCAGATAAAAAACACGGTGGAATCTCATTTTCAACATTAGTAATATGAATTATTTGGTAACATGAACTTCCCTTAAGAGCATGTGACTTAAATTAGCTAAGTAATGTTATGCACATAGGAACTTGTACAAGTCAATTAGAGAGGAGAAAATCCTCAGAGAGGTGGCTCTGAAAAAGGCTTGAGTCAGATGAACAGATACTCTGAACAAAACAGTGTATAAAGATGTCACCAGAAGGGGACTCAAGTAGGTGCTCACAACCAACGTTATCTGCTTCGGATTTTCAGTGGAGCAGTGTCTAAGTTCTGCTGTATACATAGCCACAAAAGCATTGAGAATTTGGAAAAGGTTCAGAGGAACCCTCCCCACATACTAAGAAGCTAAAAAGACTGAGTATATTTCTCATTATGCATAGACAGCTGAAGTTTTCTTAAGCTATGCTTGGAAAATCATAGAATCACAGAATGATTTGGGTTGGAAGGGACCTTTAGAGATCATCTAGTCCAACCCCCTGCCTTGGGCAGGGCCATCTTTCACTAGACCAGGGTGCTCAAAGTCCCATCTAACCTGGCCTTGAACCCTTCCAGGGATGGGACAGCCACAACTTCTCTGCCCAACCTGTGCCAGGGCCTCCCCACCCTCATCGTAAAACATTTCTTCCTTATGTCCAATCTAAATCTACCCTCTTTCAGTTTAAAACCGTTGCCCCTTGTCCTGTCACTACAGGCCTTGGTGAAAAGTCTCTCTGCGCCTTTCTCATAAGCCCCCTTGGTATATTGAAAGGCTGCAGTAAGGTCTCCCTGGAGCCTTCTCTTCTCCAGGCTGAACAACCCCAACTCTCTCAGCCTGTCTCCATAGGGGAGGTGTCCACCTGACCATTTCTGTGGCCCATCTCTGGACCCGCTCTGAAAGGTCCACCTCTTTCTTGTTCTGAGGCCCCAGAGCTGGAGGCAGCACTGCAGGGGGGTCTCCCCAGAGCGGAGCAGAGGGGCAGAATCCCCTCCCTCACCCTACTGCCCGCGCTGCTTCTGATGCAGCCCAGGATACGGTTGGCTTTCTGGGCTGCAAGTGCACATGGTCAGCTCATATCCAATTTTTCACGCACCAGCACTCCAAGTCCTTCCCCTCAGGGCTGCTCTCAATCCATTCATCCTCCAGGCTGTGCTGATACTGGGAATTGCCCTGACCCAGGGGTGCAGGAGCTTGCACTTGGCCTTGTTGAACCTCATGAGGTTCACATGGACCCACTCCTCAAGCCTGTCAAGGTCCCTTTGGATGACATTCCTTCCCTCTAGCCAGTCAACTGCACCACAAAAAAAAATCTGATACTACGTAGTTTTCATACTAGAAAGACAGCATGATATACTGGTAAAAAGAAGCAGATAAATAATTCTCACTGAAAAATATAGCCGAGAGCAACTGGAATAACTTAGTAGGAACGCATGGGAGTCTCCAGTCTCTTAAGTTTCTACGCTGAGCATAGATTTCTCTCTATTTCAACTCCAAATCATAAGCCTGGCGCATGAATTAACGGATGAAGTTATATGACCTGCATTGGGCAGGAGTTCAGACAAGTCTGACTGAGGGTCTTCTGGTAAGACTGAAAGGTGAAAAATGCGGCACACAAGCTGCACGCCAGTCGCGCTGAAGTTGCGAAGAAATATTGCCCCCCCCTGCCATCCACCACAACCAGGAGGACGGGAACCACTGCAGCCAACAGCACCCTGTGCCAGTCCCCCTCAACACGCTATTCCTCAGCGTGTGCGTAGGAACGGCAGGCTTCTGTCACCAAGCCACAGGGAGAGCATCTTGCTTTGACACTGATTCATGTACAGTCACAGTAAGGCAGGCAACATCCTCCCGGTGAGCACTGTCTTGCCCTCCAGCCTTACTTATTTACCTTGCAGGGAAGGTCTGTAGGTTGTTGTTTGCCAGATGCAGGATCCGTAGGTTCGGGTGTCCCACCAAGACAGGGATGCATTCATCTGTGAGGTTATTATTGGTCAAGTAAAGCAGCTGCAGCATGCTCAGACTCTCCTCCCCTGCACATGCAGAGGGCAAGGACTCCAGACTGTTTGCAGATGCATTCAGGTACCTGAGGCTAACCATAGCAAATGCAAAAATCAGACTTCACATCATCTAAACCACTCAGGAACAGCAGGAAAAGGAGCTATGCAAATGCTGGTATGGACAGAGCAACAGCATTAGACAGGAGGCCAGGCAACACAGTGTAACATCCCTACTCACGTTAAGATTTATGAGTCTGCTACTGACTTATTAGCTATATAGCACTGCGGATGCACACAGCATTTTACAGTAAACAGGGAGTACAGAAGAGCCTGTGGAGGGGGTGGGTAGTATTGGTGGAAGCAGACTACATAAACTCTTACTCTGAGTCTTTAAAAGAAGGGTTGACTCATGTCCGAACAGACAGTTATGAAGTGTTGTTCATTTGTAAGGGTCTCTCTCACTGTTCTCCAATGATCTGATGTACTTTCTGCTGTAATGTCTGAAAATCTGTATGGCTTCTTTCCTTTGCACCTGAATCTACGCACTACTTTTAATGATCTTAGAAATAGTTGCAACTGAAGCTAATTCTTTGGTTGGCTGTTGGGTGAGGCTAGCCTCTGTTTTCCTGTAATTAAACAGTAACATGAACGAATTCCCTCAAATCAGCTTGATGACTTTCCTTATGGCACCTGAATTACCTCCTCATAAAGTGCACACCTCATTATCTCTTATGCATGTGGCACCCCACAAGGACAGTCATGCAGATGCCACCATCAGCCTTTAGAGCTCCAAAGGTTAATGCAGACAAAAGACGCGAGCTGCTGCCACTCACTTCAGAGCCTTGACAAAGAGTGCCTCTGGGAGTTTAGTCAACAGGTTGTGCTGAAGGTCCAGCACCTCCAGTGGAATGTGTTCTAGAAGAGGAGGAAGGCTCTGCAGACGATTGTGCCCCACCATCAACTTCCGAAGGCTCAAGCTGCTGAGGATCCTAGAAAGACACAGGGTTTTCTCTATCAGCTTGGTTCACTCCACATCCACAGAGTGGGAAAAGGTCGTGTTTAATCTGTTATGATTTGACTGTACAGCAGAGAAAAATTAAAATACACTGATCCATAAAATGCAAAGTGGAAAAATACACATGGTAAGGTGCCTCAGTCACTCCGAATGCTTGGAAGTGTATTTACATTTCCCTGTGTGCTACTGCAGATCAGTAACTTGTGATATGAGTCAGTCTGTGTGCATATGCCTAGCATTCTCTCAGGCAGACAAAAAAAGAGAAGTCGCAAAGGATGGATTTAAATGCCTGTTCTCACTTGTAGGCAGAAAGAAGTGCTTCTCCCCTGTGCCAGCTTAAATTCAGAGCTTTAACAGGCTGCTTAGCACTCCTGTATTACTTCTGAGGCTGTTGTCGCATTCTCCAGAATTGCAGTGCTTATTGAAGGAAAAGGCCTCTATCCCCACAAACTGCAGAGAATTGCTTGCAGGAATTTTGAGAAAGGATATCTGAACACATCGAGGCATAGCCTAGAACCACTCTGCCCATTTGGGTGAGGTGATAATTTGGGACTATATTCTGAGAGCCCTGTAGAGAACAGCTTTGAAGCGTGAAATCCTAAAGCTGCATTAGTGCACTGCTCCATGCGGGCCAATTAATTCAGTTTCTTTCTGTATGCTGTGGCTCCTCAAAGCTAATTATACCGGGAAAAAAAAAGCCATTCAAATGCAGATACACCAATTTCCTTATTCAAGACGACTCACCCAGAGCTGGCTTGGGTATCTCCACTCAACACTGTCGTGCACCACTTTGATACAATTCTGTTTCTGGACAGCTAAGTGTAAAAGACAACTTCATTGTGAACTATATCCCCTTACGCAAGGCTCTTTAAGCTTTAGTCTGCTGGATTAACCTGATCAATGGCTGCAAGCCAACGCTGGCGAAGTTCTAACTGTACACAAGACATACTCACAGTGCTGACGACAAACACATACTGGAGGAGATCCCCAATGTATACAGTAAATTCCAGCACTTAGGAATCTTTAAAATTGCTTAAATTTCTTTTTAGAATATATATTTCTGTGCCTGAATTCTGCAGGGTTTTTTTACATAACATACTTAAAATTTGGTCTTTTTCATCCATTGGCACGGCTAAAATTCTTTTCTAAGTTCTCATTATCACATCCTTGTTACATCCTTTACTTGCTTTTGATGTACGTAGTCTTGTCTCTGACATCCATTAGAATGTCACTGCTAAGATCGCTTCCTATGCCTGCTGCTTTAACTGCTTGAGCCTGCTCTCTGCATTTCTTCACTGTAATCCACCCTTCCCTTCAATTTCAATATAGCTTACCCTAGACACTGCGTCTCATTCATTACAACCACATCCCCACCAAACACGCTTGTTAGGCTAAAAACATTTGTGCTTTGCTTCGTCCCACGATATGGGGGGAGAAGTTGTCATAAATATCTGCAAAATTATATTAGTTCTTGGCTCCCCTTTACCACGTTTCTGCAGAAACTGAAAGGGAAACGGGGAGAAAGGAGTTGGCGGATGATGTGTTGCGAAAGCTACCTTTGAGATCAGCTGTATCGTATCTCTGTGATACCTCTCTACGAAAGGAAGCAGACAAAATCTCTTAGTGCAACGCAAGGCACATTAGGGCCTCGCCTATGACCTATGTTCACAGACACTATGGTAACACAAATAAATCATAGCAGTGTGTTCTACTTCAGGTGCAAACAGCTGCAGTAGAAGCCAGAAGCACAGGATGAAATTACCTGGCCCCTGCTATTCAAGAAGCAGATTTGGAAGTCAGTTCTTTCCAACATTTGAGTACAGAGTATTTCTGATGCTGCACAGAGAAAGTAAGTGGATCACATCTCTGCACAACAAGGAATAAAGCAACTGGAATAGCACTGCTTCTCTCTCCCCAGTCCGTTCACCACAGAAGAAAGTTCAGCTCTGTATAAGAAGAAGGTTTGCTGACCTCGATGGAAGCTCCACAAGGAGGTTGTAGCTCGCATCCAAAACTTCCAGTTTCTTTGCTTCACAGGCCCAGTCTGGGACACACTGCAGTTGATTGCTGAGAAAAGCAAGGGAGGAAAGCTAGACACCAGCACTCCGTATGGTACATACCCTGTTTGAATGCTGCATGACATTAGTGACAGCCAAACCAAAAACAATAGGCAGAAAATGAACAACAGTATCTGAGCGAGTCGTGGGGAATTTATTTCATGGCTAGCTGTGTAATGCAAACTGAGCTGGTGCATGATTGGTAGAAAGTACTGATGCAAGGCTCTGATGATCAGGCTTTTTGTTTACAGCACTGACATTAGCAGAACAGGCCACCCTACGCTATCCTGCCATTGCACTTCAACCCAGAATTGAAGCAAAAGGTGATCGGGTCCTCTGGGCATCCTATCTTACAGGTCTCACAACGCTGCTCCAAGGGCAGACGTAGGCAACGAAGCCAACAGCAGAGATCGCTGGCAGCTACTCTAAGTGTTTGCTCCACGGATTCCCACCATTCCGCCCAGTAAGCTGCCACAAGCTCAGTGGTCCCTGCTTTTTTTGCTGACTACAGCCTACAGCTGAAGGACAGCCAGTCACCTAGACAGGTCATACTGGTTCAGAAGGGCTTCTGGTCTGGGACACTGTCATCATTCTTTAGTGCTGGGCTTTCCAGTCCTATTGTGAAGATGGAGTGTCTTCCCTCAATTGCTCTCAACTCTTTCAAAAGCTTAAAAGCTCCAGAAAATTTCTGCAGAAAACAGCAAAGGTGTCCAGATACTTGCTTTATATTCTGTGGTGTATAGTCACTTACTGAGAGAGCTCTACACACGTCAGTTGACCAGGAACCGGATAAATATTGACAGTTGTCAGACCTGATGAAGTAAAGCAAATAATTATGATTGCAGAGCTTCAGAGGGAAAACAGCACAGAGCAGCAGACAGACTAGCTAGCAAGTGAGACTCATAGTCTTACTTTATGGATACTCAAGGTCTCTACTCATCCTTCCCAAGACAGAGTTCACACTTCATACACCTGCCATATGGCACTACAGCTTCTCACTATCCCATTTCTCCATCTGCCACGTGGGGCACCAGAACAAGGGAGACCTGTACTTTTATTTGCGGACTCCCAAACAGATCTCACTGGAAGACGAATTCCTTGGACAGTAACTGAACACCACAACCTTCCCCTGTTCCACAGCGTGTGCACATACGTGCATACGTGATCCCTAGGAGCTGACCTCGGAAGACCCATCACATACGGTCTCACTACTGTAACATCAGCGTAAGTTTTTTTTTGTGTGGGAGAGGGCAAAGGGTTGTTCTCCTTTGTTCCCAGGGCTTGAAGAAAGAAGGCAGGTGAAGAAGGCAAAGAGACGTACAGTTGCTGTTGGCATAGAGGGCTCGAAGGGAGAAGCCACTCAGCGTCAACTCTCCCAACTTATTCCGTTCGCAGTGCAGCTGCTCCAGGCTGCCCAAGGAGCTCAGATCCAGATCTGTCATCTGATTGTCTCGTAAGTCCATGCAAGTCACAGATTTGTTCCCCTCCAGAGTGTCAGCTGCTACTCTCTTCAGGTTGTTCAGCCTAAACACTCAGAGATAAGAGTTACAAAGTCAGAGAATAGGACACTGAACACTGGACATCAGTAAGAAGAGAGAAGAAAGAAAAGGAAAGGAAGAGTTCTGGTGAAGGCTAACACTAAAGGTGAGTGCAGTGAAATGCGTGAGGAGCAACGGTGGATTTCAGGCAGTGAATACAGAAAGAAACATTTCCTTTGTCTGCACTGCTATGTGAAACCATTTTACTTATTCCCCAGTGTTTAAGAGATTCTGAAGACCCGTCTAGAAATTAGAAGCCAGGCCAAGGGACAGCTGCTTTGCAATGACACAGGAAGCTAATGCAGAGACTAGATACTAGACTGCCTTGCCACAGACAAAAAGTTCTTTGTCCCTTTCCGAGAGCTCTGCAGTTGGCAGCCTGGAGAATCAGGATCACATCTCTAGGGTGGGAGTGGGGGAGTGCAAAAAAGGGTAGGAGAGATCAAAGAGCTACTGAACCTCATGGTAACAGCATATCAAAAGAGGAAACTAGAGGGCTGAGTCACATTCAGTGGCTTCAGGCATTGCTCAGTTAACCTTGCTTCTCTAAGTGAATTCTGCACGCCCTCAGAAACAGAACTCCCTCAAAGCTAAAGAATCCGTAAGAGAAAAAATTACACCTAGTTTATTGCAAAACATACTAGAAGTTACGCAGCTCCTCTGCTGTAAATGGAAAGCAGCAATCTGGTTTATATACGTATGCAAGTTTCCCGCCCTTACCTCAGGTCCACACTTTTGATGTGACTCATACGGTTCAGCACTGCAAGGTCCAGGGTCTCCAGCAAGTTCCCTGCCAGGGCTAGTTTGTCTAAGATGACGAGTTTCTCACAAATTGCTGGCAGTTCAGAGAAGTTATTGAAGGAAAGCCCAAGAGAGTTGAGCTGTTGCAGACTTCCCAGTTCTTCTGGTAAGGACGTGAGGAAATTCCCATCAAGCCAGAAGGTCTGGAGACTGCAGCAGTGGAAAAGAGAAAGTAATTCAGCAAAGAGTATTGAACATCACATTTAGCATTTTTGTGAATTTCCTCGTACAGCTAGCTGGTCTCAGTGGGGCTTTGTTTTAAAGGTACCTAACAGCTAATTCTATTCTTATACACATGAAGTTACTGGAGTACTTTTATTACGCATGTAATAGGCTTGGAACTGCATGTATGCAATACCAAATAGCTCCTAAATTATTTTGGAGGTAAACTTCCAGTTGTGCCAAAGATTGTAAGTTAACATAAGCAAAATACACATCAGTATTTATGTTGTAAATGAAAGATATTTACTCAATCACTTGGTTTTCTGCAAATTAAGAATTCCTCACTTAGCATGCTGGACAATCTTTAAAAGACCTATGACAAACTAAACCCCAAAACGACAGCAGTAACAGTACAGACCTGTCTCATAAGAAACAACAAAAATCAACTGCACCTTCATCATCCAATCACTGGAATTTCATATCATTATTATGGCACTTGTTCACATCTATGGCACTTATGGCACAGTTTAATCACAATTCCTACCACACTAACACACTGGCAACAGATTTTTACATTCTAGTTGTCCTTTCAGACACTCAGAAAAGAACAGGGTACAGTTCCCTCATTATGATTGTGTTCCAACAAAGAACTTTCTGAACAGTGTTTAGCGGTGGTAGAAATGCAACCTGGGGCCATAAAAAGTTCTTATGAATAAGGGCTCAAGGGGTCATAAAGATGACTGGACCCATAACTAAGTTGCAAACCTCTGAAAACTGTAAGCCTGCGTACAGCTTTTTCCTCACAGTTTGCATATGGCTAAAAGATCCCTCCGGAAATGACTTGCTTACACCCAGTGTAGTGCAGATACTCCTTTTTTAAAGATACAAGCTGGAGGAAGAGCAGGCCACAATGAACCAATAGCTCAATATCAATGTTTATCTAAACAAACGCAGTAATAGTCTTGCAATTAGTTTTATCTAAGCTTAATGCATTCTGGGTAGCTACCGGGGAAAATGAAGAAGGTTTTTACTCCAGAAAACACTTCAAGACAAAATTTTCAGAGGGGATTGCCCAAGTATTTCCATGTTAAAATCCTCTTTCTAACACAAAAAGCAACCAATTCTGTAGAAAACTATCAAAACATACTAGTGCTGACAAAAATCACTAGTCCTCTGTTACCACAGAAAAGTTTTATACAATAAATTAAAACTTTAACAGAAACTGCATCAGTATTGAAAAAGTTAAATACAAATAATAAACAGAAATTCAGAAAGTCACACACCTCTGCAGCTGCAGAAAAACACACATTAACTTATTTGAGAAACAATACAATTGTCTTCAGACAATGCTTCATCTGCATCATGTTTCCTCATCTTTTCTACATCAGCAGCTGTAATGTTTTAGTAGCAGTGATTAAGGAATTGCACCTGAGACTGTCTGTGGTCCTGTAAGGTACCCTTGTACGTTGAATTTGCATACAGTTAAGAAATCTGCAATCCCTTCTGTGTAAGACATGTATGAATACCGCAGCGGTATAACCAACGTGCTCTTGCTTGTATAAGGTCAACAGGCTAGGCCTCAGAATTTGAGGGGCACGTATATTTTTCCCTAGTTGTACAAAGCCCAGCTGATCTCCATAGATGTTTTGCTGTACTAATCTGTGGCTTCTGGAAACGTCCCTGACAGCATGATCTTTAGAAACTCTTAACTGTTTTTATGTAAACATAACAATATTGATGTTTAACCAATAAGGCACCACCATAACAGCAGTTTAAAAAAAGTTTAGAAGAGGACGTAGGACGGAAATAACAAGAAAGCAGGCAAGGGAATGCAAGATGGCAGCAGAAGCAAAGAGAACAAGATGCATTCAAATTTACATAAAAATTGGACATAAGCCCACAAGAAATCATACAAGTCACACCAAAGTAAAAACAAAACAAAAAAACCCCAAACACACACCCCACAGAGAACATAAAAAGCTTCAAGCTTACTAGACTTTAAGTGAGAGTACATTCATATGCTTAGAAGCCTTCACGTTTACTCTGGTTCAGCAAGGTGGCGCCTGTGATTCAAGGTAACTGACTGTTGAGTGTCTTCCTAGGCCATTCCAAAATAGGCAAAATCCATTAATCTCCTCTATTAGAAAACTGATTTGCACTGATGTATTTTACATAGCTAGTAGAATAGGCAGGAAGTCACAAATAAGGAATGACAACTTGCTATATACCGGTGACTTAAAATGGCAACTGTATAAACATACTCCGATATCTTCATTTTCAAGGAAAAACAAATGTTATTGGATGTCTTGGTTCTCAGCCGTCTGCTGGAGTCAAATCCATCACTCGGTCTTCGGGGGCAGAACAGGCTGCCCCAGCACTTGCACCTTCCTAAGCAGTACCTTCCTGTCAGCTGCTGCTGACCGAAGCACCAAGGATGTTTATGACCACAGATAAAAAGAATATACTTACTTCAGCAGTTTGCCAATCTGGCTTGGCAAGCAACGAAGTCCATTGCAGGAAACATTAAGCTCTGTCAGAGTAGAGATCTCGCACAGTGACACAGGAAACTCGCCCAGTCTATTATGAGACAGGTTCAGGATCTTCAACTGAGAAAACCTGTTGGCAAGAATATGAGTTAATTCACAAACCTCCGTGGTCTCAAAGCAAAAACATACAAAACCAGTCATAAAGAGTTTTTAAGTCTTTGTACGCCGGTGATACAGTCACCTAACTCATTATGGGACTTTCTCCACAAATTTGGTTTGAAGTCACTGATATTTTGTATCTCGACAGTAATGCTGAACGTGATCAAATACCATTTTTTACTGCAGAAACTGGTAACAACCTTCTACCCTGACTCCTGACAGGCTTCCTCCTAGTGACTGCTACTAAAATTAAGGAGACCAAAAATACTCAGTTCAAAAAATTTACCTTCAAAGAATTATTTAGACTAACAGTCTACAATTATGCAGCTTGGGAAAACAGGAGCTGAACACATTAAATGGAACTACTCTGAGAATAAAGCAGAAGAGGGGAATACCCTTTTCGAGCTAGGCACAACAGAAGGCCTGGCAGAGCTGTAAAAGGGAAAACCAGGAAGGCGCTGACTTCGTGCTGGGAAGCCCCAAGACCTGCACCCAGAGGTCCTCGGAAGAGACTCCACGTTTAAAGTGCCACTTGCTTGGCAGACCGAACCGCAGGTACGGCCACCACGTCCTGACGCAGTGCGCTCAGTCACCACAGTCCCACCTCTGCTTAACAGACGGTTGCCTGTTCCCGCTCCTTCTATCGCTGTGCTAGGTCCAAACAGAATAAATTGAGCATGGGCTGGGGTAATATGCAAGAGGTTCTTCTCAAAGAGTTCCCACCTCTTTCTACAGGAAACAAAAGTATTTTCCCCCAAGTGATAACCTCCCCATCCCACACTGGAACCGTCAGAAATTAATATGATACTTCTATGAGACAACTGTGAGTCTAATGTAATGTACCAGAGAAGTACTCCTTGGAAACATACAGCTCATTCATGTGCTCCACCTACCATACTTTTTGCTAGGCAATGGTGAGTAGCTCTTATTTGGAAGCAAATGTTTTAATACAGGTAACAAGACCAAGGTTAATTAGCTGAAGGGAGAATATTACTGCTAGCTTGAGATGTCTTGAAGTACAAGACTCAATGGTTTTGAAATTTTTTCTCCTGTATAGCGACTCCTTTTTCAGATTCAGAATACTTGGAATGATCTGTGTAGGAACTATGCATTATGTATCTCCATTTTGCTTTACAATCTTTGGGGGGGGGTGTGTGTGTGCTTTTTTTAGAAGAGGGAGCATATCTGAAACTTGGACATGGGTTGTTTGCTTTGAGAAAGCACCCCGTCATATAAATAAGGGCATAGGCATCTATGTTTGCTGCAGCCACAAACAGACTCTCTTGTAATGCAACTGAAAGCCAAAGAGAAAGATGCTGTATTGGTAATAGCCTTCAGAATCAGAAAACACTTTAATGAAGCTGCTTTCTCTGGAATTCTACAATGGCTTTTTCTATGGCATCTGTCCTTGACACCAAGCAGCTCTCTGTCATTAGCAGAGTGTGGTGAGAAGCTGCCCCAAGAGGCATGGCATCAAATGCAACAGCATAACCAAATTTTAGAATTCATCCCTCTGCAACAGTATCAAAGCAAATACAAAAGGGGCATAAAAGTTTCCAAAAGCTGGAGGGAAACTGGTAGATGACACAGCTTGGTCTGAGACTCCTTGAGCAGACTGTCATATTCAACGGGGAGGACAATACTCAAAAAAGCCTTTTGAGTTCCCCTCCTGTTCCTTCTCCTTTTCCCCAATATTCTCAAGCAGCAGGCATGTAGGAATGGAATGCAAACCCAACTCTCATTCAAGTTGTATACATGAACCATGTATTATAGGGAATAAGGATCCTGAAATCATTACGGCTCCTCAAGTTTTGGTCTGTGCTCTCACAGGGCACACTGAGATTACAGCACAGAGGCGTGGAAACGCAGCAACCAACCCTCAATGGGATGGCCATCCTCTGTTCAGCAGCCCAAACTGGCGCCGGCCTGAAATATTCCCAACTTAACTCAACATCCTGCTCTGCCAGTACAACTCTGTATCAACTAGCTAGAATGGTGGTAACAGACATGCATATGTACACACACACACACACTTGTCCATGAAGATCAGACTTGATAATGTTTTCCAGAAAACGGAGGTACTTGAAAGGCAGTACGTTACATAAAAAATAAACTAGGTGATGTAACAAAACAGGTGCGGCTATTTAATTTCCTTTGCTTAACGTTTCCCTTTTAGTTAATTATTTTTGTTCCGTTATTATAGTTATAGCTAATTAGAATCCTAGAGCTTCAAAAGATTTCCTCAGAGGAAAAAACCTGATCCCATTGCAAAAAAATCTGCTGTGGGGACTTGTCAATCTCCAGGCACTCGTAACACCTACTGCACGTGAGCAAGTGTCTTCGTCTGGGGCTGTGACCTGATAAACATCCTAAAAACCTCAGAACAAAAATCTTTTCAAAAGGCAACGAGCAGCCTTACATGGGCTACCTAATGCTACCTGTTTATTCAAGACTGTGTGAAGTGAGGGCTTCTTTTATGGCTTTTGTTTGTTTGAGGATTTCAGCTTCATCAGACATAGTCACTGCCAGGAAAAGAGTCGAGTTTCTGACATGTCAGATCTCTTGTTGACTACATGCAAGGTCAAAAGAAATTTCAAGCCCCTTTGCTGATCCTGTGAACCAAGGATACCGCATTTTAGAAAATAAAGTTCTGATATGGTTTTCAACATCATACAACGTATTTGAAGAGAGAATTAGAAAGCAAAATCTTGAATTATTTTAAGCAGCTTTTCCAATAACAGAATCTATTACAATTCAGCAGTTAGAAAACATTTAAACATGTTTGGATTTAAACCAAAACCAGACTAGACTCTGGCTCTCAATGAAACTGCAAAGAATTCCCACAGGTGAGCAATTTTTTTTCCCCTGTATACCCTCATGGATACCTAGGTATCTCATTACTCCGTAGGAAGAAAAATTAAATAACCTGGTAATAGGCACCTAGAGGCAAAAAAAAAACCCAAACAAAACAAAAACACAACCAAAAAAACCCAAACCAAAACAAAAAACCTTCAGTTTTGCAAAGGTTCTCTAAATACATTTTTCTTAAGGCACCATGTGTTCCAAACACAGAGCCATTTGACAATATTACTACAGGCTTCCTAACGGCTTTTGAAATTCATAGATCGACTCCTTAAATTCTTTTTAGCATGGCTAGCGTAGATATCAACAGACTAATCTTCCTCTAGATTTTCAGGGTTTTCAGAAATTAATTTAAAAATATTTTTGTAAGACTCCTTCACTTACCTAAGTTGACTACATCATGCTTCCATACCATCACACAACTGCTACTCTCTTAAAAGCAGATCATGACAAGTTCCCAAAGCAAAGCTGGACTCTCACAGGCCCTTTGCCAATTCCAAACGTACATTAAGAACTTACCAAACCAGGCTTTTTCAGAGCTGCGCTTCTTCCTACAAACACCCACAACAGCAGCATTATGCTTTCCCTCACCTTTTATTTTATACCCCAAAACGTTCTCTGTTTAGCGAGCAGCCTTATATTACTATTGCATCTTGTCCATGCAAACGGCGTATCGCTCCACAGGGCTCATCTCAGACCAAACTTAGCACAAAGAATCTGTGAAGGGAGTTCATGAATACTGTAAACTGTTGGAAGCTTACGCCTGCCTGCGCTGTCCAGTTCTGCTTCCTGGCCCCCTCATTGCTCAGAGCTTCCTGAAGATCCATCTTTTTACCATTCCCTGAGAATGGGCAATACACTCCCCCTCCTCTTCATCCCTGGATGCACATGTCAAGAACTCCAAACGTAGAAGAAAAATAATTCGTTGCAGACCTGCAAAGAGAGTCAAGACTCCCTGCTCCACTTGATCTCATAAAATTGTGTCGTAGGTTGAGGTAGATGATGTCTTGACTGTAGAAGAGATGCTCAGGTACTTCCTCAAGGCTGTAGCAGGAAAGATCAACCATGCTAAGTCGCATAGACACAACCTGAAAAGAAGGAGGAAGAGCTGCAGCTGTGCAACAATTTTTCTCTGGAAGTCTAATGGAAGGCCAAAGAATGCAAGTAGTAAACAATTTGCAAGAACACGAAAGAACCCCCTTGGACCCACCAGGTAGAGTACGTGCAGGAAACGGAGCCCACGGTGTATGAGTTTACGCCATTTGCTCCTACTGTGTCTGCAAGCCCCCGACAAGGATGCATATCTGGGTACCAACAGAAAGCCCTGCTCTGTATGTGCAATGGGCGCTGCTGAAAAGCTAGACCATAAGAGAGCCAACCTAATGGAGGAAACCATATCTTTGGCTGAGGAAACTCTGCTGAGAAAGCATAATCTCCAAGTGCCTTCCAAAGATGCAAGCAGCAACGGGAAGCAGTTGATTTTCCAGTTCAGTCCTTTAAGGTTTACAGACCCTCTGCTCGGCCTAGCTACTTCTTCCGACTTTCTTTTGTTAGCTTGTTCAGGGTAGTATGTTGGAAACATAACCTGTTCTGATGAAAAGGCTTCATAAATTACGGTTTTGCAACATTTCATAAAGTCTTTGCAAATATCCGATCTCCTTTCATTAAGTATGCTTTGTTTTGAAGTCTTCGGTGCTTCATTCCAGATTTTATGACCTGCTTTATCCTGAACTCATTTATTTTATATTTCATAATATTATATATATATGAGGTCAAAGTGTGGCTCAGCATTAAGCTATTGCCATCTAATTGTACTTTAATGTGGAATAAGGACGCAGCTCTGAACAAACTACACTTCCCTTGCTGACCTATGATCTCTGGGCTAACTCAAACCTATCAGGGTAGCCCCATGCCACTCCAGGCCACAGTTTATGCCAATTCAGGTATGGCAACAGGTGCAATTTATAGGCTTTTACGGCTGTAAAGTCAGCCAGTCCCTGGGGTTCGCTCTAGTGACCTGTGCTTAGCTGCTCTCAATAGGTGCAGCGGGGGTGAAAAAAACACAGAATGACTACTCAATATTGTTGCACGGGCAGAGAGAAGAGAAAGCTAAAAGATCTCTGTAGTCCTGAGCACGTAAGAAATGAAGAAAGCTGGAAAGTGTCCTGGGTGCTTCCTCCAGCTTCATAGCTTCATCTCTGCCTGCCTCAGAAAACCCTTCTGACCCCTGTACCCACCACCCGAGCGGCGGCAGTCTCCAGGGCCTCACCGTGGACGCCTGTCGGTGCCACCGCTGGCACTCTGCCAGCGTTTCAAAGGAAACATGGTATGTTTGAGCTTGTGCTCCGGCAGATGTGAACGCAAGCGTGTACTGCCGACGTTTCATCTCTTCCACCTGCAAAGGGAGAATTGAAAACAAAACAGTCTGCCTAAACTCCAGCAATTACAATGGATCTGAAGTCTAGGGTGAGGTATTACTGACTACCAGTAACATTACATTTTGCTGAAAACACAGTTGTAAAGTTATTGGAGAGAAACACAGAAGTAAATCCTTCTTAACATCTTTCTGCTGAAGCAGATCCAAGAAGTAATAGTTTCCAGAATGCCCATTTACAACATTGGCTACTGACGTGAAAGCAGAACTAGTGTATCTTCGTTTTATTAGCCTTAAGACCTAAGCAAAGTAAGCCTAATTACCTTATTACCTAAGCAAAGTAAGCAGAAAGGGGTTGTACAACTCTCTGCACATGTTAATGCAGTAATTTGTTACAAAAGCCTAGATTAGCCTCTTGTGGATAATACCCATCATTATAATCCCTTCTTCCTTTCTAAGCCACAGGAAGCTAACCAAAAAAAAGTCTTACCTTCCCTCCGACGAGAGGCAAGATGTGCATCTTCCCCGCCTGGCTGTCTTTCACAGAGGACACAATGAGGCACGTACCACAGAGAATTACCAAGCGCTCTGCCCACTTGTGCAACTGCGTCTTTCCTTTGCGCACGTTATAGACTCCAGAGAGCAGGATGCGATCTAACTGTTCCACTTGACATGGCTTTTCTGAAGAAAAAGGGGACATTAGCGTTTGCTTTCCATTTGTCCTTCATTCTCAGCTGTGAGTACAAATAGCAACGCAGCTGTAACATGCAAAATCAGTTATCGTAAAGAACAAGACAAGTTGCACTTTAAAAAAAAAATCTCATGCAGAGGACAAGCAACTTCCTCAGTCAGTGCAGTAATGCCTGTATAAGCAACCCTTAGTGAGAAAAGAGTTCTCACTATTGGTTACGCATGCCCAACCTCCAGACACAAACCATACCCCAAACTTTAATTAGGAGCAAAAAGTTAACCACCGACTAAAGTTGTTATACCGTTTCTCAGTTAGAAAGCGGGATCTTCAGCTCGCCAAATTTAAAGCATTATCTTGATGTCTATACCAGGCTGAATTTAGCTGAAATATTTAGCTGTTTGTTTATTTACAACAGTAGCTTTATTTCAGGGACACGAAGCTTGGCATAAGATGTCCTTTAATGGTGAGAAACTCTAATCATCCACAGAAAAAACGGCTGGGATTTCACCAAGGTGAAAGGCCAGCCCCAGATTTGTAAGAAAACAGTATTATGGGACTACAAGTGGTATCCTACTGACCACTGCAGCAGCATTGTTCCAAGCACCAGATATTACCAAGAAGCTACACCAATCCTCCTGTTTCCCTATCCTCTCCGAAACATCCGTGACACCTATGTCCTAGTGCTAAGGAGACATCCAGGAGCAACGTTCTTCTACTCTGAACCCCAGCTATTTCACAACTCCTCAAGCTATGTGTCAGAATGGTCTTAACCTCTAGAGACAGGCAAGTTCCTGTTACTCTTTGCAGCTCCCGAGCTTGGCCTTGAATGTCACTGTGACATGGTTAACTCCACACTCCAATTAGCAAGCACAGGCTTTCTCATGGAGAGCAAGGCTACGGGTCATCAATAAGCAGAGCTAGCACCTCTAACAGCACCTTACAAGTTACACAAGTTCAGCTATAGCAATACAAGGAATCAAGACAACCCCCCCCCCAGAGAAAGCGTGTAACCCTCTACAATTCATGCCTGTCACACCTGACATAGATGAACAGTTTGATGGCCCTGGAGAGCTTCTTCCATTTGATCTGTTGTTGAAGCATGTAAAGACCCTGTAACATTTGGTCTCTGAGCTTGCCCCATCCAGCCTGGGTCACTGGCCTCCATTCTCCAAGCGACTTCCATTGAGAGGAAGCCCTCCCCCCATTCTCCCAGCCAATCTAACAAATCCTCTCCCCTCATAAAACCCTTGGGCTCCCACAAGTATCTCAACAACCAGACTTCAGGAAGCACGCTTCCCTCTCACTGCTCTTTAACGTGAGATTTCTATTAATCCATTTGTAGCCCCATCACCCCAACTGGGCATAAGTACTCACCATGCACCAGGGAATGTATCACATGAGAAAGGCAGACAGAAAAGTGGGAAGAGAGTATAGAAATCCAAGAGACATCCCCAAGGGGTGAAAGAAGTATGAAGGCTGCTCTCAGCACTCCAGCAGGTCCCGAGGAGTGCCATGGAAAGGGTCAGGGGACCCTCCCCTATGGAGACAGGCTGAGAGAGTTGGGGTTGTTCAGCCTGGAGAAGAGAAGGCTCCAGGGAGACCTTACTGCAGCCTTTCAATATACCAAGGGGGCTTATGAGAAAGGCGCAGAGAGACTTTTCACCAAGGCCTGTAGTGACAGGACAAGGGGCAACGGTTTTAAACTGAAAGAGGGTAGATTTAGATTGGACATAAGGAAGAAATGTTTTACGATGAGGGTGGGGAGGCCCTGGCACAGGTTGGGCAGAGAAGCTGTGGCTGCCCCGTCCCTGGAAGGGTTCAAGGCCAGGTTAGATGGGACTTTGAGCACCCTGGTCTAGTGAAAGATGGCCCTGCCCAAGGCAGGGGGTTGGACTAGATGATCTCTAAAGGTCCCTTCCAACCCAAACCCTTCTGTGATTCTAAGTAATGTTTCTCTGGCTCAAATGCATTACTTCGTCCCTTATGTTCTCAGCTGCAGGCTTTGCAAAATTATCACATAATCCTCCACCGCATTCCCTCTAATTCCTCCCCTACCTTTAAGAACCACTTTGTCAGCATTTGGTTTTACTTAAAACGTATCTCCTGAACACTCTTCAATCCTTATACTTCTTCCTTCACAGCCTCTTTCTAAGCAGGACTGCCCTCCCAAGCTGACTGAAACTACTCAATTCCATTTCCTACCTACTTGCTTCCATGAAGTTGAGTCACTATTCCTAAATCTTCCGCAGATCCTGCTTGACATACCCAAACCAAATTGCTCATTTTTTCCTGAAAAGTTCTCTACAGCCCTGTGCTTGATGCCTTTCCTCCTTCCAACTGAAGTAACTTCTGACTCCCTACTCCTTGCCCTATAAATCCAGACTGCACACGTCGTGCTTCTTTCCATCTCCATTATACCCCTACACTGTTTTGCCTGTTCTGCACACAGCTCCCAGACAGAAGGGCTTTGTCTCAGGTAAAGGGGTGGAGAAGCTGATTTCTTATGATTCCATTTTTTTGACACTGAATGAACAAACGATGGCTAGCAGCTTAGGCAGGCTACCCAGCTCCACTATGCAAGAACAATTTTCCATTAACAGCACTTTGGTTTTTTTCTGAAATGCAAAAAATATGCAGGTGAGGTATTTAAAAGTGATGAAATAATTTCATTATCAGCTTTTCTCCCCCTTATTTCTTTTATATTTACTCTTCACTTCAGTGAACTCCTTTCCTGACTGCTCGCACCATACGCCCATAGGCCTACGACTATTGCTCTGTTGCTCCGGTGCACACGGTGTCCTGCCCAAACTGATTCAATGGGCCACTCGGAAGTCTTGCTTCCGCAGCGCAATGCACGGAGTCTCTAACGGCAGCCTGCATTATTATTAACCAGCTAGCACTCTTCACTCGCCATTTACAGGCTGTGGAGGTATTTGAGCAAGACCTTCCTTGCCCACATCCATACACCTTTTGGAAACACAATCTCCAGGCACATCTAGACTGAACTGCAGTATGTTTCTGATCCCATTAGGAGCTCTAAGGCATTTGTCGTAACATTGGAAACTAAAGACAACAGAGCAATGTCTTCCTGTGGAGCTGTCTTTTCTCAAGCCACAGATAGGATCAAGAGCACTACAGAATTGTGGGGTTTTTTCTATTAATCTTGGAAACTCGTCATTTTAAGAAATGCTTAGCGATACTTCGGGTGTTTGACGTAGCCATCTACAAACCCAATAGGTCAATGACTCGGGCTTCAGCTGAGTTCTGCCTCATAGTTAAAGCTACAGGAACAGCAACAGTGTGCACACACCAATTTCTTACCACTGTAAAAGCGAATCATACAGCTGAGATCAGAGTTTGCTGCCTCTTCCTGCATTCTGACAGGATCATCAAAACCCAACCCAGCCAAGTAGTCATACACAATCTGAAGGGGTTTTTCTGTGGGCTCCAGCCTCCTGTCAAAACATACAAGAAAGTAGTTTGAGAAAGCAAAAAAGATTAAACAGGTCTCGTTGCAGCTGAAGTGCAAGGAATACTGACACGCTGGTTGTTCTGCTCCTCTGAAAAGGCCTGGCAAGCATGCGTCCTTGGGGTCTGTGCTTCCTGCTCGTCAAGTAGCACTTAAGAACCGCAGCACTTGAAGAATTACATTGCAGAAGGGAAACGGAGCAGAAAAGCAATAGGCATAAGCCATACGACCCATGGCGATCATTTCCATTCCATGATTTAAGGAGCACCAGGAGGAAACAATGACAAGAAACAAAACCAGAAATACTGCACAAACAGCAGACGCCAAATAATTAAAAAACCCTATGTATAACGACTGAAAGATATAAAAGAACTCTACTTAATTTCTCTTCCAAATGCAGCTGGGAGCAAAGCATATGAGAATCCTCCTGAAGAACAACTTCTAAAAAGAAAGAAAAAAAAATTTCCCATTCTCTTTAGCTCTCATCAGTGCAAGATTCTCATGCTTTGGCAAATTAACTCAAACGGTACATTTAAAGAATAAGACCTTTTTAGAACTACAACACATCATAGGAAGGATTCGGTGGCTAACTTGAATAAATGCCAATAAGAGGAAGTTCTCCTGAAACATCAGGTTTAGTATATTCAGAACAGAAAAGATGTTTTCTGATCCTCTCATCTCACTTCTTCCAGAGACGCTGAATTGTTATTTTCTGCAATAAAAATAGTAAGAGTTTCTCACTAAATTAGAAGTTTTACTTTAGGGAAAAAAATCTTAGTGTAAAAGATTAAGCACTGAAAATATAAGATGGGAGTTAACATAAATTGCTCCAGTGGTCCACTCATTATCCACCATTGAAAATCCTCATTTTTAATCTAAAAGTGCCTAGCTTCAGATTACAGTCACTGGACCTCGACTTGTCACCTATTCTTTAAACAAGCATTTATAAATCGTGAGAGTCACTGTTTCAAACTTGCTTTTCAAGACGAGGGTCAATGTGCTTTTAAAATTTTCTTGCAGTAGGGTGGGTCTACTTTGACTCAACATAATTTTGACCACTGATTTTTCTTTAGCTTACCAACATTCTGTAAGCGCTAGCACCACGACTGTTCGCTGCATCCTTGCACTGACCACACGAAACTGTACAGAGACTTCTTGGTTCTACTCGACAGTATTTATATTACTGGACCAAACCTGCTCTCGACTATTTGGCACATTCACTCATATCCCTTCAATCCACGAGTCCTCCTGAACTGCAGTTTTTGCAAGTTATAGCCTCCTTCCTCTCCTCTCCTCTTTAGTATTTAGTACATATTTTACATAAATATATCCAGCAATATTGAAAAGCAGTGTTTTCCAGAGAATACTGTATGCTAAACCATCTAGATCAACCTGTTGCACTCATCACTCCCTCTGTCTATGCCTGCCTTCGTTTAGCCACAGATCATTAACAGAGCAACTGAACAGTGCAAGTTTGCCTTTCTTCATTCAGACATACACTAACTCCTCATCCAAAAAAAATGCTTACACTGAATAGAAGTTTCCAATTTGTAAGGTATCAGGCAACGAGTTTTATTGGTTTGTGCCTTGCTTTGCTACCAATGACATCAGAACACGGAACCACAGAAGGGTTTGGGTTGGAAGGGGCCTTTAAAGCCCATCTAGTCCAACTCTGCTGCAATAAGCAGGGACATCTTCAATTAGATCAGGTTGCTCAGAGCCCCGTCCAACATCACACACTGCAACAAATGACTAATGCCTTTGGCGACCAAGCTTGACATTTCAAAGCATCAAGATCAAGTTTGTTTGGTAAGACCTGTTTTCTGCTAAACTTTGTTGACTTGCATACATCATTTATACTGCCTGTCTTAACATGAAATATTTTATTACTGTAGGTACCAAACCCTTCCGCTTCTTCTCAACTGAAGAACAAAAATATTTCTGATTCTTTTTAACGATTATACTGTAGTATTTCCACTATGACTGACAGCTTTACAAATGCCATCTCGTAATTAAGGCAGGACTGATTTCATAAAACGTGCACCTTTTGCAAGTACCTAGTCATCCAGACTTCCTTTGTAGTCAGCAGGACACACCTCAAGAAGTAAAATGCCCTCAGGTATTTCAAGCACACACATTGCAACTCTTTCACTTCACACATAGGAGCTCTGAATCAGAAACAGGATTACTCTCAAAGTTATGGTCCAAACCAACAAAGTTTCGAGCCTGAAAAGACAACGTAGTTGATATATAGCTGATCCAGAAAATCAGTTCTTACTGCTCAATGTTTGCTAAGCCTGATTAGAGCAACTTTGCTCCCCCCTCCCTTTTGTTTTGCACAGAAATACATCAACTTGCTAGCCAGAAGGCTGTATATGAAATACCCCCCTTCCTCTCACTTCAGAAATTATCTCTTGGAGCTTCTACTGACTAATAAACTGTTGTCAGGCCCAGCAGACTCTAGTCAGCCCTAAATATAATCAGAAAGTTATTGACAAATCTCAACCCATAAATAGGCTTTATTTAACAAAGGAGGAAAATCTTGATCTGTATCTTGAAATCCACCCAAAGGATCACTCCCTGATAGAGCTGGTTTGCCTGGAAATCTGTTCTTATTTCTTCCTTGAATGGACTGATAGGATTTAAATTTTAGTTTATCAAATATCAGCTGCCTTAACCAGTAGAAAACATTGTTTATTCATACCAATGTCTGTCACCGGTCATAATTTTTGGTTGATTTTTAGGAGTTATCCTGATTTTGTGAAGCTTCCAATGTGACCAGAAGGAATGTCAGACATAGCAATTTGATACGTACTGTAAGTATACTCCAAAACTCATACTCAAGAATAATATTCATGCATCAATTTAAAGTTCAAGATGTAATGAGGCGACTGTCAGCAATGCATGCCATTGCTGTTGCTGCTACTGCTGGTTTGTTGTGGGTTTTTATGGTGGTGCTTTTTTTAAGTAGAAAAAACATTCAATATCTCTGTTTCCAGTATCTTGAAGGATGGAGATTCCACAACCTCCCTGGGCAACCTCTGCCAGCGCTCTGTCACCCTCACAGTGAAAAAGTGTTTCCTGATGTTCAGAGGGAACCTCCTGTGTTTCCATTTGTGCCCATTGCCTCTGGTCCTGTCGCTGGGCACCACTGAAAAAAGTCTGGCTCCATCACCTTCACCTTTTTCCATCAGGTATTTATACACATTGGTAAGATTCCCCTGAGCCTTCTCCAGGCTCAACAGTCCCAGCTCTCTCAGCTGAAAGATGCTCCAGTCCCTTAATCGTCTTAGTGGTTCTTTGCTCCACTCAGTCCAGTGAATCCTTGTCTCTCTTGTAGCCCCAGAACTGGACACAGCGCTCCAGGTGCGGCCTCACCAGTGCCGGTACCGGGAAAGGATCACCTCCCTGGCCCTGCTGGCAGCACTCCTCCTAATGCAGCCCAGGTTGCTGCTGGCCGCCTTTACCGCGAGGGCACGGTGCTGGCTCGCGGTGAGCTTGTTGCTCAGCGGGATGCCCAGGTCCTTCTCCACACAGCTGCTTCCCAGCCAGTCAGCCCCCAGCGTGTGCCGATGCCTGGGGTTGTTCCTCCCCAGGCGCGGGACTGGGCTTTTCACTGCCTTGGACTTCACGAGACTCCTCTCTGCCTGTCCAGGTTTAGTTGTTTAGCTCTAATTGTGTCCAATTTTAATCTCAAGACCACATGGAAGTTACCTGGTACCATTTCATGTGTCTTAGAAGCAGAATCCAAGTTTAACCCAGTATCACAAAAAATGTAACTTGCCTCTGTAATTGGGACGACTTCACTCTTGACGATGTCTTCCACTTTGTATCTTCAATGAGATGAGAAGTCTTCTGAAATAATGTGAAGAGCCTATAAGCAAGGACCGGATCCTATGCTTTCCAAAATAAAATGGAATATAGCTTCCAAAACAAACGAAAACCCCAAAAAAGGAAAACAAGAATGGAAATTCAAACAGTGCGGATCACCTGCACCACCACCAATCGCTCTGACACTGCTCATCTTCTTGGAACTCCTGCAAAAAGATCCTAGTCTAGCTAAGATAGAGCTCTTTGTACAATCAGCATGAAAAGCTGATTTATGAAATGCTTTTTCTTTCCCTGCTTTGCGAGATGGACACAGGACAAGAGATTGGTTCAAAAGTGTGCAATACCATCAATGCTTCTCTCTTCGCAGAGATTTCTTCAGTTCAAATGAAGGCGCTCAGTCTTTTTTAGGACCTTCTATTGAGATCTAGAAGCTTAGAGCCAAGCACTTCTACAAATATGTAGCTGAGGTTTACGTTATCGCTTACTTTTTTTTGCTACAGAAATAGACAGCAGTGAACATAACACCAAACTTTCAAAAGAGCTTTCTGAGGTGATCTTGGAAATGACAAACCTGTGTATCTGTCTCCAATAACAGGCAAGCTACTAGAAACGGGAATAAGTAATAGATTGCATCAAACAACGCTGACTTCCAATACAGCGAACCCCGATGTATTCTATAGACTTCAGCGCAGAATCCGAGAAGAATATGAGAGATTTGACTGGATCTCCAAAAACCTCGCCCAAGTTTCCCTTGACTACCCCTAGATTCCAATTCTTCTGCTATTAAAGCCTTATGCTTGCCAGAAAACAGCTTTTCCAGCATGTGACCCATGGCTCAGGAACCATAAACGTTTGAGCGTCACTCACAAAAAGCACACTTCAAGTAGTCTGCATCTAGATTTCCTAGGAAAAAACCCAAACCACTCAAACGTTACAATTTGGTTGCTGAATGGACTGAGACTTTTGCGAGTATGCACTGAACAATATACTTCTCGCACATCAGAATTCAGGAAGAACCTTAACACAGCAAAGGGATAAGCGTTTTTCATATGAAATAAATTAAATCACAGTTCTACAGGTTGCTCAGTACTCTCTGAGGTACAGTACTGTGGCTTACCCTCCTGAAAAAGCTGAACACTCTAATCCCACCATACTTGCCCCTTCTGGAGATGAGATCTGATTTTTTCATTATTTTTATTCTTCTCATCTTTCAATTCAGCAAGAATTAATGCTGCAGGGTTTCAAAATGCTAATTTGAAAAACCCTTAGCTTTCTTTCTTGTCCGCATAAATCAAACTGACGTGCTTCTTGAAGATATCAAACACGATGCCCTCGGTTTTGTTTCTTTTCTAAAAAGGCCACGTACAAAAGGAACATCGGCAGTAATGTCTATTGGAGCCTAATCCCCTAACAAATGTGTCTCTCTTGCCATAGTACCATTCCTATCTGAAAACCAATCAAAAGAGTAGCCTGCACTATTGCACCACCTAGGTTTTGCTTGCCACCGGCTGGAAGACAAAAGCCTTGCCAAAAAGTTAAGTCTTCTGAATTCTTCAAGTTGTCTGCAAAACACCACAAGTTGTTCAAAGCTCACTACCTGGCAAAAGAGTTTGAGTTTACAGAAAAATCTGCACCTAAAAAGTCGCATGTACGCAGGAGGCAATGACTGACCACTCCGCAGACGAAGCACGGCTTGGTGTTACACGTTTCAAGCGTGAAGACCTGGTGGGAAGGGCGTTGGGCTCCCCGCCCGCGGCCGAGCTACTCTTCTGGCACTAGCCGTAAGCTGGGTCTGCGGCCCAGGAAACGCCAGCGCAGAGTCCCGGCGTTTAGCTAATGACACTCAGCTCCAGTGCGGGGCTTTGTAAATAAAGCAACGAACGAACCATCTCGTTACCTACGGACCATATTCAAACGAGGAAAGGGAGCGATTCACTGTATGCCTTCGGGGACATGCTGGAGACCTGACTGAACCGATCACCGGTCCAAGTTCTCCTCAAGAGCCGTGTGATTCACTAACAAAACGTAGGATGGGCCAGGAAGGGGAAAACCAAAACCAGCATCCGGAACGGCAGTTTCTACATGGAATTTCTTTACTAACACGATCAAGGCTGACAGGTTCCACAGGCAATAGTTAAAGCTTGAAGAAGAAAAATATGCTTTCCCTTGGAGAGAAAGCAATATGGTGTGAAACTCAAACTGGCACGCGATCCCATTAGAAACGTAAAAATGCATCTTGTAGCCAGCGCAATACACACTGAACGCCAGCACGCATGGAGAACACGCTGGCTGTCACAGCAGCTGCTATTTGACACAAACAGCCCATTATATCCACATCGGTATCGCATATCAGGTACGGGGCACTTCCACTAGTCAGAGAAGCAGCTCTGTTAAGTGAAGGTGCAAAGGGTAAGGAGACAGAAAAGCCAACAAAAAGTAGCAACAGTTCCACAACTCCTGCTACAACTGCAGCTCTTCTTCACAAGCAACAGTCAAGTTTTCAAATCTTTGTAGTTTAAATTTTTGTTGTGAGGGGTGTCCAGACAAAGGAGGTATACGTGCTTTTTTGTTTAATCCTCCCCTCTGCAGGAAGGTATAATTTCTGAGTATGGAAGGATGCTAACATAAGGAAAGATTCTAGATAGGAGAACTCTAAAGATCCTTGAGGCACACTGTGGAGAAGAGAAGAAAGTTCTGACAGAAACTGACCCCCCTGTGCACAGACTTGAAAAGGAAACGCAGAATGATCACAAGGACACCACCGAATATTTAAAGCGAACACACACAAAAGGTTTCTGTTATTCCTCTGTTTACTGTCCAGCTTTCAGTATTGTGGGTCAGGTGGGAATCAATCTCTGCCACACTCAGCTTCTGAAAGAAAGTCACCTACTGATATTGAAAGGGTGAAGAATTCAGAAGCTGTTTGGGAGACAAACGTACCTATGGCAAAATGCAATCAGACGCTAACGGAGTAATTAGTATTCGTGAGCACATTATTAAAGTAATCAGCCAGCTTTGTTCCAGGAAGGAATTATCTCAGCAGTGCATGGGGATCTCTCGAGCATTCTGTCATCCTCCCGTGGACATGCACGCAGGTGCCATCCCGGCCTGCTTCCTGTCACCCACACGGGTGTCACTGAGCAACACCGGCAACTCCCCTTTCTCCACTGAGAGCGCTCCCGGGGAAGCAATCCAGGGATCTCTTCTCTGGCAAGTACGTTCTGAGGATTACAAGGAACAGGCGCACCGTAATCAAGAACTCTTCATGAGATTTAAGACAAAGCTTGACAAAGTGCTAGACACACCAAGAGGCAACGAGAGTGGGAAGTAAACATTTACAACTCAGTACTTGCTTCCGAAACACTGGCAGCAGGGCCAATTTGCTAATCCAGCGCAAAGCCTGCCACAAATCAAAGGCAGGCACGGCTACCTAGCACGAGAAGAGACACAGATATTGAAGAGAATTCAAACACAAAAGCCATTTCAAAAGCTAAAAAAAGTCAAAACGTTCCTCTCTGAACACACCTACGAGCTTTACCTAGCCTTTGTCACGATCTGCAGTAAAGGGTCTGCTCTTCTTTCTAAATGCTGGAAAATCTCCTCACTGTTAGAGGGTCCAAAACAAGCCAATTTCCTTATAAAGTCTTCAAGCAACGAATGGAGATTTTCAGCTGCCTCAGTGGCCACGTTCAAGTGTCCATCTATCCTCATGCGCTATTTCTAACTAACCTATCCCTGGTTCCGATAACCCAGGCGGGGCGAAGCAAAGGGGTCTGAATAACTTTTTTCAACGGTCAGTTTTAGCCACGTCCTATTCTCCGTGTCTCTCGCCACTAGCACTCCCTCCCTCTACCTGATCAAACACACGCCACGTTTTCAAAACGTGGACACGTGCAGCTTATGGCTTTCGTTTCACTGTCAAAAAAACAGCTACTAGTCCCGTTCAGCATGTGCTGTCTCTACTGCTTAGCCTCCAAGGAAGGAGACCACAGCAATATTTTTTGCCCTGAGAACAGGAGTGGCAACTTTATAACTGAATCTTAAGTCCAGAAGAACGAATGCAAAGTCTAAATCCTAACAAACCTAATGGGAGCTTGTAAACCTAGAGGAGTCCATAATACACCCATGGCATAAAGTTCATGCACATTAAACCCTGACCTGTCTATTTTCAGACTAAATCAACCGCAGGCATAAAACATATAATCTGATGCTTAAGCCTTCTTTGTACAGCCCTTCCTACACTATCTTTCTGTCTACCTTTAATTATTTACCTGGCAACTCTTCTTAGCAAAAGAATTACTAACGCATAAATATTACATGACGTAACTGTGAAAGTACCTTACATGTTTCACTGACTATGAATAACTGTTTACAGCCTCTCAAATAGCTTAAGTTTTCTGGACACTAAAATGTCCATAAGGTAGAACATAACAAATGAGTATACAAACAGTAGCCTCTACCGACAAAATGAGGACGTATTTCTGGTTGGAGCACCAGGGAAACCCTCCCAGCTAAAACTCCTATGGCTTAACTAAGAGACGCGTAAAAGACGTGCCACTACTTCGCTTTTATGAATTGCATTACTCAAGGCTGTATCTAGCTGATACCTACCACCTCTGTCTGTTCCACGTCTGCCTTGCTGACACACGCAGGCACACAGGGAACAGAGCCCTGCAAGACTAAAGCAAACGTTTCTCCGATTTATCCTTTCTCAGCCCTCACCTGACCAGGTCTCCGTGAAGTTGCAAAAAGAGGTTTTTCCTCCCTTCTCCATCGCATATCTCAGATGCTGGGGTCTCCACCGTACAGAGGACCAAGTGCAAGTCTGAAGAAGCAGTAGCTGCAGAATCTCTTCCATAAACATACACGCAGCCTCGCCCGACGTCCTCTTTCAGCCAGTCTCTCTCGCGGGAACCAAACCGGCTCCTGTTCAAACAGCTCCTGCTCCCGTTGCGCTTCACGTTTCTCTGCAAGGCAGCCCAAAACAGAGCGTCAGCAGCTGCCTCTGGGCCGGCGTCCCACTCCCGACTCCCTCCTCCCTCGAAGGCCGCAGCTGACCAGTCCCACCTGGCCCCACCGCCGCGCTCGCAGGCAGCCCCTCTGCACAGGCCGCGGGGACGGCCGGGCCCGGGGGGGGACGGCCAGGCCTGGGGGAGGGGGACACGGCCGGGCCCGGGGAAGGGGGACACGGCCGGGCCCAGGCCCGGGGCGGGAACAGCCGCTCCGCTCAGCTGGGGGCTCCCGCGCCGCCGGCGCCCGCCCGGGACCGCTCGCCGTGAGCCGGCGGGAGCCCCTGCACCGGCGGGAGCTCCGCGGGCACCGGTCGCGCCGGGCCTGACAGACCGTCGGGCCGCCCCGCTCGGACGCGGGCACGGAAAGACCCCGGCCCCGCCCGGCCGTCCCGCCAAGGTCGAGGCGGGCAGCGCCGAGCTGCCGAGGCGGCCCCGCCGCGACGACTCGCCCCCGCCCCGCCGAGCTGCCGGGCGCGGCCAGCGGGTCCCCGAACGGCCCCCGCGCGGCGCAGGCCCCGGCCCCCTCCTCACCTTCAGCACCCGGATGCCGCCGCGCCGCGCGGCCCGGCCCCCCCGCGCGCCGCCCGGCGCCGCCGCCTCGTCCTCCTCAGGCTCCGGCGTCTCCCTGGGCCCGGGCCCCGGTCCCGGCCCCGGCCCAGCCTCCCCCATCGCCGGCCGGACGGCGAGACCCCGGGCGGCGGCAGCGGCGGCGGCGGCGGCCCCGCGCAAGCCCCGCCCCGGAAGCGGGCGGGCTTCCGCCGCCCGCGGCACCGCCCGGCCCGCAGCGGCGGGCCCGCTCCCTCCCCCGCGGGCCGTTGTCCCCCTCGGCCCGTGCGGAGGCGGGGACGCTCCGGGCAGCTCGAGCCAGCCGGCACGCGCCAGCGCGCCCTCGCGCGCCACAAGCCCCCGGCAGCGATCGGGTGCCCGCGCAGGGCGGGCAAGGGACGAGCTGCTTCGGAACCAGCCGGGGGAGAAGCAGCGGCTTTACCCGTGTGCGCCGAAGCTGTCCGCGGCGCGGCTGCCGTCGCTTACCTGCGGCGTCTGTCACCATCCGCCTCCCGAGGCCGAAGTTGCACAGCAGAGAATCTGAACGTCGCCTCCTCCCCGTGCCGCGCACGTCCGTCGTGTCCTAACGGTTGTCTGCTGATACCGATCATCGTCACCGTGCCGTTTACCAGAATTTGATTAATGCTTTGAGACAGCTACTGTTCATGCCCAACCAGCATCAAGCCCGTTAAAAACAAAACAGCAAAAGCCTCCCGCCTTCCCCGTAGTCACCAACGGTTCCCAGCTTTAACACCCTTTAGCCTGTCACCGCCACATTTCCTTCTTGCTACGCTAATTCCTGGTCATATTTCGGAGTTAAGTCCAGACATGCTTTCCCCATCCTCACCGTTGGTATCAGCGCTGTGCCAAACGCTTCCAATTCTATTAATGTTTCCTTCAAACGCTTCCTGCCCCCGTCCTGGCCTATCCGAGCGTTCTGCCACGCGGCGTTGCGGCTCTGCTCCCGGGCACGCGTGCTGTACATGCATTGCCCACGCACAGGAGGAACACCAAGGAAAAGCTTCCCAGCGGCCTGTCCCGCTCCAGAACCGGGGCCCAAGACGACTGACCATTCGCTGCCCCACAAGCTGGCAGCTTCTGATGCCACTTCTGAATTCTCCGGTATCTGGAGGGCTCTCCTATTTAAAAACAAGGAGCTGACAGACAATCCGTCTTATCAGCAAGGCAGGTGCACCCTGGCACGTTGTATTAATCCGTGTCATTAAACCAAGGCAGTCACAGGAAAGGCCAGCTAGTTCTTAACGCCTCCAGACTATACACACAAGCTGAGAAGACTTTAAAAATAAATCACATTTTCATTGGGTTTTCCCTACAGAAAGGCAAGATTACAATGCATTTCCAGCTACAGCTTTGGAGTTCTGTAACTACTTTGCCTCAAGAGAATTTCCATAAAGGAAGGACACGTGGCAATACCGAGGAGACTGTACTTTGCAGAGAGAAGCGCAATTGTGTGTTAGAAAACACGTGAGCCGTTATCCAATAAAACGTTACTGTGCCTAGAAAACACAAGGAGGAACCTGAGAGCAGGCACGTGCGTTGCTTTAGCGGACAGTGAGATGACCGCAGTCCTTCTCCCAGAGGCACACGGAGTATGGAAGGGGGCTCGTTCCTCAGCAAGGGAATCGCAACCAGCGCCAAGGGCAGGCTGCAAACACCAGGGAAAAAAATCCCTTGCTTTCAGATCGCATCACACCTTTCCAGCACCTGGACACGTATCGCTCCAGTAGCCGACAAGCTCTCTTTCAGGGTGGTATTTCACATGAACTGTTTAAGCGTTTTCTAATTGTCTACTCATTTTGCTCTCCAAAATTTCCTGGAAAGTTTTTCAAATTCTGCCCTTACTGATTATTTCACATCATCTCACCTCGTCACGGCCAAACATTAAGAATCAATAAGTCCTATCCCACTGTACTTGCAAAAAGCAACAAGGCACGGTTTTAAATCATTGAATATTGACTCATTTTATTAGTCACTTCATAATTTGTTTCAACCAAAAGACAATACACACAGCAGAAGTCTAATGCATCCCATGTAAATGTTTACATCCGTTATGCTCCTCACTCACCTAAGACTCAGCATTTATTTAAATTTTTCACATCTCAAAAATAGGTCTGCAGAAGTTTGAATGCCACCAGGCTCCCTGCTCAAATGACATGTTTTTACTTTAAATTTGGTTGGGTTTGTTGGGGTTTTGTTTTGGGGGTTTTTTTGTGTGTGTTTTTAAATTTTTTAATTTTTTTAATTTTTTTTACTATACTGTCAAAGAGGTGGGCTGGGGCTCTATGTAAAATGTAAATTACAACATCAGGAAAGAAAAAGGAATATACAGGAATAGAGTGAAAGTTTAGAGGGAAGCAGTCCAGTAGCTCCTTCCCTCACAGCCCCCAAGTAGAAAATGAACACATAGAAAGCGCACCAGCAGATCTAAAAAAAAAGCCATCTTCGCTGCTCCATCTTGCAGCTAGTACCAGCCTCGGGGAAGGCACTAAGTCGCCCTTCCCAGCTGTTTCAGCATCTTCTGAGTTATATATCCAAGGTACTGAAGGTGGCAGTCCCCTCACTGCTATTGCTTCAAAAGGTTGTTCAAGGCCGTATTTTGTCCCATCAAAACCTGGACAAAGTCAAATCTCAGGACCTTCCCATGTCTTCTCCCCCTTCAGGCCCGTTATGGCCACTATTCTTCCTGTCGTTTTTTGACTCAAAATACATTCACTTGAAAAAACAGACATTCAATCTCTCTCAGCTCCAAAGTCTCCAATGCAGGTATTGGGAAGATTAGCCATGAAGTCTGTATCTTGCTCCCTTTACATGCCCCTGACACTGAAGCAAGAAAAGTGTTGACCAGACCTGTAAGAACTGTTATATTCAACTGGTGGAAAAAAGACTCATCCTCTCCTCAGAGTGCCTCAGATGTGGACATGCGAGTACTCTCCAGTGAGAAAACAAAGCAGCGGCACAGAGCTTAACAGATGTACTTAGGGGTCAAGGAGCAAGCAATGGTATCTCGTATTGCAGATACGGGAACGCGTGAAACCTGGCCTTCCTTCTGGCGTAACATTAGCAAGGGGAAGGGAAAGAGCTCCAAGGACAACAGGAATGCTTGGCTGCTACAAAGGAGTACTTCATAGCCAAGGGATGGCTTCGAGCAAAATGCGTTTCAGGCACATGCACCACCTCCTTCAGCTCGACTCAGCAATACATGACAAAGCGCCTATTTCCCAGAACACAAACACTCTGTGCGAGGGTAGCTGTAGGAGCCAAGAACACAGAGGAATTCACCCTACAAGCTTACCAGACAGAGACCACCAACAAAACCCAGCTGCTCTAGGGGACAGAAAACAAGTGCAACGAAAAGGACAAGGTAAGCTGTTCCCAACTGTGCTGCAACGAACTGGCCAGGTGAGAGACCGTTTACTTCTCTCTCCCCGTCTGGTCTCCCGCACCAGTGCTCTTTCTCAGCAAAGCAGATGGAGACTGAGGTGTGCCAGCTGTCGGTACAAGCGACCATGTACCATTCTGTGAGGAGAACGGGAGAGCTTACGGGGTGTTCAGGAACTAGGGCAAAGACTGTCCATTAGCTTTGTATCTGGGACACCCTCAGAGCTCGCTGGAGTCTAGATTTAACAGGCTCAGCCTTCCACCCTAAGGAGTCTGAGCTAGTGGGGTGGTGAACAGACACAACCGCAGTGAAAGCAACAAAGGTAAATGCTCAGCACCTACAAATGGGCTTCAGTTCAGCCATTTTCTGCAAGACTGCCTGCTTCACGATGCTTCTAGCTGAAGCACGGTATCTATCTCACCACTGATAGCCAAGGCATGACCCTGCCACAACCCAGAATTACTTTTAAGGAAATCATACATCATTCTTCTAGCTTTTATAACCCCATGCCGATGCCAGTTCCAGTAGAATAATAAAGCTCTTTGCTAATCCAAAGGCCCAAACCTGTTTAAATCAATAAGGCAGCAGAAATGCCCTCCAAGAGAAGCTAAACTTATCCCACTACACAGACCAGCACTTAAGTCAGTGACAGTCAGTCCTACATTATATTACTTAATGCAGTTAAAACCAAAGCAGACTGAACAACCTTTAAGTGGCCTCCTGCTCCCGATTCAAAGGCAGAATAGGTCTTCAATTTTCCCTAAGTACACCGTGCACCACTCTTGCAGCGGTTTTGGCAAGGACTGGAGCCTAGCATTAGCACTTTTGCAGACGCAAAAAGCTGCGTCTCAGCTTGCCGTCAGAGCACTGAATGATCACTGCCTGGAAAGCCCCATAACAGAACTAAAGCAGACGTGCCATCCGTTTCTTTTGAGAAAGCACTGGGTTGGAAGTTGGAGTACCTTCAGCTTACCAGCACGCTCGTGGATGAAGACCTAAGATATATCCTCCCTTCCTCCTCCCTGAAGAGTGCCGAACATCTGAACAGTTTTGTCACACTGTGCTTTATGTCCTATACGTCGCCTCCATGAGAATTCACGGAGCACTACTACCTCGACAACAGGTCACACTAGGAAGCAGAACCAAACACAGCTTTCTGCAAGCTTACAGGAGTACTGGACCTCACATCTTTGGATCCAAATACTCAAACGACTGGCTTCCATTCAAAAAACAGTTCAGTTACTTTCAGTCTGAACCTGAACTAGCACATTTCTCTGAAAGGGGAGCAAGGAGCAAAATACAAGGATCAATTAAGTAACAAAATGGGAAAAGGTCTCTTTAAACCGCATGGTCTTTATTTCAGTGCCAATATTACAGATACAACACAAATATCCCAGTCAGAAGTAACTCAAATGGAATCCAGGGGGTCTACAACAGGCTCTGGAAATTAAACTGGGGAGAAGGTCTGGAATAACTGGGAAGAGCAACTTTGCAGCATAGTCTCTGATGAGTCTCCCAGCAGGAACAGAGCCCTGAAAGACAGATCTACAAAACTGAATATGTCTTTTCTACCCATAAACCACAACTAATGGGTTAAAAGGCTGTGGTAGAAAACCAGCTGCTCCTTGGATCTCTACATCTCATACATCACCACACTTTCTGGGGAAGGTACAGAAGACTGACTGTGAATCTGCATGGCTGTAGCTATTGATGGAAAGAAAGAAAATTCAAGTGTAAGGTCTTCATTTCCAAGTACAGCACCAAAGCAATTTTATCAGCTCTCACCAGCACCTCTTTCCCTGCACTGTCCCGGGTTTGCAGATGAACTCCCAAGGCCTAACTTGCTCTTGGCATATATCACATAACTAAGAGGTGGGTGTGTACAATAATGCACTGAATAGGCCATAAGAAGCCTCCAGCCCCTTCAGACATAGGGGATACAAGAAGAAAGAGGCAGCGCAGCCGGAAATTCCCCAAGTCCCCAATCTGAGCCCCATATGAAAGCGCCTGAAGGAATCCAGCTAGTAATGAATGACAACATGCCTTGCCCACCCCAGGGGAAAGAGACAGCAGAAAGAAGGGGCAGCTGTTCACTTGCTGCAGAGAGAAGAAAGTTTCCCTGCTAGAAATTCCAGACTTCTCTTCCAACCAGGCTGTGTTTCTTTGCGGGGGGGCGGGGGGAGGGGAGAAGGGAATGTTGCTTCTGGCTGTGAATGCATGTGTGAGGGAGTGCACAGTAGCCTCCACAAGCCGCCAGCCTCATCAGTGGAGGAGAGGAGATTAGTCTTAACAGATATGCTTCAAAGTCAGCAATCACTTCAGGAAAATTCCTCCTCATCAGCAGGTCTCATCTGTTCCCCATGCCCATGGTGCAGTTTGGGGGATTGCCAAGGATCACAACCTTCTTCCCAGAGTTCTTTTGATTGGGTGGGGTGAGAATAAGAATGGTGCCAGAGCCTCACTGCCAAGACTGAGGGGGGAAGTTGTTGACTTCTGCTAGATCCTGCATTGCTGAGCCCTTGTGATTATATGTCAACTTGATCCGCATACGTAGTTGTTGCTACAAGAGAAAAGGGGGAAAGAAACCACAAAACAAATTCAGGTCTTCATTAAAGGTCAGCAAATCCCCCCACGTCCAGCTCCCCTCCCTTACCCCATGAATACAAAACATGGGCCTTTCCTCACCACAAGAGCTTGCTGGAAGGATGTGCAGGGTAAGCTATGACACTGCAGAGAACTGCTTAATCTGGTAGGACGTTCATTGGTCACTGTAGTTCTCAGATCAGGTACAAGCTCTTAGAAAAGCTACAGCACAGCTTCTACCCACATCTCTCTCTGCACTGGCCCTGCTCTCACAAGCACTGAGGTCCTCAAATACAAAAATAACTGCCTTAAAATCCCAGTTAACAATGGAAGAAAGCAGGAGGCAGATCTGGACTCTGCTGCTCTGCACTTAGGCTTGCAGGGAGAGGTGTCATCTCCCGTATTAGCTGTTCACTCAAAGCAGCGGTCTTGAAACTTCAAGTACTGCATAGCTCAGTAGCACTGTGAAGGAAGTAGCCTAAGACAGACTAGAAACAGAGTCTCTAAGAACATTTCCTCCTGCTGTGAGTAAATGATGGAATAGCTCAGAAGTTGTTTTACACTCTGTCATTTGGCTGTCATCCAGATACTAGGTGGCCCTCAGTAACAGCTAGAGCACAGCATGCTCCAGCCAGGTTCCCTATTCTCCTCACTCTCAAAAAAACTTGTTTCCCCAAAACCCTAAAAGGAAAATCAAAAAGTCGGCTATTTCTGGCTCTCTTCCCCATACGTACTGGGAAATACGCAAAAGGGATAGCAGAGGGAGGAAAGGAGGACAATGACTGCTCCAACCAGCCTCAGGATAAAGAAGCTAAGCTTTCTCACTAATAGATCAATATTATCAGTGTCAGTTTTTGTTATATTTGTTCTTTCGGGAAACTAGCCATCGGTTTCAATCCAGCATAACGACAGTCCATGTCCAGGTGAACAGACCTTTATACAACACTAATAAGACAAACAGCTACCTCCTAAATAGCAAGCTGTTCCAAGGTTGCCTCCCTCAGAGTATTCCAGGTAACTACACTATCTCATGGACAGGGTTCTTGCACAGCTGTACTTTCAGGCAGTAGCAATCTAAAGGACAGCAAGAGATGCACAAATGCCTGAGGTGGAAGAGTTAGAAAACAGTAGGCAAGAGAAAAGGGTCGTAAAATACTACTTTGCACCCGTGTATACTGAAACCTTCACAGGAGTTCTGGAGTTCCAACAAGTAAGCATCCCACTACCTAGGTGTATTTCACCTTGCGGGGCCCATCTGAGGTGGATATATTGCGGCTTCTGGCACCTTACAGGAAAAATCCTAAACCCTCCCAAGTTCAGAAAAGAACTTTCAAGGTGATCTTTGAAAGGTGCTCTACAGGAATTCTTATCAGATGTATACAAGACAGAGAATAATTAGTCTTGTGCCTTAATATAGGCAGAGGGGAGCACACTACATGGAGCTAAGGGGAGATGCATGGAAACCACAGAAACTATGCACTAGAAGACAGCCATTTCAGTGAAATCTTGGGCTGAGATTTGAGAATTTTTCTAATTTGCGCATCAGTCTAGCAGCAACGCTTAACATCTAGAGCAGTACATGAGTGTTACAACATCCTAAATTTTTCATAGGTTAAGTTCTTAAAGATGTTTAAAGATCTTAAGGGTGTCCCCACAGAGGAAAAAATGTGACCTCAATTTTTTCTTTCTGATGCTATCTGAATACTTGCAAAGCCTCTTAAGGAGGACGTGTGGGCCACATCCCTCCCTCCCCTCAAGTCTGTTGTATCCCAGTCTTGAAGCCTGTCTCTGAAGGCTGTAAAACAAATGGAATTATGATTAAGTCACACCTGAAGATTCTTTCCAGCAACTGTTTAAAACTACACTCACCACATTAAAAACAAATGACACCGGTTGAGAAAACAGATCATTTTGTTAAGATTATGGATCAAGCTATTTTTTGCGTATCGAACATTTCAAGTAAAACCGCTGCAGATAGCAAGAACAAATGTTAAATACATTTATATGGCAAGAGGCTTGCCTTTCAGACATCACTTTTACAACACATACAAACACCAGGTTGAGCTCCTCTAGAAAGGCCGCCTAAAAACTTGTTTAACAACCATTCTGATGCAAAAGACATTCATGAATTCAAGAAGATAGCAAACCTGTGAATCTGTTTTAGCACTATAACCAAATAGAAGGCCAAACTGTGCCCAGGACCTCCTGTCTTTTTCATAAATTTTTTCTAACCCTAACCAAAATGACTGTCATTAAAACCACATCAATCACCACCATCACTCCCTATCTCTCATCAGAGATGCATCCCTAACCGACTGCCACTAAACGCATGATTCCAAGACAATATCTTTAATAACTGTTCTTGGAATCACTCACCTTTTGTGGATTCAGGACTTTAATGACCTGTGTGATGGTCCCAGAGTTAAATGCAGGGATGACACTGCTGCTGGGAGACAGGAGCTGCAGCTGGAACGTCTGAAGAAAGGGCAAAAAGAAACCAATCTGATGCTTAATCAAGTAAGAACATGAAGTTGTTTGTTTGCACTGAGAGAAGGCAAGGAAAATTAAGAGTTCATTTCCTGGCCCTGACAGTATATGTACAGCCACAATAAAGTGAAATAATCAGTTCTTCAATTCCCTATCTGTAAAGAACAAAATATTCACTGGCCCACCTGCTTTCTACACAAATAAGATCCAGGTAGCGCAAATACTAGGGGGTGAGGGCTTACTGTCGTGTATCAAGAGCAGCAGTGATGCACTGTTTCAAGTGTCACATGCAGAGGAACAGTCAAGACTGCTCAGCACACCTGTAACTTCAGAAGGCCCATTCTTTTCCTAATTCCTTCCTATGGTGGGTATGAAACCAATCCTAATTAAAGTTAGAGCATTACTAATTCCTAGAAGTGAAACTCGCAGAAGTGAATGCATTTTCCCAAACTTGAAGAACATGCCAATCACACCCTGCTTAAACGGTCCGCTCTACTATAAACTAGGCAATACCTGTCCCCCATATTTGGTGCTGCAGCTAAGAGCAAGGGGAGACAATTCACTGCTTAAAGGACGACTGACACTAATCACCATGTGGGGACTCATTTAAACTTTTATAAGCAGCTAATAGCTTCAAAAGATTTTTTTTCATGTATTCATAGCTGCAAAGAACATGGTATATTTCTTAGAAACTAAGAATAAAGGTAAAGACTAGTCTCTTCACTTTTTTTTTTTGACCCAATATTTTTCTGCTTGTGGTTTAGCAACTTTCCTAGAAAGTCGTGATTTTAAACAAGATTTTGTCCAAGCAGAAGTAGCCCAATCGGATAGGAACCGGTGTTCTATTGCATTTGTAACATTTACTTTCAGGCTAGAAAGAGATGACCAAACCGAGCACTAAGAGAACCTATTAACAGCTCTTGGCTTTGTTTACCATGCTCTAAGTTTCTGTCTACATGACAGCACCGATCGGGAAGCATTTGCAGCTGGCCCTCAACCTATCACTGTAGTTGCCCTACGTGGCTCTACCTTTGGTACTGCAGCTTGGAAAACAAAATCTGTCATGTCCAGCTCTGTGCTGTTGGAGGCCTGTATCGTGATTACAGTGACGCTAGGGTTGGTGTTTGACCTCTCAAAGGTGAAGTCAATCTTCAGCCCATTCTTGTTGTATGCAGTAATTGAGGGGATTCCTGTAGAAAACAAAAAAGCAGCAGACCTACAGAATCTGGAGATCATTCTCAACATCACACAACGCATTTACTTTACCCCAGACATGAACTGTTCTGAAGATTAAACACACCCCCTCCTCCTGCTCCAGTGTCTGTGCCACACTTCACTCCTAAATCCCCCCTTATTTTACTACCCCTTGTTTCCTCTTCTGGTTGGGTGCTGTGGCACCTTAGGCTAAGCGATTTACATGTCCCTAACCTGCAGCAATATCATTGAAGAGAGACTGCGATGAGAGTCCATCAAGCAGGAACGGAGGCTGTGCTATCTGGGGCGCAGGGGCAGATACTGGAGAACCTACAAGAAATGTTGAAGGATTATTACTTAGCTGTCATAAAATGAAGAGTAACTACTCCTTCTCCAAAGATCAACTGCTGTATATCATATTTCTTTACATGAAGCTCTACAAATCATCCATGTTGTCATCCTCCCCCTCTATGCTTTCACTAACAAGGACTGGCTCCTCTTGAGCTAGCAGGCATTTAAATGGAATTAATTCCTCACATCTCCCAATCCTCTCTGGAAAGGCTCACAGCATTCCCAGGCTGAAGTGTGAAAATGCTCAAGTCTCAACAGCTAATCATGCAGAGTCAACCTGTGACTTCATTCCCTGACTCCCACCTGTACGCTAATACAGATCTTGGCAAGAATAAGTGTGAAGACTAGGACTTGACAGAAAGTGAAGAACTAGCCAGCCCCCATCCCACCCCAGGACTGAGAATGTAGACTTTTAGGAGATGCAGCCTGCTCACCTGTTAGGTTGAGGTCTCCCAGGAGGTCAAGGAGCTCCCCACCAGCAGAGGCCGGCTTGCTTGTAGGTGCAGTGGGGATTACAGGTGTTATATCGCTTCCCCCCAACAAGTCCAACAAATCATTTGCCTAATGAGAGAGTGGATGTAATAGTTATATATTCGACTTCCTGCTGCTTTCCCTTGCCAATGTAATGGATTCTACTTGCTCTCAGATTGAAGACCAACAGAGCTGCTGGCCAGGTAAGTTCTTAGTTTGGCTACGGTCCCACGCCCCACGAGAGATCTAGTTTCCGTGCTGTTGGGACCACAGAGATAGAGAAGGATGGAGTTCGGGCACACCGAGACAGGTTGGGGGATATATGGCTTTACCCCACCCTGCTCTTGCACTCCCCACAATGACCTCTTCCACACACCTGTTCTTGGCACTAGAGCCATCAGTGCAGAGAGCTGATGCAATCATCACCAGGGCAGAACTAGCAAAGAGGCAGAGAGGGGGAGCGAGATCGTCTCAGCTTACTGTTGGCAGTGGCTAGTAGCGTGGTCTGACAGGCAGTGGAAACTTATCCTAGATCAGTTCCCGTTACCTGGCTAGCAGGCTGCACTCCAGAGGGTGGAGGTTTGGTTTCCAGTACCGCTGGCTCTGTCTCTCCGTTGGTCTGTACAATCTCAGTAGGGCCATTTGTGGTGACTTTCTCCATTACTGGCATTCTCTCAAGCAGGGCTGGCCTGAAAGAAGCTGACATAGTTACACTGTGCCATCTTCCTGGATCCCAGTCCAAACACTCAAACATTCAGGAGATGACATACACAGGGCAACCTGCCTTCTCCTTTTAGCTCCAATGCAGGGGAACTGTAAGAGTGCATGACAGCTTGAGGTGGTCAGATGCAATCCCTGGCATTCTGTGCCAGTGTAAATACAGTAGTTGACAGCTGAAAGCCAAACAAACCCTCTTGCCTCCTGTTTTCCCCTAGTACTTGACACAGTTTCCACCGTGGGGCTAAGGTAACAAACCCAAAACAAAGATTAAATAATGGAGCAATGGTAGATTAACTGCAGACATGGGACACTTGACTGCTCTGTTCCATATGCAGTTGAGTCAGAGTCAGCTCATTTGACTTCTCCTTGCAGAAGGGTTAACAACTTAGAACAGGTGACAAAGCTGGAAAGCAAATCACCATGCCCTCATTTAGCCAAATTAAGTTTCCAAAGAGATTAACTTCAGCTCTTGAGAGTATTCTCCTGAAATGACATAGAGACTGAAGAAGCAGCATGGGATCCAGAATCCTGACATCAAACCAAAAAAATAGGAAAACCTGTATAGGGAGAACTAGTCTGTAATACAAGAAAGGCCACTACCCTTGCAGATTAAGCCACAAAGCGCTGCATGTAAAAAAGCCACACCGTCTACACGTCTTTTGGGCTGGAAAAACTGTTTCAGTGCCAATAAACCCAACAACAGGCCACATTTTTGACCATGAACAAAGTCTTAATGAGCAGAAACTATTAAACATTGACCTTTACACTGTAATGAACACCAGAATGTACTGGGGGGGAATACAGATGGTCTCTTGTAAAACTGAATGAAGTTCACATATGTTTTTCCTGAAGTGCAACACTTCCCAAAACTATGAATAGCATACACTGCCATCTGATCGCCAGACACTGTTGTCTGCAATGGTCAATTCAGATCAAAAGCCTCTTATGCTAGATTTTTCTCAACTCGTTCACAAGGCTTCACGTGAAGCCCTAGGCAGCTCATATGCCCTAGCTCATTAACGTGACTTTTCCAAGAATGATTTGAGTTGCTGCATGGATCCCACGGGAGGAGAGAAAAAAGGAAATCACAAGAATGTTGTGTCCTACAAAAAAGTGATAGTGAAGAGCCTCTGAACCAAGGTTTGGAGGCCCCTACAAACAGGCAGTATTTAGTCCAGTGGCACCCATTTTCTCTCTGTCCTCTCACCTAGACTCTAAAATGGATGCTTAATGGAAGTTAATCCCCAGAAGATCTCCTCCAATTTTATGATCCTCACTGAATAGAATCTGTGGTGCTCCTATGTATCAACAATTAACTATTGCACATAGCAGATTAACGACTATTCTGCAAAGAATTACAGCTTTAGTTATTGCAACAAAGCAGGGTTTTAACTTTCTCATAAAGAAACAATCACTTGAGCAAAGCAATGATGAATGGGGACCTCTCTACGATAAGGTGTAAGGCGGTTAACATGCTCATGAATTGTAAAATGGATGCTGAGTGGTGCAGTGAAATAGCATGCCTTTGCATGCAGAATTTGAGATTTTAAACAGATGCTACAAGAAGATACAGTAAATTAAAAAGATGTTCTGAAAAACTGAAAAGTATTGACAGTTGGAAGAATTACCTCAAGTTCAGAGCACAGCTTAGGACAACAGGTCAATGGATCTCTGCAGGTTTATTCCAAAGACTACTTAAAATCAGTTTGAACCTAAGGACTGTGGTAATGCTGGCATGGTAAAAGCTACCTGCAGACACTTACTCATCTTAAGATTCAACATTTAGACATAAAAACTAGTCAAGTTCAAGCTCAAAGCAGGGCAAATGTTTTTGGCAGAGAAAGTCTCTGATCACAGAAAATCTCCCAGGATATGTTAACTTCTTACAACACTCACTAACCCTAAAGACGAGGGAGGGATTCTAGTTCTTCTGTAATCCTACCAAAATCACCAGACAAAACTCTCAAAGCACAGAGTGGTACACAGGAGATCAGAGTAGATTATAACAATCCTTTTCAAACACCAAAACTCATCAGCACTTACCTCATGTGATCATATTTCTTGAAAAGTGCATTATATTCCACTGCCCTCTGCTGTAGCTCCACATCAATGCTGCTGCCATAAATGGAAACTACCTTCTTAATGCGACTGTGTAGAGGCAGGGGGGGAAACAAAAACACCACACCATGGAATTAGCAGCAACAAGCAAGGGATTAGCATGTGTCATCCAGAAGACGCTATCTAGCCTCTGCTCAACAGGGGTCCTCTAGCTCATTTAAAACAGTAGTCACTGCTGTTTTCCTGGAGTATCTATGCAACATCCATTTTTGAACTCTCCCTTCACAACAGCATCAGCAGGTGATTAATATACCACCACAAGGTGGTATCATAAGAAAGCTGAACTACCCACACTGAGAAGCCATCCATAGGAAACAAGGCTATTTTGATCTCCATCATCTGAAAAAGGAACTGGAAAGAACAGGCCCCTGAAAGTAAGGACTTATCTTCCCCATAAAGGGGTTCTCAAGCAACAGCAACACAGATTAAGTCCCTACACAGTAGAGGACATCCACAGAGAAAACAGTGGAAATCAGTGGAAGTCTTCCACTCTGCAAGCAAAGGAGGACTGTAAAAGCCAACAAATAACAAGACAACTCTTGTAAACCATGGAAGTGGAACACGTCCAAGGAATACTTCTACTGAAGACAACTGATGCTGCCATATTTGCAACAAAGCCCTGTGCAGTACAACATCAATGAGAACTCACTTGACAGTGCAGGTGAACCTTGTGGAAAGCTTCATGATGGCAGTGAGAGCATAGCCTCGTGTAACAGATGCAGACATATTAGATATCAGGACACTTTCTAAAATATCAAGAACTTCATCCTCTGTTACCTGAAAAGGTACAGAAAGGTTGGACTGAGACAGAGAGAAGCTTTGCAGCAAGCCTTCCAGAGCATACCATAAAAACCTGTCTCTTGCTTAATGGTCGTGTTGTACCTCCTCCGCAACTTTGTGAGCCTGTAGCGTATGTTCAGAGGGTATGAGACAGATACATCTAGTTGGAAATCTTGTGATATTAAAATACTGTTCCTGTTCCACACATTGAAGAGCAGGTTTATCACCAAAATACATAGCTAAGACCCTAGCAGATACCCTGCAAGCCAGGTTAGCACTGAAACCACGCTGCTCTGCCAATTGTAGCTGCACTCCTCACAGTGAGTGTTTATGCAGCCCATGCCTGTAGCACGGGAAGGAGATTCCTGTCCAGGGTCCACCACCATCATGGACACTAGTGCTAAGTATCTGTTGCAGGCATTCCCCTCACATAGTGAGCATCAAGCAGCTCCAGCCTCAGCCAGGTACACAGTTGCTGGTCTTTCCCAAGCTATACCTGTATTGGTTCCTCCTCTTCACACTGACCAGACACCAGAAGATCTCCATACTCTCCTATGCACCAAGAGGCCACTTGCACCAGGGGCTGCTGTTAGAAGAAGAAAAATCAGATGCCTCAGAGATAAATGGATGCCTGTATGACAAATTAAACCATCACCATTTCCCATGGCAAGCTTAGCCCTCCTTCCAGCCAAGGAAGTTTTCTACAGCAGAAGAAACAGGAATATTTGATTTGATCAAGAATTCCGTAAGAGAATTAGAGAAAATAAAAGTAACATGAACTTATAGAAGACATGCCTCCTCTGCAATCTGTACCTTGGAGCTAGCCAGTGTGATGTTGACTTACCTTGAGATGCTTAGTAAACATACTTATTGCAGTACAACAAGGAAACTGAAAGCTGGTTGTGTTTGGTATTACCTGGGAGTAGTCACCAAGGATGGCTTTGTAGAGTCTCTGCACAGTGTAGGCATGCATCTCCACGCTATTAGTTATTAGCTGAATCAGATTGGGAACAGCATCATCACGAACATAACTTCCTGCCTGCAAGAACAATTGTGTATTCAAAGGACAGAGAGAAGTTGTTAGGTTTCACCATCTGACTTCTCAGTAACACCCAGCATCTGCTGATATCCTTCGCAAAGCCTCCTGATGTGCATGGAAATAAAAATCAACCTCCTCATCCCCAAGCACTTTATGGTTGATTTTGAGCAGGCTCAGATGGGTAGAAGTACATTTTCCCAACGAACTCAGCTATACCCAGAGAAATCCATACTACAGATATCCTGAAATTGTCAAGAGGATAGAGTGTGGACATAAGAAGCCTGTGCTCCACAAGGAACAAAAAGCAACACAGAAAACTTCTCTGGTAAATGGAAGGCTTTAAGTCAAAAGACACCCTGGGGGCAGAACGCAGCTTATTCAATCGCTTGCTCAAAGCCAGACTCTATGCCAAATAAGCCCAGGGCCCAGGAACTTGCCAGCATATCACTCTTTAGTTAGGGGATAGGAACACGGAGCTCAGAGGAAAAAGCCCACTTTAAGCCCAGGAAAGTACGTGAGGCAATACGCAATCACACAGCTTTGGCACTGAAGAGAAGATGTATGCCGTTCAAAACCTGTTCTGTTTAGGCACTCCTCTGGCACTGAGAGTACAGCATGCAAAAATAAGGAAATTAAGTGAGCCCAATTAAGTCAACTAAGTGAGAATCCACCTAGCCAAAGACAGCAGATGCCATCTTTCCATGTTAGTTCTTGTAAGTCTGCTAAACTGAAAAGGAGTTTATCTGTAAGAGTCTGCAGTAGGTAGTCTCACAAATACAGCTTTATAAAAGGCTTCTCTAGCAGTCAAGAGAAGGAAGTTACTTTATTGAAGGAAGTAATCTGAGAGCAATTCTCACAGCCAACCTTCTAATGGAAATCAGTTCTCAGTTCAGAGGAATCTACTTCCCTCTGTTTCAGGGTGGCAAAATAGCACAAGCCAGACTCACTTCCTGATGAACTTACTTCTCAAATTTGAATATTCATACTGATAAAATAAATCTCTCTTGCCTCAGGGAGCACACTGCCTACCCAAGTTATCAAGATCTCTTCCCTCTTGTTTGCCAAAACACTACTCCAGTTCCACCTCAGCTGTGATGTTTATAAAGAAATTCATGTAGGTAAAGAGTAATAATTAAACCCAAATAAGAGGAACTAGAAAGCTGTTGATACAGTTTCATTAAAAAACCTTTGATAAACCCAACTTGGAATAATTCCGAGAAATTGTTTCACCCTCTTTCTCTCTGCAAGTCACTTAAGGCTGTGTTCACTCTCCCCTGAAAGCACTGCATATTGGAATCACAGACAGCACAAGAGCTGTACTAACTTAGAAGCTAATGTGATTACTGCAGCAGAAAAACTCTGCTACGCACCGTATTCTTGTATGTTTCTGAAATCATACATTTCTTCTAAAAAACCACTCGGTCATATTTACTGAGTTTACATATTTCTGACTGGCTGCCTTGGGTCTCTACCATACAAGTACACTTCCTCTGTGTATTGTAGCGTTTGTTACCTGCCAGCCTTTATAGCCATCTCCAACTTGATAACGAGTAACTTCCTACAGAATTAAAAAATTTTTTATGTAGTCACACACCAGAGAGGCAATTTCACTTACCGTTGTTAAGACTCTCATAATTGTGTCTATGTGCCAGCGCTTGGAAGGAGCATATCTGACAAAATTAAGAAAACAAGTTAGAGCAGTAATTGCTAGCCTTCAACACCAGCAAGAAACCCATCATCATCTGAACTTCCCCATTCAGTTACTTCTCAGCCCACTGTTTCCTGAGGGGGGGACACCAAGAAAACACACACAAAAACACCCCACGAAATAAAACACTTCACATTCTTTTGCCTTTCTTGTATTAATGCCGACATTGGAAAGCTGAATGAATATCCGAGTCTGTACAATATAGCGCAGCCACACCTTGCACATACAATACTTCAAAGTCAGGCTGCTGATTACAACGGCTCAGCAGTAGTGAGATCACTGCACTTGTACGACTAAGCAGAGAGAACCTGTGTGTGTGGAGGGGGTCAGGGCCAGGATGTCAGCACAATACCTGTTCCAAAGTGCAGCAGAAATCAATATACTAGACTGGTTTAGCGATATGAGGACTATCCCTGTGGGACACACTAGTGTGTCCTGTTCCTCAGAGTGGGTTAAAACTGACAAACCACACAGAGATCAGCAAATGGAGAAGAGATCATGGACATATTCTCTCTTGCAGGGTGAGGAGAGGAAGGAACACACAAAATGCTCATAATTCTGAGGATGTACAAAAAATGAGTAGCAAGTAAATTGACTCCATACTTTTCAGCTGCAAGAAATATTCCAGATGCACAGTCTGCCTTGAACTCTGGTTCACAGGAATCTAGGAAATACAGCAACTCCTTCATCATTCCACGGACATTGTTCCCATTAACAAGAGCAAAACTCAGTTCCATTGCACGCCTAGGGCAAGAGACAGAAAACCAATAAAGTATCTTCAGCTAGTGAAGTAAAAAAACGCCAAACCAAGCCCAGCTACTCAAATGCACTTACCTTTTAACTAAGAGAGCAATATTTATTAATCCTGTGAGAACAGCCTTCCACATTAAATGTACCAATATTTTCCTGTTCACGGGCAGACAATAAATACCCACCCCCAAAAAAACTAAGGGGGAGTGGGGGCGTGGGGTGTTCTACAAACACCTATCCAGGTGTCCTAAAGGCTAGAAATATCTTTCAGCAACCAGAGTCCATCAGCATTAAGGCCTGACTGTCCAAGTATTTGTAACTGCATGCTGGTCATTTCTGACACACAACTGCAATAAATAATCAATCCATGCTACAACACGCTTTCTCCAGCTTCACGGATCCAGAAGAGACCTGTTTCCATCTCTGTATATTAGAGATTCAAATACAGTATTAACTGATAAGCTTTATTGTATCCTGTCAGATAGACTACGTAAGATTCTAGAACTCAAAATTACTCTGGTGCTCTTTTCAGAACCCATTCCATCGCCCCGCCCCAAGCTGACACCACAACTAGACAGAGTACTTGCTCTTCACTATTCCTTGTTGTATACATCAAGAGGTCAGAGGCCAGTCCTTAGCCCTTCTACTTGAAGTTTCTGTAGTTGATTCTAGCACAGATCTCCCATTCTTCCGAGATTTTTTGAATGAAGACTACTATCTTCAAATGTGACTGACTTCTGTAGAATGTTGGCAATTAGTTATGTTAAAATGCATTAAAACAGCCTCGCTAAACAACCCTGACTATTCTTTAAAACTGAGCATTTGGTGTAATCCAGAACCCAAACCTCCAAGTTGTGTCCTCTTCGTACTATCAGGAACTTTATTCTCTGTCTGTCACTGAGATAGCCTACTAGAAGACAAGAAAGATCCTCATAGCACATCAAAAACTTCCTCCTCCATTTCAGTTATCTTTCGAAATCCTCTGGATAGTTGCTGAACTACTTCATGTGTACAGTGATTTTAATCTGTTGCACAAGCAGCAGTACATGTCCAAAATTATGCCAAAAGGCCTAAAGCCTATTTTGTAATATATACTTTCTTCAAATAGATCAGACTTCAATGTGTGTTTAACTCCAGCAATTTTAATTAAAATCATAATGTTGAGATGTACGAGTTATGCTGTCATCCTTTCATATATTTACTGGCAGTAAACCCATGAGCCATCCCACTGATTCTGTCTTGCTCCAGTGTCAATCTTGCCAACCTACCACTACAGGGACACAGTTATTTTTTCTGATCACTTAGTATTTTTCCAATGTTCATGAAACATCAACTTAGACCAGGCACATTACCCAAGCCAATGGTATGGGGCACAAGCTATTTGTTCTCAAGAATCTGAAAACATCTAGACAGCACTGCTTCTCAACATCTCCCTAGTTATTATTGTAATAAGAAGGATTTCTACAGAATTGTGAACTGTAAATGTGTCATTTTGCTTTTTACCCAACTAATACCCAGGGACCTAGAAAACACAGAGGTGTTCAGAATTAGGGTGGAAATATGTAACTGTTACTTTTTATCATCTAAATCTGTGGCTGGTTGAAGACCTGTATCATTACTAGAATTGTTTGCATCCCTCCAATTAGTTCCCAACTCCTTATACCTAACCCTACTGGGTTACAAGTGTTCCACGTTTACATTTAACTTTTCAGTCACATTATAGCAGATGTATAAATACTGCAAGTGCACAGAGGTACTCTGCAATCTTAATACCAGGCATTTATCTCAACACATATTGCTTACCTTCAATCATATTACATGGCTCATTTCTGTCACGAAGTTCCTAATCATGTAGTTTGATCATATTAAGCAGCTAGACAAAAAGACTTTAATTAAATGGCAAAGCCATTCTGAATTACACTACATGGACCAAAGATGCACTGCAATGGTTAAAAGATGATGAGAACAAGGCATGCTTCAGACAACCGAAACCAGGTATCGTGTCTTTCCCTCAAGTCCCAGTCCTTGAAACTTGCTACCTGGGGACTTTGACATCCAGTCAACACATGGCTTCAATGAAGACAGTGCATTGTCAGCAGCACGAGTGTCAGCATGGCAACGTCATGCTCTGCTGATGGATCACTCAAAGGCTTCATCCTCCAACAGCACTCAGACATGAAGCTCTGTTGTTTGTAGCATACCTACATTTTCCTGGCAGGCACCAATAAAATGCTTTTGTTGCCTTCCATCCAAAACCTAGATGAGGCTTTGCTATTCCACAACCTAGCCTCATGCTGGCTCTGGCACAGAAGAGCAACAGCAGCCTGACTTGCTCAGCGTGTAAGATACAAATTTGTGTTTTGGGATAGACTGCAA
>CM020227.1:22025921-22193910 GCA_009819775.1 Phoenicopterus ruber ruber | reverse complement strand
AGCAGAGGGGAGGTGGGAGGGCAGCCAGGAGGAGTGGGAGGGGCTAAAGGGGGGCCACACCCCCTTTGGGGTGGAGCTTGGCATGTGCCCGCCCTCTTTTGGGGGGAGCTGGGAAAGAGCCCTCCCCTTTGGGAGGAGCTTGACTGAAGTCCCACCTTCTTTTGGGAGGAGGGGTCTGGGAGAGCCACACCCACAGGAGGGAGGAGCTTGGTGAAAGCCACACCCCCAGAAGAGGTGGGGCTTGGGGAGAGCCACACCCCTTGGAGGGAGGGCAATGAAAGCCACATCCCGGAGAGGCGTGGCCTGGGATGCCCCACCCCTTTGGGGCGGGGCTTAGTTGGCGCCACGCCCTCCTTGGGTGGGGGCGTGGCGTGCCGGCGCCCCGCCCCCGGCCTGAGCCATGTGCCCGCAGACGACTTCGTGCTGCTGCTGTGCGCGGCGCAGCAGTGGCGGGTGTTCGAGGCCGAGCGCTCCGAGGCGTGGCTGCGGGCGGCCGGCGAGAACGCTGACCAGCTCGACCTGGCGCGGGAGCCCCGCAACCCCACGCCCAACTTCATCCACTGCCGGTGGGCACCCGCCGCCGCGCGGCACGGCACCGCGACCCGGGGCTGGACGGGCTGGGGCACCTGGGGCCGTGGGGATGGGACCCCCCCCCGTGGGCTGGGGCTGCCGCGGGCTGTGGGTGGGATGACACCCCCCCTGTGATGAGACGCTCCCCCGCAGGATGAGACACCCCCCCCCGGATGGGACCCCTTGGGGTATGGGCAGCATGAGACCCCCAGGCAGTGGGACCTGCTGGGCTGGGATCCACGAGGATGAGGCTGGGGCCCCACCAGCGCTGGGACATCTTTGGGCCAGGGAAGCCCTCCCTGCCATGCCGGGCTGGGACAGGACACCCCGCACCCCCCCCCCCCCCCCCCCCCATGGCTGGAACAGGACCCCCTGCCCCTAGGATGGTACTCCCACATCTGGGACAGGAGCACCCTAAGGCTGTGCTGGGATCCCTGGGGGAGATGCGGTGGTCCAGGACACCCGTGGTGATGGTGCAGGACGCCCCTGGGCACTGGGACCCCATAGACTGGGACAAGGCAATTTGTCCCCCAAGATAGGGCTGATGCGGGGACTGGGGCCATGCTGGTTTGGCTGGGGTGTGGAGTAGCACCTCGCTGCACCCCAAAACCAGGCAGTGCCAAGCACGGGTGCTGGGAGGGGACGGGGACCCTGCTCTGAGCGCCTCATCCCGCAGGTCGTACCTGGACATGGCGAAGGTGGTGGTCTTCCGCTACCTCTTCTGGTTCGTCCTGGTGGTGGTCTTCATCACCGGCGCCACCCGCATCAGCCTCTTCGGCCTCGGCTACCTGCTGGCCTGCTTCTACCTTCTCCTCTTCGGCACCGCCATGCTGCGCAAGCCGGCGCGGGCGCGCCTCGTGCTCTGGGACTGCCTCATCCTCTACAACATCACCGTCATCATCTCCAAAAACATGCTGTCGGTGAGGGCTGCCTGGCCCTGGCCCCGGCCATGCAACACGGAGCAGCCCCCGGGCTGCTCCTCGGGGCCACCCACCCCCTGGGTGTCCCCTGGGGAGGGGACGGGTGGCGGCGCCGTCCCCCTCTCGCTGTCCCCAGGCAAACCCCGCGCTCTGCCCTCTCTCCCCGCAGCTCCTGTCCTGCGTCTTCGTGCAGCAGATGCAAAGCAACTTCTGCTGGGTGATCCAGCTCTTCAGCCTGGTCTGCACCGTCAAGGGCTACTACGACCGTGAGCTGCTGGCCTGGGGGGTCTGGGGGCCGCCCTGCCTGAGCTGGTGGGGTTGGGGGTGCAGGTTTGGGCTGCTGCCTGACCTGCCTGCATCTCTGCCTGCCAGCCAAGGAGATGGGCAAGGACCAGGACTGCTCGCTGCCCGTGGAGGAGGCGGGCATCATCTGGGACAGCATCTGCTTCTTCTTCCTCCTGCTCCAGCGCCGCGTCTTCCTCAGCTATTACTTCTTGCACGTCATGCTGGACCTCCAGGCCTCTGCCCTGCAGGCCTCCAGGTGGGGCTGGGCTCCCGGAGGGTCCCCATGGGTGCCGGGGTGCCGCTGCCCCCCTCACCCTCCCGCCGTTCCCGTCCCCGCAGGGGCGTTGCGCTGTTCAAGGCCAGCATCCTGAAGAGCATGCGCTCCCACCAGCAAGCCGAGAAGAAGTCGCTGGCTCAGCTGAAGCGGCAGTGAGTGGGTTTTGGGGGGCACCTGGGTCCCTCCCCTGCAGCTGCCAGCACCTTGGGGCCCCCCCTGTGTGGGTGGGCTGGATGGGGGTGCCCCCGGGGGGTTTGGGGGAGTGGGCTCCGCAGCAGCCTCTGCCTGGCAGGATGGAGCGGATCCGAGCCAAGCAGGAGAAGTACCACCAGGAGCGGCTGCCCGGCAGCGCTGGCGAGGGGCAGGATGAGGCCAGGCCAGGTGAGAGCCGGGGGGTCCCTCCCATCCCCCCCCACCCCTCTCCGGGCACAGCAGGGTGACCGCGACCCATCGCCGACGCCTGTCCCGGTGGAGCCCCACGGAGCATTGCAGTGAACCCCCCTCCCTGCCCCCGCCGGCTCGCCCCTGTGCCGGGGGTGGGCGCACCGAGCGTGGCAGTTCTCAGCACCCCCCCGTCTGCCGTTCCACAGCGCCCGGCGGCCCGGCGGACCCTTCCCGGCAGAGGGAGCGGTGGTGGCGGCCATGGTTAGACCACGCCGCAGGTACTGCCCCGGCACGGGGCCATAACGGGGCGCAGCCCCTCGGCAAGGTCCCTCCGCCGGGGACCGCTAACACCCGCGGGGAGCGGTGGTGACGGTGCTTTCGGCAAGGTGACGCCCTGCATGTCCCCCGTCCCCGTGCTGGGCCGCAGGGCACTAACCAGGGCTTCTCCGCTTCCCAGCGCTAACGGGGTGTTGGACGGGGGGGGGTGCCGGGCTGGGTTTGGGGTTACCGGCATCGGTCGCCTCCAAACACCAGCACCGGAGGGACCCCGCTTTGGGGACGTGGGAGTTGAGTCTTCGTCCCCAACGGGGATCCCCACGGGTGTCCTCGGCACCGTGCTGGCAGCGCCGTGCCGGGCAGAGAGCCTTGAGGAGACGGCGGCTGTGCTGTGCCACCCCGTGCCGTGCCACCGGGCACCGGCCGTGCTGTGACACCCCGTGCCGTGCCACCGGCCGTGCCGTGACACCCCGTGCCGCCCCGGCAGTGCTGCATTCAGGGGAATACTTCCTCTTCGAGTCGGACAGCGAGGAGGAGGAGGAGGCGGCGGTGCCGGAGGAGCCGCGGCCGGGCAGGCAGAGCGCCTTCCAGGTGGGCAGGGCTGGGGGGCCGGGGAGGGTCCCGCGGTGCCCGTGGGGCTCTGACGGCCCCTCTCCCCCCCCAGCTCGCCTACCAGGCCTGGGTGACCAACACCAGGACGGCGCTGCGGCAGCAGGAGCAGCCGGAGACGCCCAGTGCCGAGGTCGCTGCAGGTGGGTCTGGCTCGTCCCCAAATGGGGCTGGGGGGGCCGGGAGGGGACACAGCCCTGCCCCGCGCCCGCTGTTTGCCCTGACAGCGGTCGGCATCTCGGAACGGGGCATCACCTCAGCGGGGTCCTGGCGCGTGTGTGGACTCTCTGATGGCTACGATGGGGTTGGGCACAAGCCGTGCAGCTGCTTTGGTGCCCGCGCTGGTTTTGAAGCAGGATGGGGGGGACGGGGGGATGAGCGGGAGAGCCCCAATGGGGGCCAGAAACAATGTCCATCCTCCGCTGAGCCGGTGCTACCCCTTCCCGGGGGGTCTGATCCTCGCAGGGGACAGCGGAGGGAGGCAGGAGGAGTTGGAGGTGCCCGAAGAGGCTGAAGGCCAGGAGGAAGAGGAGGAAGGCTCTGGTAGGTGGGCGGCAGGACCGCAGTGCAGGGGGGTGCTGGGGGGGTCCGAGTGGGCGCGAAGTGACCCCCCCTCCTCCATCCTCACCCCGGCAGAGCACGGCAACGTGGTGCAGCGGGTGCTGAACACCCTGCGGTTCCTGTGGGTGCTGTGCCGGGCCATGGTGGACGGGCTGACGCAGTGGCTGGACGCCTGCACCCGGGAGCACGCCGACATGTCCACCGTCCTGTGCCTCGAGAGATACGTCCTCACGCGCCGCCTGGCCTCGGTGAGCCCGGGGAGGGGGGACCTGGGGCACGGGGCGGGGGGGGGCGGCAGCCCCGCGGCGGTGCTGACCCCCTGCCCGCCGCAGGGAGAGGACGTGCACCGCGGGGTCCTGGATGAGCTCTACCTGCCGCCACCCGAGGAGCCCCTCGAGGAGCTGAGCCTGCGGGGGGCTGGGGGGGCAGACCCCCAAAACGGCATCGCTTCCAGGCAGGTGCATAGATACCCCCCGAGGGGGCAGCCGGCAGCGCCGCGGGCAGGGGCCAGCGGGCAGGGGGCTCACCCCTGTCCCCGTGCCGTCCCCAGCGGGCACCAAGAAGCCACCCCCGCCCCAGCGGGATACCCGCTGCCCACCGGCAGCCAGGAGCAGGTGACGACCTGGGGGCCCCGGGAGGACGTGGCCGGGTCTCGGGAGCTCCTGGCCCTGCCCCAGAACCGCAGCCGGACGGCCAGCGAGCTCCTCCAGAGCAGGTACGGGGACGTGGGGCCGGTGGGGCCGGTGGGGCCGGGGGGCGGCGGGGCCGGCTCAGCCCCTCTGCGCCCCGCAGGCGGCTGTACTTCCCCGAGCTGGAAGAGTCGGAGCAGTTTTATCGGTCCCACAACCGGTTCCTGAAGCTGCTGCTGGCCGGGTACCGCTGCGTGGCCGCCCACTCTGAGCTGCTCTGCTACTTCATCATCATCCTCAACAACATGGTGACCGCCTCCGTCATCTCCCTCTTCCTGCCCATCCTCGTCTTCCTCTGGGCCATGCTCTCCATCCCCCGGCCCAGCAAGCGCTTCTGGATGACCGCCATCATCTTCACCGAGGTGGGCAGGGGGTGGCCGGGGAGGGGCCGATGCCACCCGGCCCCCGGCTGCCACCCCCTGACCCTGGTGTCCCCGCAGGTGATGGTGGTGGTGAAATACCTCTTCCAGTTCGGGTTCTTCCCCTGGAACGGCTACGCCATGCTGGTGCGCAACGAGGGCAAGCCCTTCTTCCCACCCCGCATCCTGGGCTTGGAGAAGACCGACCGCTACATCAAATATGACCTCATCCAGCTCCTGGCGCTCTTCTTCCATCGCTCCCTGCTGCTGGTGAGCCCCGGGGCACGGGCACCGCCGCGGGCATCGCCTGGGCGGGCGTCCCCAGGAGCTGGAGGGGCTCCTGGGGGCGATGGGGGCTCTGGAGAGCACCCGGTGGGTGCTTGGTGGCTCTGCCGTGGCTTGCACCCAAGGCAGCCAGTGCTGGGTGGGCCCCTGGGGGGCAACGGGAGCCGATGCTGCAGGACGGGGGGTGAGGTGCGTGGGGCTGGGGGGCATCAGGAGCCCCATCCCCCTGACCACGGCCCTCCCCAGTCCTACGGGCTGTGGGACCACGAGGACCCCTTCCTCAAGAAGAAAGCGGAGGCGGAGCGGGTGGAGGACGAGGAAGAGGAGGAGAGGCGGGAGGAAGCAGCGTCCCCGCCGCCTGCGGTGGGTGAGGAAGGAACGGAGGTGCTGGCAGAGCCGGGGGCACCAGGCGCAGCCGTGGGGCCGGAGGGCAACGCTGTGGGGCAGGAAGAGGGGGCCAGGGCCACGCAGCTCCGCTTCAGGAGGAAGAGGCGGCGGGGGAAGAAGCAGCCGGAGGCGGCGCCGGAGGAAGGTGAGCAGCAGTTCCCGGCCCTCGCGCCCCGGCGAGGGGCAAGGCTGGCGTCCCCCGGGGTGGAGGGGTGCTGAGGCCGGGCAGGATGCGGCCCTGCAGGACCCTGGCAGTCACCCCTGCTGTGCCTCGCTCACAGGGGATGAGGAGGAGGAAGAGGAGGAGGAGGAGGAGGAAGAGGCAAAACAGAGCCACGCTCAGAAGAAGCTGAAGGCGTTTGGGCAGTGGGTCAAGCTCTTCTTCCTCACTATGTGAGTGCCCCACGGCGCTGGTTGGGGTGGGGGATGTGGGGTGTGGGGTGCAGCCCCCAGTCACCCGTCCCCTCTGTCCCCTGTCCCCTCCAGGGCACAGAACATGTACCGGCCGGTGCGCGGGTTCTTCCGGGACATCCTGCACACCGAGCACCGGGCGGCCACCGACGTCTACGCCTTCATGTTCCTGGCCGACGTGGTCGACTTCATCATCATCATCTTCGGCTTCTGGGCCTTCGGGGTGAGCAGGGGGTTCCCGCAGGGCACCAACCGGCCGGTTCCCACCGCGGGGTCAGGCCGGGCCGTATCCTGACCTCTCCTGCGTCCCCAGAAACACTCGGCGGCCGCTGACATCACCTCCTCGCTGTCGGATGACCAAGTGCCTGAGGCCTTCCTCGTCATGCTGCTCATCCAGTTCACCACCATGGTCATCGACCGCGCGCTCTACCTCCGCAAGACCGTGCTGGGCAAGCTCGTCTTCCAGGTCATCCTGGTCTTCAGCATCCACCTCTGGATGTTCTTCATCCTGCCGGCGGTCACCGAAAGGTACCGAGCACACCCCCCCGAGGATGTCTCCAAGGGCACGGCGTGGTCCTAGGGTGGCACCTTTGTGTCCCCAAGCCCACGTGGTGGCCCAGCCTGGCCGGGGAGGTGGCCGGAGGGGTGACACCTCCCTCCTGCAGGTTGTTCAGCCTCAACACGGTGGCCCAGCTGTGGTACTTTGTGAAGTGCATCTACTTCTCGCTGTCAGCCTACCAGATCCGCTGTGGCTACCCTACCCGCATCCTGGGCAACTTCCTCACCAAGAAATACAACCACCTCAACCTCTTCCTCTTCCAAGGGTACGACACGGGGCCGCGTGAACCCCCCAGTGCCCGGAGGGTGCTGTACCAGCTCCCTCTCCCCGTGTCCCCCCCAGGTTTCGCCTCGTGCCCTTCCTGGTGGAGCTGCGGGCCGTCATGGACTGGGTCTGGACGGACACCACGCTGTCCCTCTCCAACTGGATGTGCGTGGAGGACATCTACGCCAACATCTTCATCATCAAGTGCAGCCGCGAGACAGAGAAGGTACGGCCCCGCTGTGCTGGGAAGGGCCCCCCAATAAGCCCCTTGTTGCTTGGGGTCCCCCCAAGCCCACCTGGCACCGGGTACTGTCTCCCCCTTCCCAGAAATACCCCCAGCCCAAGGGGCAGAAGAAGAAGAAGATCGTGAAGTACGGCATGGGGGGCCTCATCATCCTCTTCCTCGTGGCCATCATCTGGTTCCCGCTGCTCTTCATGTCGCTGGTGCGCTCTGTGGTGGGCGTTGTGAACCACCCCATCGACGTCACTGTCACCCTCAAGCTGGGGGGGTACGAGGTGAGGATGCGGGGGGTGGGAGGTGCTGGGGTGCCCAGCCCGGACGCCGGGGTCCCCTGCCTGGCTGACGGCGCCCCGTCCCCCCGCAGCCGCTGTTCACCATGAGCGCCCAGCAGCAATCCATCCAGCCCTTCACCCCCCAGGACTACGAAGCCCTCACCAAGGAGTTCGAGAGGCAGCCGGTAAATCCCCCCTGTCCCCCCCCAAACCCCCCCCTGCTCCATCCCACTGGGTGCCTGGGGGGGGCCCGGCAGAGCTGGGGGTGCCCCGGGGTGGGGGTGTCCTGGGATGGGGGCTGAGCTGTGCCCCCCCGGTGCCAGGTGGCCATGCAGTTCATCACGCTGTACGGCTACGAGGACATCGTGACGGCCCGCATCGAGGGCAGCTCGGGCTCGCTCTGGAGCATCAGCCCCCCCAGCCGGGAGCAGATGCGGCGGGAGCTGCAGAACGGCTCTTCCGACATCACCCTCCGCCTCACCTGGACCTTCCAGAGGTACCGCCGGCACGGTGAGGGGGGGGCAGCCCTGCCTGCGCCCCCCCACGCACCCACTCAGCCTCCTCTGCCCGCAGGGACCTGGGCAAGGGGGGGACGGTGGAGCACACCTTCGACAAGCACACCACCGACCTGCAGCCCGGCGCGCCCCAGCGCGTGGAGCTGGCCCAGCTGCTGCAGGGCACCCGCGACACCCCCGTGTGAGTGTCCCTGGGGGGGGGGGGGGGGCGCCAGACCCCCCATGCTCGGTGGGACGGTGGTGCATCCCCCCCAACTCACCCCATTTTCTTGCAGGCAAGTGCCCAAACTCTTCCCCAAATACATCCGGGCGCCCAACGGCCCCGAAGCCAACCCCGTCAAGCAGCTGCTGCCAGGTGGGTCCCACTATGTCCGTCCCCCCACCCCAAAAAAATCGGTGTTGGGGGCACACCAGCAGCCGTGCCATGCCCTGACGGTGTCCCCCCCCCCGCAGATGGGGAGGACAGCTACCTGGACGTGGAGGTGCAGCTGAAACGGGAGCGCGCCCGCGCCGGCCGAGGGGGCGACAGCTTCTTGGAGTGGTGGGTGGTGCGGCTGAAAGAGGCCCCCCCTCACGACGGCAACATCCTCCCCATGGTCATCTTCAACGATAAAGTCAGCCCCCCCAGCCTGGGCTTCTTGGCTGGCTACGGGTACGTGGAGGGGGAGCCCAGGGTGGGGGGACCACCTGGCTGCACCCCAAAAGGGGCGCGAAGCTGGGCGGGGGGGGGGGGCGCGCACATCCTGTATCCCCCCATCTTGCAGGATCATGGGGCTGTACGTCTCCATCGTGCTGGTGATCGGGAAGTTCGTGCGGGGTTTCTTCAGCGAGATCTCGCACTCCATCATGTTTGAGGAGCTGCCGTGCGTGGACCGCATCCTGAAGCTGTGCCAGGACATCTTCCTGGTGCGGGAGACGGGCGAGCTGGAGCTGGAGGAGGAGCTCTACGCCAAGCTCATCTTCCTCTACCGCTCCCCCGAGACCATGATCAAGTGGACGCGGGAGAAGGAGTAAGGAGAAGGGGCTCCGGGCCCCCCCTGCCCGGGGACATCACCGCCAATGCCTTAACCAGCCCCCCCACGCCGGGGCCGTAGCCCGCCGGGGGAGGCAGGGGGACGCAGGGTGCTTGGCGCTCGCTTTTAGGGAGGATGTTTTTCTTACGTTGCTTTGAAGCCGTCCGACCTGCGGAGACCACGTTGTGCCTTCCCGGGGCGGGCGGGGGGGGGGAACAGGAGCCGGCCCCCCCACCCGCTGCGCACCCCTGGCTGCCAGGCTGGGGGGGGGGGGTCAGGAGCCGGCCCGTGCCCCCTCCCTGCTCGCCCCAGCCCTGCTCCAGAACCAGGTTAAACTCAAAAGCAATAGCCCCCCAGCCCCAGGATGGGGGGCCCTGGGTCGTGGCTCCCCCAGCCAGGGGGAGGGGCTGGCAGCCCCAGCCGGACTGTAGACACTTGTTGTGACTTTGGTTTTGTTTTTTTATTAATTCAAATGGTTTATTTATACAGATATCTAATAAAACAAAGCTGAGGCCTCCCCGGCTGACGCACCGCTGGGGCGAGGGGGGGGCAGGGTGGGATCGGGGACCTGCTGCCCCTGGGGCTACCAGCACCCCTGGCCCCATGGACGGGGGGCGAGGGGCTCTCCCTGCTCCCCAGCTGTAACCAAAAGGGGTGTAAAAGCAGCTGCCTGGGTGCCAGGGGTCCCCAGGGGCTCCGGTCCCCCACCGTCCCATGGGGCATCCCTGGAGGGGGGGTCACCCAGCCCCACCGGTGGCCCAGAGGGACGGGGGTCTGTGTCCCCCGCTCTTCCCAGCCCCTTCAGCTCTCGCCGGGCTCCTCATCCTCCAGCGGGACCTCCTGGCTCTGCTGCTTCATCTCCGCCCTGCGAGAGATGGACACGGCGTGGACAGACAGACACAGCGTCGGGGGCCACGCTGGCGGGGAGGGGACCCCTGTCCCCCTACCTACCCGTGGATCCTGCGCTGAGCCTCGGCGCGTATGTAGGGCGGCAGCGTGGCGAGGGGGCCCTGCAAGAGAGGGGCCATGGGGATGGGGACCCCGGCCCCGAGGGGAGCCACCCCGCTGCGCCCCGAAAGCCTTACCAGTTCCTTGAAGGTGAGACGGCAGCTGTAGCACAGCAGCGGGATGAAGGCAGCTCTGCTCTCAGCCCTGTGGGGACAGGGACGCTCAGCGGTGCCGGCGTGGCATTCCCGGTGCCGGCACAGTGTCCCCCCCACCCGTGCGCTCACCCCACTGCCGGGGCATCCTGGCAGCACCCGTCCTCCGCCAGCTCTGGCTCCTCCATGATCAGCGTGGGCTCCAGGGCCAGCTCCTCCTCTGCAAGAGTCGGAGGGCAGGGGTGCGACTGGGGGGTGCGCGGCTGCCCCCCTATACCCTGAGCCCCCCACCGCCTGCCCCACTCACCCCCCTCAATGTCCAGGGCGCACAGGCAGAGCAGGCAGCGCTGGGACTCGCTGCTCGCCTTGGCAGGAGCCGGGCTCAGCTTCTCACCCGTCCTGCAGCCAACGTGGGGGGTGAGCGGGTGCACCCCACTCGCCCCCCCCCCCTCGCCCCGGGGTGCCCCCGCGCAGGGGACGCCGTACCGGTAGACGGTGCTGATGGTGGAGGGGAAATCCTCCTGCAGCCCCAGGACGAAGCGCTCCATCAGGCGGTGGATGCTGGGCTTGTCCCGGCGCTGGGGGAGCGAGCGGAGAGAACAAGGGTGGGGTTGGGGGTCCCATCCCTGCCGTGGGGATGCGGAGCTCGGGACCCCCCCCCCCGCGGGGCACAGGGGACACCCCTACCTTGGTGGGGAGGGGCGGTGCGATGACGGTGGGGACGCCGAAGAAGTGGTTGTAGAAGGCAATCTCCTTGGCCATGTACTCCCGCATGGGACGCACCACCATCACGTCGCCGTGGCGGTCGTCCACGAAGCCCTGCGAGTGCGTGGCTGCCGAGGGACCGCGCCGCCGCCGAGCCGCAGACCCCCCCCACAGCATCGTGTCACCCCTCCGGGCGAGGATGGCCGTCCCCAGCTCGGGGACAGGGTGCCGGCGGGCTGCTCACCGTGTCGATGGCGAGGAAGGCGCCGCGACCCAGCGCCAGGTTGGTGAGGAGCTTGATGGCCACGCGGGTGCAGCTCTCGCCCGTCATCACCTTGGCGTAGCCCCTGGTCCGGGCCGTCTGCAGGATGAGGTGGGTCCTGGGGGACAAGGTGACGCCGGCTCAGAGCCACCACGCCATGCCCGGTGCCGGCGCTGGGCAGGATCAGCCCCTCACCGCAGCATCTGCAGCAGCTCCTCTCTCGCCGTCGGCGTCTCCACGGCCTCGAAGAGCCGCAGCAGCTCCTGGGTGCGGGCAGTGGGGGGCAGGCGGGGGGCGGCCGGGGGTCCTGCCGGCACGTCCTGGGTGCCGAGGCCAGGCGGCGAGGTGCCACCGTCCCCGTCCCCCTCCTGCCGCTGCTGCTGGATGAAGCCCCCCACGGCCTCCTTGTAGGAGGGGCCGGGCTCGCCGGACTCCCCCGGCCCCGGCCGCAGGATGGATGCAGGCAGCTCCAGTGCCTGCGGGGCAGAGACAGGTCTCAGGAGGAGGCTGGGGACAGCCAGGCGTGTCCCCCCCACCCCGGCGCGTCCCCCCCTCGCCCCTGTACCTGCTCCAGGTGGGCCAGGTGGTAGGGAAAGCCGGTCGCCTGCAGCAGGGTCTCCATGCGGGCCAGGCTCTGCTCCCGCTGTGCCGCGCTCTGCCCGCGCACCGCTCCCTCTGCAAGGCAGGCGGGCAGCACCGGTGCCGCCGCCACGGTGAGGAGGGGGCACCTACCTCCCACCCCCCGGGCGAGGGGGACACCCCAGGGTACCACAGCCTCGCTGAGCTTGGTGGCAACCCCCAGCCCTGGCGTGGCACAGATGGACCCTACGCTGGGAGCAGGGAGTGGGGCAGGGAACAGGCAGCAGGGCCAGGATGGGGCAGTGAACAGGCAGCGGGGCTGGGAACGGGCAGCGGGGCTGGGAACGGGGCTGGGAACAGGGCTGGGAACGGGGCTGGGAACGGGGCTGGGAACGGGGCTGGGAACGGGCAGTGGGGCTGGGAACGGGCAGCCAAGGGGCATCGGTGCCAATCCTTACCATCAACGTAGATGAGGCTGGGGACGAAGCGGAGCCTCTTGGCCGTCTCCCGGCTGAGCCCCTGGCAGAGGTGCAGGGTGAGGGGGGTGGGTGAGCCGTGCCCCCCCCCCCAGACCCTCCCACAGCCCCCACTCTCACCTCCTGGACCTGCCGGAGCATGGCGCTGGAGGCCGGTCCCCCCGACAGCGCCAGCAGCACCTGCGGGGACACGAGGGACAGTCACCAGCCCCTGCATTGCTGTCCAGGTCCCCCCTGTGTCCATGTCCCATTCCCCCCCCCAGTACCTTCTCTCCCGGGAAGATGACGCGGTTCTTGCCCAGCATCGCGCGGAACTTGTGCACGAAGTACTCGCGGAAGCAGCCGCTGCAGGGACGCGGGGGCATGGCCCTGAGCCATGGCATGTCCCACGGCCCCCAGCCCCCATGGCCCCGAGCCCCAATGCCCCTGAGCCCTCTATCTCCAAACCTTGATGTCCTTGAGACCCAATGTCCCCAAGCCCCAAAGTCCTCAAGCCCGCTGTCTCCAAACCCTCCTGTCCCCAAGCCTTGATGTCCCTGAGACCCAATGTCCTCGAGCCCTCCTGTCCCCAAGCCTTGATGTCCCCAAGACCCGATGTCCCTGAAACCCAACATCTCCGAGACCCAACGTCCTCAAGTCTTGATGTCCCCAAGACCTGCTGTCCCGAAGCCCTGATGTCCCAGAGACCCAGTGTCCCCAAGCCCTGATGTCCCCGCATGTCCAAGCCCCGTGTCCGTGTCCCCCCCCCCCCCATCCCGTCCCGGTCCTGGTCCCTCACCGGCAGAAGGCGTCCCCGAGGCGGATGACGAGGGCGGCAGAGCCCTGCCCGCACTTCACGCAGGGCCGCGGGTGGCTGCGGGGACACGGGCGGTCACCGGGCAGTACCGGGGCCCCGGTCCCCAACTCATCCCGGGGGTGGTACCGGCCACGGGGGGCGGCGACCCTGGTCCCCGGGGCAGCACCAGGGGGTACGGGGACAGTACGGGGGGGATACCGGAGGCAGCACCGGGAGATACCGGGGGGGGTACCGAGGCGCATACCGGGGGTAGCACCGGGGGGGGGTATCGGAGGCGGCAACGCGGGGCAGTACCGGGGGGTACAGGTGGGAAACCGGGGACAGTACCGGGGCAGCAACGGGGGGTACCGGGGGCCAGCACGGGGGGGCATGAGGGAGCGCCGGGGAGAGTACTGGGGGGGTACCGGCGGCAGCACGGAGGGGATGCCTAGGGGATGCCTAGGGGGTACCGGGGGGGGTGCCGTGGACAGCACCGGGGGCGGTACCGGGAGCGGCCCCGGGGGCCAGCCCGGGTCCCGGGTCGGGCTCCCACCTCTGTGCCGGGCCGCGGCGGCGCCGGGCCGGGACCGTGCCCGCCCCGCACGCTGCGTCGTCCCCCGCCGCCTCGCACATGGCGGCCCCGTCCCGCTCCGCTCCCGGCGCGCCGCGATGACGCAGCGGCGCGTGGTGACGTCAGGGCACCGCCCCCCCGCCGCCGCCGCCGCCGCCGCCGCCATGTTCCGGAGCCTGCTGGTGGCGGCGGCGCAGCGGCCCCAGGCCCCGGGCGGGCCCCCCCGGCCGCCGCCCCCCGCCGGCCCCGCCGCCGAGGCGCTGGAGGCGCAGTTCAGCTGCCCCATCTGCCTGGAGGTCTTCCACCGCGCCGTCGGCATCGCGGGCTGCGGACACACGTGAGCCGGGGCCCGGGGCGGGGGCGGCGGGGACCCCCGGCCTGTGCCAGCCCCCGGGGCCGGGCCCGCCGCGCTCGCTGGGCGCCCCCCTTGCACCGGGACCCCTCCGGGCCCTCTGCTCTGTGACCCAGCCGGCACCGGGACCCCATCCCACCCCCCCCATCCCGCTACCGGGACCCCCATCCCACCCCTTCCATCCCGGTACCGGGACCCCCATCCCGCTCCTCCCCCAGCCTGCTACCGGGACCCCCAGCCCGCTACCGGGACTCCCATCCCACCTCCTCCATCCCGCTACCGGGACCCCCATCCCTCTCCTCCCCCAGCCCGGTACCGGGGCCCCCATCCCACCCCGCAGCTGACACCTGGGCCCCCCTCCCGGCCTGGTGCCAGGACCCCCATTCTTCCCTCTCCCTTCAGCCCGGTACTGGGACCCTCTATCTCACGCCCCCAGCCCGGTCCCGGGGCCCCCATCCCACCCCCCAGGTGGTGCTTGGCCTCCCTCCCTACTGCTCGGCCCAGGGACCCCCGAGACCCCCTTCCCACCCCCAGCTGCTCCGCCAGCACCGGGCGCCCTGCCCCCATCCCATCGCCTTCCCCTCCTGGGGAGCTGGGTGCTGCCCCATCCCCCAGGCCTGGTTCCTGCCCCCAGGGTCTCCCCCAGACTCTGCTCCCGGCACCCTGACCCTGGCAGTGCCAGCTGGGGTCTCGCCTGGGTGGGCGTCCTGCCGTGCCCCCCCTGTTTGGGCCACCCCTGGGTGCTGTGCCCTGCTCCCCCAGTCCTGGGGGAGAGGCTGCTGCGGGGAGCTGGGATCCGCTTGTCACCCCAGTGTTTCGGTGACACCTTGGCCCCCTTTCCCAGCCGGTTTCTGGGACACCTTGGTCTCCCGTTGAGGCCATGGCTTTGCTTGGGGCCCCAGCGCAGTCTCGCTCCTCCATCCCCCTCCCCAGCTCGTTTGGGGCTGGGGGCACTTCACGGGGGGGATGCCGGGGAGCTGGGGCAAGGGGCTCCAGGACTTTGCCCGCCTGTGCCCGCTCCCAGCGCGGTGGCAGAGGCTTGGCAGCGTGTCATTCCCCCGCTCTGGGTGACGTGAGCTGGGTGGGCAGGTGGAGGGGACGGGGACGCTGGGACAATCGATTTTGCGGGGACCCAGCCGCTTTGCCTCGTGCCCGGGGGTGCCTTCCTGCGCTTCCTCTCCGCTGCTTTGAGTTCTCATCCGCGCTCCTGCAGGCGTAAGGACCTCGAAAGGAGGTGAGCCGGGCTCTAATGCCCTCGCTCGCTTTATTCCTGCGCAGCCTGGGTTCTCGGCACCGGTTTTTGTTTGGCTCCATTCATATCCGCTCCTGGCTGCGAGTCTCGGAGCAGTGGCGTTGTCTGAGCCCCGGCTGCGTGTGCAGGGAACTCCTTCGGAGCGTGCGTTGTGCCTGGCCTCCCCGCACCTTCTCCCAAACTCCCAGTTTTGTCCAGTTCTCCCAGTGGGGATGCCGATCCCTGGGTTTTGGGGCTGCCCTGCAGCCTGGGGTGCACAGGAGTCCCCGAGAGCGGGTGTGCCCCGGGGCTGGGGTCCCGCTTCCCCTTCTTCTCCCGTGCTGGGCTGCCGCCGGGCCGCTCGATGCTGCTCTCTGTGCCCCCAGGTTTTGCGGGGAGTGCCTGCAGCCCTGCCTCCAAGTGCCGTCCCCGCTCTGCCCGCTCTGCCGCATGCCCTTCGACCCCAAGAAGGTGGAGAAGGCTTCCAGCGTGGAGAAACAGCTCTCGTCCTACAAGGCTCCCTGCAGAGGCTGCAGCAAGAAGGTAAAGCTCGCGGGGGACGGCTGCCCGGCCCCGGCCCGCCTGGGCACGGCTTTGTTCGGCTGCTGCTCCCGCAGCCATGGCGCTGAGGGAGGGAGGTCGCTCGCTTTCCACGGTTGGGTTTGTGGGTCCCCAAACGGCGCCTGTGAGGTGCGGGGTGTCCCCTGCGTGTCACGGCTGCTGCCGCGAGCCAGGCGAGCGGGGCTGTGCGGAGATGAAGGCGCTCTCTCCTGGCTGCCTTTGTCAGCAGACTGGAGCTATTATTAGACAGTGGGGACCTTCAAAAGCAGGCTGAGGTTTTCCTGCAACACGGGAGAGGCTGAGACAAACCAGCTCTGCTGCTGCTGCTCCTAACGAGGGTAAGGATTTAGCTCTTGCTTAAGGTGCCGCGATCCCAACGGCCGCGGGGAAGCTGAACCGGCAGCGTGGCCTGTCCCAGCCTGGGGCAGTCTGGCCTGGGACGCTTCAGGGACTGGCTGTAAAGCTGTGATTCATGGCGCGGTCTCTGCTGATGCGCTTTCTGGCTTCCGTTAACTTTGAGGATCTTCTTGTAACTCCCTGGCTGCGGCCCAGGAACGATCTCGTGTGGGGTCACAGCAGTTTGGGGTTTCTGCTTGTCAGCAGTTCCTCCTTTGCGGAGGAAAACGGAGCTAGTGCTGCAGTAACGCAGCCTGGGCGGCTTGTGCGTGACCTCTGGGGACGCGTGCGGCGAGCGTGCAACCCCAAATCCCTGTCCTGGGAGGAAGGACGGGCTGGTGCCGCGTCTCCACACCGGTGTGGGTCATCCTGCGCAGACCAGTGCCCGCTCTGACGTTGGCTGGCCAAAACTGCTCTCCTGGGCTGTAGCGGAGGCTCCAGCGCTGCGTCTGGAAGGCGTTCCTGCAGCCTCCGGGAATGTTCCTTCTCTCCTTGCTCTCCAGGTGACCCTCGCGAAGATGCGCTCTCACGTCTCGTCCTGCGCGAAGGTGCAGGAGCAGATGGCCAACTGCCCCAAGTTCGTTCCAGTCGTCCCCACGTCCCAGCCTATCCCCAGGTACTGCCGCTCGTCGGGCAGGGAAGCGCGTCCCTCCTCGCAGACTGCACCGCGCGCCCCTCCATTAAAATTCGAGTGCCTGTTTTACTTTCCCCTGGGCAATCGCGATGAGAAACATCGGCACCTTTTCCCTCCTGGCATCTGCAGCCCCTGAGCTGCCCTGTGTTTCCGAGCGTGGTCCGAGGAAGGCCTGACCAAGCCGGGGTGGTTCAGCCCGCGGTGGGAGTGGGCTGGGCTGGTTTCCACCGTGGGTGGGTGGCACGAAGCCGAGCAGGGGCGGCTGGGTTAGTTTGGAAGGAGTCGATCCGGTCACTTTCTGAGAGATCTGAGCTCATCCTTGCTCTCTTTAGCAATATTCCCAATCGCTCGACGTTCGTGTGCCCGTACTGCGGGGCCCGGAACCTGGACCAGCAGGAGCTGGTGAAGCACTGCATGGAGAACCACCGCAACGACCCCAACAAAGTGGTGAGCGGCGCTGGGGCGGGCTGGTTCTGTGCGCGGTAACTCCTGGAAATCCGAATACACCGTAGCTGGTGCTGCGTCCGAGGCCACCGGCGCGCAGAGCTGCTGCTGCGTGTAAAGCACGGCTGTGTTTCCAGCTGGTTTATTTTGTTTGAAATCCCTTTGATGGGAGGTGGGGACCTGCTTCTGTTTGCTAGAGGCTCTCTGGAACGAGCTGCCTACGTCCCCCTGTGCCTGCGACCTGGGTGGTGCAGGATTTCCTCTCCCATCCCCGCTGGATTGACCGAGGCGGGGAACTCGCAGCTCTGGCACCGTCTCAGAGGCGCTTTTGCACGAGCGAGTAACTTGTCAGAGGGCTAAAAGCAGCCTGGGCCGCGTGCCAGAGGCTCTGTGCGCCGAGGGCTCCGCTCGGCGGGGTGGGGGGTCCCCTATTTAACACACCCTTTGCAGGACACGCTCTGTGAGAGAAGGGGGACTGCTGGTCACCTCTCCCTCGCGTTGTGGCTGCGCCAGACCCCTGGGGAGACGGAGGCGGAGGGGTCTGTGCCCACGAGTCACGGTTCCCCTTCGTCCCTGCCCACCGCAGGTGTGCCCGGTCTGCTCGGCCATGCCCTGGGGGGACCCCAGCTACAAGAGCGCCAACTTCCTCCAGCACCTCCTCCACAGGCACAAGTTCTCCTACGACACCTTCGTGGTGAGTACGGCCCTGAGCCGAAACAGGCTCATCTTCCCCGCGCCGAGCAGCTGGGCGATGAAACCAGCCCGTCCCGTGCCCGTGCCGGGACCAGCCCGTCGCGCTGTGCAGCCCCTCGGGAGGGGAAGGGGACGGATCCTCCTTCGGGCTTTGCGGGAGGCACACGGCGCATGTGTAGCCCCACTCGGGAGACCCCCGTGGGCATGGGGCTGGGCTCCCCGCTTGCCCCAGGGGGTGCTCGAGCTTGTCATCATCAGACACGCCAGGAAAACATCTCTGAAGGAGGAGAGGGAAATGTTACCGCTCTCCGTGAGAGTTGTTTCCTTCGTGTGCTCCATTAAACTTTTCCCCTGAGGAATTTTAACACAAAAGCTCTTTTCTTTGAGGCGTCACAAGCAGTGGGAGGGGAGCAGCCCAGCCTCGGGGCTTGGGGGGGTCTGGCTGCTGCACGTGGGGGGGTCCATGGCCCCCCTCGCTGGGAGCTGCTGACCCCTCCTGTGTGGGGGTAAGGGTGTGATCGCCCAGCCTTGGCCGCAGGGACCGAGGGGAGGTTTTGTTAGCATCCTGCTTTTAATGCAGGGCTGTTAGATGTCAGGGAAAGGGACCTCCAACTGTTCCCAGAGAAACAGCCCCGCTTGGGGAGCGATCGCTGTGTTGCGTAGACCCGAAGCGGAGCGCTGGAGAAGCCCACGGCCTTGCTAGAAAGCTTTGCCCTTTGGCCACCGCTTCTTGCGTGGGCACGTTTCATCCCTGCCCGCTGCCAGGTCTAAGAGCAGGGCTGACGCTGGCAGATTCGCCCCAGGCAGGAGGGGGACCGTGGGCACAAAGGACACCCCAGAAAGCATTGTGTTCCTGTTTGCGGGAGGAGATGGAGGCTCGCAGCCTCGGGGGGATGATAAGGAGCAGGAAGGGCTCCGTGCCGTGGCCTTCCCCGCTGCTTGACAGGCGTCTGTGGCCCGGCCGTGCCAGCTCTCCTCACCGCCCCTCTCTGTTTTCAGGACTATAACATCGACGAGGAGGCAGCGTTGCAGGCTGCCCTGGCGCTGTCGCTCTCCGAGAACTGAGGGTGACTGCGGAGCGTCGGCCAGACCCCCCTCGCACCCCGTCTCCTTTTGCACACTCGGCCTTCCTGCCGGGAAGACGCGGAGCTCATCACCCCCCCGGCACCCCCGGAGACCCGCTGCCGCCTCTCTTCCCTCTCCTCTCTGGGCAAATCCCACCTTGTTTAAGAAGGTGGAGTCTCTTGAGCGTCGCGCTGGACCGGTGAGTGAGCAGAGACGTCTGCTGCCGGGAGGAGAGAGGAGTCGGCACCGAAGGGCTGAAGTCGTTCCTCCGTTAGGCATTTCATATCCGTATACGGAGTATATACCTGTATCCAGATTTATTTATTACTCGATGCTTTTTGGCACCATTTCTCTTCATGCTCTCTGTTGCACTTGAATAGGTACGTAAAACTACGATGCGTTTTATGCAGAAATGCCCTAGTTTGAAACTGCAATCATCCACGTCCTTTTTGAAAAGGAAGAAAACGGCACGGAGCATCTTTTTTTTAAACCCTACAAGGCTATTTCCAGAGACGTCGCTCTGTCCCGTCCCCCGTGCCGCAGGCAGGAGCTGCCTCCTTTGCCTGCTACTGCGCAGGCCAGGCGGGACCCCGGGGCGAGACGGTTGCCCTCCTGTGCCCCGTGACGGCGGCGGGTTCGGAGGAGCCTGCGGGGATGGCGTCCAGTGAACCTCTCACCTTCCTCGTTTTGTACCGGCTCTTGTGATACTGAGCTCTTGCGTTTTTCTACGTTAATCGGCGTGATGCCTTTTCCACGTTTTATAGAGCGGGAACAGAAGCTGTTACTCTTCACGCTGCAATATCCGTCACTGGGGACAAGACTATTTTTATGGAGCATTATTAAGAAAGTATATTTTTAAAAAAAAAAAAAAAGCCCAAACAAGCGAACATGCTGTGGATTTGAAATCGAGTGGGAGGGAGGAGCCGGACCCCGGGCCGGCGACTGGGGTTCTGTGGGGGCCGTGGGAAGCACGCGGGTGTCCTCTTCGGTTATTTCTGGGCCGTTCCCTTCCCTCGTCGGCGTGTTTCTCCGCAGGCGGGTGGTGATGCGGAGAGGCCGGCTCAGAGCAGCACCCCGTCGGCTGGAGGTGCCGAGCCGCTCGCTGGGCTGCCTTTTCGAGGAGCAGCAGCCCCGCTTGCGTCCTCCGAGAGCCGCTTGGCCGGCCGTGCTTTCCGAGCTGCTAACCCTCTCCGGGCCCGGGATGGCTCGGCCCTTGCAGGCAGAGCTCCGTGGCGGTGGCTGCGGGCAGGGTGCGATCCGGAGAGGCGGTTTCTGTCTGCGAGGGAGCGGGCGGGTTCGTTGCGGCGTGCTGGCGCTCGGTGCAGAGCAGCTGGGTTGTGTCTGAGCCGTGGGTGTGCGGGAGGGACGTCTGCCCACGGAGGATCCCATCCCCAACGCTGAGCATCTTGTCCCCCTGAGAGAGGGGACTGCATCTCCCGTTCCCGGGGCTCTCCCTGGGAGTAGGCACGCCTGGGCAGGTGTCGATCCGGGAGATGCTCCATAGCATCCCTGTGACCTGTACCCCTGTTCCCTCCCTCTCCGCCGTGCCTGCTGCTGGCGGAGCTCGCTCCGCTGGGCTGGGAGCGGGTGGAAGGGAGATCTTGGCTGCCAGGCCTCGAGTGGGCGGCTGCCAGCCTCGAGTGGGCGGCTGCCAGCCTGAGCGCGGCCCCCGCGCCCAGCGGAAGCTCTGTCCCACCTGAAGGGTCGTCGCTGGGGCCGGGGAGAGGAGCTTTGTGCTGGGACCCGGCCACCCTTTGGGGTCCAACCTGCGACGGGGTCGGCCCGAGGCTCACGGTGAAGGAACTGCGGGGAGGCGGCGACGCGCGATACCCGCAGACCTGCCGTGCTGCGTCCCAGCAAGGGTTTGCAGAGCAGGGGTGTGGGCGAGCGATCCCTCTGCGTGTCCCTGCTCGGAGAAGTGCCCTTTTGCGGTTTATCCGAGACCTGGCTCCAGCTCCAGCTCTGCTCTAGCAATACTGTCTTGTTTTTTACTTTGATCTAAATAGTACTGGGTGTTTTTTGGGGCTGTGAGCTCCCCCGTGCTGCCAGCAGCCCTCCGAGGGGCGGGCAGAATCCGCCTGCTCCCTGGCAGAGGGCAGGGAAAGGGCTGGAGCTGCTCCGCTCCCCTCCCTCGAGCCAGGCCGGCGAGGAGGGATGGCATCTTCCTTCCCCAGCACGGCATCGCTGGCACCTGCGATGTCCCTGGTAGGACGGAGAGCGCTGGCATCTCCCAAAAGGGACCGAGGAGGATTTCCCTGTCCCATCCTCAGCTCGGAACAGCCTCCATCAGAGCTCTCGGAGGGAGCTCCCTGCCTCTGGGACAGCACTATTGACCTCTCTGTCTCCTTCCTCCTCCTCCTTCTCCTTTTTGCCCTGCAACGCCAGAGCAGGGGCAGCAACAGCTGCTTTTGTAAAGCACTTTAAGGCCCCGGCTGCGAGGGCGCAGGCAGGCGCTGCGCTGCATGGGCAGCTCCTGCCTCTCCCCGCTTCCCACGGGCTCGGGTCCGGCTCTGCCTGCTGCCGGCCGGGCTGTGCCGGGGCTCCCGCCGTGCCGCCGGCCGCGTTCGCCAGTGTTACCCGCGACTTTTTGCATAACTAGAACTTTTAATGAGACCTACTGTTTTTTGAAGAAGAATAAAATCAATGACGTATTTGTAGCAAACCATTTTTCTCAATAAAGGCAGTTTCATCCACGGGCGGCCTCGCTGTGTGCTCTGTGGGGTGCAGGACGGGGCTGGGGGTGGGTGCCCCCCACCCTGGCTTATCTGGGCTGCTCCTTCCCCAGACACAGGGCTCGACTTTACAGCTTCGGCCCTGGCTCGTCAACCTCTCCCGTTAACGGCAGCGGTGCCGCCGCAGGGTTTGGCAATGCCATTTCGTCACCCCGGCCCTCCTCCCTGCCCCGGGCTCCCCCACCGCGCTCCCCCGGCGCTTATCTCCCCCAGATCAAGCACTTCACAACCTGCTGTCCCGCGGCCGAGTGTCGTCAGACCTGCCGGGGGCTGGTGTGCTGCTGGGGGGATCCCCCCACGCCCCTCCTGGCACCCCCCAGCCGCGTGTGCCCCCTCCCTGGCGCTCGGAGGGAGGACGCTTGGCACTGCGCGCCGTCCCCAAAGCCCCGCTGGGCGCTGGCCAGGGGAGCGCGGCGGGTGTTCCTTCTCCGGGTGTCCCTGGGAGGTGTCCTGGCTCCGAGCCCCCGTGGGGGCTGTTGGGGTTCCCCAGGGACACAGGCTGGCTCTGCACAGCCGATCCCTCCAGCCCCAGCACAGGCTGTACCCGCGTCCCTCTCCCTGGGGACCCGATCCTGGGGACAGCTGCTGGTGTCCCCTCGAAGGGGTACGGGGATTCACCCTTGTCCCGGCGCTGGCTGGAGCGTGGCTCCTCTCTCGGTGGCAGCAAAAGTCTTGGGGACACAATGGCCAGGGCTGATCACATTGAGGAACCCCCTTATCTGCTCCCTGGCCCTCCCCAAACAGCCCCCGTGAGGCTTTCGGGGCCAGGAGGGCACCGTGGCGGAGGGGATGGGCGTGTGGCCACGCAGCCCCACCGGCGGGAGAAGGGGTCCGGGGGTCCCCGAGAGCTGATGCGCCTGCTCCGTCCTACCCCAGGCGGTGTCGGGGGGGTCACGCTGGGTGGGAGCCAGCCCAGCCGGGCAGGGGGATGCCCTCCTGCGGGGCGCGTGGGGTGGCGGTGCCGGGGGACAGGGCTGTCCCCGGTGCCGTCCCTTGCACCTGCAGCGGGGCGTGCTGGCGGCCAAGGCCAGCCCTCGGGCAGTGGTTGGCCCCGGGGCTCCCCGGGGGCTGCCCATGCTAATGAGCCCCAGGGCCTTATGGCACCTGCTGGCGCCCGCGGGGACACGGCACGGGGACACGGCACGGCACGGGGACACGGCCCTGCCTGCCCGGCCATGCCGCGCTCCTTCCTGGTGAAGCAGCCCTCCAGCACCCGCATCCCCAACTACGGCCAGCTCGACACCCGCGGTAAGGCTGCGCGGCTCTGCCTGCACCGAGCACCCCGAGACCCCCGGGACCCCCGGCTCCCGCTGCCGCCCCATGCCTGGCGCTGGGCAGGGCCTCCCCAGCTGGGCGTGGGTGGTGATGCCCTGTGCGACGATGCCCAGGGGCTCCCCGGCTCCGTGCCCCCCGCTGTCAGCCCCATCCCGGGTGGCTTGGCCAGCCCTGGTCAGAGATGCTGGTGATGGTGCCGGGGCGGGGGAATTGGGGTCACTCGGGGGCTTGCCGGGGCGAGGCGTGTGGGACCCTCCCCTCCAACATACCCCCATCCGATCCACCCGTGCGGGGGTCCCTGCGTGCCGGGGGGCTGGGGGGCAGGAGCAGGTCAGTGGGTGCTCGCCAGCACGGTGCCTGCCCCCCGCCACACTGGCCATGGGGATGCCTGGATTTTGGGGTGCGTCCAGCCCCAGGCAAGCCAGCACCCGGGCTCAAGCTGGGCTCCAGCAGGCTCTGGGGGAGTCTGTGACTTCCCCCCCTCCCGTTTTGGGGGGGAAGGACCGTGTTTGCTCTGTTTTGGGGTGGGTGCATCGTTTCTGCCATGCACAGGGGTGGGAGCAGAGGGGGAACCTGGTGCAGATGAGCCCCCACGGGGTGCGTGACCCCTGGGGGGCTCCAGGGACGGGGTGGGCAGGCCGCCCCTTATCCCTTAACCCCCCTCCCTGCTCCCGCAGAGCTCGACGGCTCGTGTGACTGCGGGGGGCCACTTGTCCGCGTCTGCCACCAGCCCCCCACGCCCCCCGCTTCCCCCTGCCTGCAGGACCACGGCCGCCTCCTCCCCCGCTTCTCCCTCCCGCTGCCCCCTGACGCCAAGGCTGCCCCCGTCCCGATGGGCCCCCGCGGCCCGGGCACCCCCCTGAAGGACACCCAGACCCTCAACCTGCCCCCGCGGCGGGGGCCGCACCGGCGGAGCTTCAGCTGCCGGCACTGCGCCCGGGCGTACGCCAGCCTGGGCGCCCTGAAGATGCACATCCGCACCCACACCCTGCCCTGCCTCTGCCGCCTCTGCGGCAAAGCCTTCTCCCGGCCCTGGCTGCTCCGGGGCCACATCCGCACCCACACAGGTAAGGATGGGCCCCCCCGGCTGCCGCGGGCCCCCCGGCACCTCTGCTTTTTGGGGCTGATGGGCGCAAAATCGCCCTCTGCCCAGGCTCGGCATCGCTTGCTCTCCGGGAGGGACCTGCCCGATGTGGGCACAGCCAGGGATCCCGGTGCTGGGGCTGGCTGGGGTGTTGGCACGCACCGTGAGTCCCGTGGGAGACCCCACGACAGGTCCCACTGGAATATCGCCCACAGGGAAGGCACTGATGGGTTTTGGGGACTCCTGGGAAGCGCTGGGGGTTCAGGGGAGACACAGGGAAAGGTGATGAGAGCAGCACAGGAGGGGATGGGGCATGGGGGCTGGGGGGGACCTTGGGTACGGGGGTGCCCTGACCGCGTGTCCCGCAGGGGAGAAGCCCTACGCCTGCCCCCACTGCAGCCGGGCCTTCGCCGACCGCTCCAACCTCCGCGCCCACCTCCAGACCCACACGGACGTCAAGAAGTACCGGTGCCGCACCTGCGCCAGGACCTTCTCCCGCATGTCCCTGCTGGCCCGGCACGAGGAGGGGGGATGCTGCGGGGCGTCCTGAGCCCCCCGCCACACGCAGCCACCCTGGGGAGGGCAGCGAGCCCCGTGCCGTGCTGCACCGTTCTGCGCCGTGCCGCGCCGTGCCGTGCTGCACCATGCTGCGCCATGCTGCACTGTGCTGTGCCATGCTGCACCGTGCTGTGCTGCGCTGTGCCATGCCGTGCTGCACCGTGCTGTGCCATACTGCACCGTGCCGTGCTGCACCATGCCGTGCTGCACCATGCTGCACCGTGCTGCGCCATGCCATGCCATGCTGCGCCATGCCGCGCCATGCCGCGCCATGCCGCGCTGCACCGTGCTGCGCCATGCCATGCCATGCTGCGCCATGCCGCGCCATGCCGCGCTGCACCGTGCTGCGCCATGCCGCACCATGCTGTGCCATGCCATGCCGCGCTGTGCTGTGCCATGCCGTGTCATGCCATGTCGTGCTGCACCATGCCGCGCTGTGCTGTACTGCTCCGTGCCATGCTGTGCCACGCCGTGCAATGCCGTGCCGCACTGTGCCGCGCCACGCCGGTGCAACACCCCAAGAAGGGACACGAGAGCACTGGACAGGACTGCCTGGACTTGCGCAGCGGGTGGCCGAAGCCCCGCGGCCGCTCGCTGGTGGCTCTGGGGCCAGGGGACACTGCCTGGCCCGTTCCCCTGCCGCTCTCGGGCACCGGGGAGGTTTCTTACCCCTTCCATCGCAGGAGCCATTAAAAGTGGAGCCGAGAACTGCGGGCGTGAGCAGAGAAAGTGTCCCTTATTGCTGCCGGGGCTGTCCCTGCTCGGCCAGCACCGTGTCCCGCCAGCCCCAGGGCAGGATCCGGCCAGAGTCCAGCTGCCGGCCCCTCTGTGTGTTGCGTAGAGCATCCTCCTCCCTCTCCTGCATCCCCACAGCTCCCTGCCCGGGGAGCGGGGACAGCGCTGCTGGCCGGGGACCCCTGGCTGGCCTCGTGCCCCCAAAAAAGGGACCCCGTGGCTTTTTGGGCTCGGGGCTGCATGGCCCCGGTGCCGTGCTGGGGTCTGGCCTGGCCAAGTGGGGCTGGGATGGCAGAGATGGTGGGGACAAGGACACCCCACAAGCAGCCCTGAGCATCCCCGCAGCACGGCAAGACTCGGGGTGATGGCGGTGGGACCATCCCCGCCGCGGGGGTCCCAGCGCCTTCCCCACGGCCCCGCGGCGGCGGGGACAGCCCCGTTCCCGCTGGTGTCGCCGCGGGCGCTGGGGCACGGGGGGGTGTGACGGTTTGGGTGGGTGCCGGAGGAAGCCGCCGCGTGCACCCCGTGCTATTTGCAGCTCTGCCCGGCTAAATCGGGCCCCGCACCTGTGCCGGCGGCGGGGGGAAAGAATCCCACACCCCGAAATAGCCGCGTGCCGGCCCCTCCCCTCCCGCCCATGGAAAATGCTTATAAATACCCGGGGGGGCACAGCTGGGGAGCCCCCACCCCGCCACCAAGGGGGTCCCCAAAGCACCCCGCTATGGAGAGGGGTGCTCCCCTCATCCCCCCAGGTTTTTATTCGGGGTGGGGTGGGACCTGTGCCCCGCTGCCAGTGGTGGCCCCGTGGGAGCGGGGCTGTGCCCGCTGGCCCCGCCGTGTCACCCACGTGCCCGGCGTGTGCCCCCCGCCACCCCCGGGCACCCGGATTTGTGGGATATTTTCCACTGCGAGTGAGTGACCGGAGGATAAAAATACCCCGGGGGGGGACACACGCGGCGGGGCCTGGCTGGGGGTGGGATGGGGCCGCCCGGGGGGCTGGGGGTGGCTCCCAGCTCCTGGCGTGCTGGGGACACTGGGAGCACTGGGCGGGGGCACTGGGGGCACTGGAGACTCTGGGGCTGCTGGGGTCACTGCAAGCACTGCGGGGGGACTGGGAGCGCTGAAGGGACGCCAAGGGCACTGGGAGCACTGGAGGGGCACTGGGATATTGGGGTACTGGGCATACTGGGAGCACTGGGGACTGCGAAGGCACTGGGAGCACTGGAGGCACTGGGGTACTGGGAGCACTGGGGGTCCTGGAGGCTCTGGGAGCACTGGAGGAGTACTGAGGATATTGGGAGCACTGGGGCGTGAGGGGTACAGGGGTCTTGGGGAGCACTGGGAGCACTGGAGGGGTACTGGGGACACTAGGGCAGTGCTGGGGTAACTGGGAGTGCTGGTGTTTTGCGGGTACTGGGGTATTGAGGGCACGGGGAGCACTGGGGTAACACTGGAGCACTGGGGTGTTGGGGATACAGGGGTGTTTTGGGGCACTGGGAGCACTGGGGGGCACTGGGAGCACTGGAGGGGTACCGGGGACTCCGGCACCACCCGCTCGGCCCCGCCCCCGCCGGTCCGCCGCGGCGCATGCGCAGCTCCTTCCCGACTCGAAGATGGCGCCCCCGCATGCCCGTCCCAGCGCCGGCAGGGGGCGGGGATGGGCGGGGCCGCTCCGTGGTCCGATCGCTGCCATTGGGTGCCGGGTGCCGGGCGCTGCGGCGCTGGCCAATGGAGAGGCGGAGACCCGCCACAGGCGACGGCCACGTGGGTGGTGCGGGGGCGGGGCTTGAGGCCACCCTCAGCTTGCCGGGAGCGCCCCGGGAGCGGCGGCGGCGACGGCGGCGACGCGATGGCGGAGGAGCGGGCGCTCGCCATGGTCACCTGCACCGCCCCCGTCAACATCGCCGTCATCAAGTACTGTGAGTACCGGCGCCCCGCGGGCGGGTGGCGGCTGTCCCTGGGGCCGGGACTCCCCCCGGCTCCTGGGGAGTCCCCGGGACGCGACCCCCGGGCGCAGCGGGGGGCCAGACGGGGCGGGGAGCGCCGGGGGAGGGGCGGGCCGGTGGCGGGGACGGGTTTGGCACCTTCCTGGGGGGGAGAGGGCAAAGGTGCTGTGACGGGCCGTGCCGTGCCATGCCAAGCTGTGCTGTGCCATGCCGTGCTGTGCCATACCCGGTGGTGCCGTGCCATGCCGTGCCATGCTGTGCCGTGCCATGCTGTGCCATGCCATGCTGTAGCGTGCCAAGCCAACCTGTGACACACTGTGCTTTGCCATGCTGTGCTGTGCCACTCTGTGCCATGCTGACCTGTGCCGTGCCATGCCAAGTGATATTGTGCGATGCCAAGCAGTGCCATGCCATGCCGTGCCATGTCCAGCAGTGCCATGCGAAGCTGTGCCAAGCCAACCTATGCCAAGCTGTGCCATGCCATGCCGTGCCATGCAGTGCTGTGCCATGCCAAGCCGTGCCGTGCCATGCCATGCTGTGCCATCTCTTGCAGGGGGCAAGCGGGACAATGACCTGATCCTGCCCATCAACTCCTCGCTGAGCGTGACGCTGCACCAGGACCAGGTTGGTGTGGGGTCAGGGTCAGGCTCCTCTGCCCCCCATCTGCCCCCCAGCCTGGGCATGGGGGTGCTGAGCCCCCCCCCCACGCTCACCTCCCTCTCCCTGGCAGCTGAAGACCACCACCACGGCTGCTGCCAGCCGGGACTTCACGGAGGACCGGCTGTGGCTGAATGGGGAGGAGGCTGACGTGGGGCACCCCCGGCTGCAGGCCTGCCTGCGGGAGGGTGAGTGTCCCCCACCCCGGGCACCCCCCGGGGCCGGGCGGGGTGTCCCTGGTACCGACCCCCTGCCTGGCTCCTGTCCCCTCGCAGTGCGGCGCCTGGCCCGCAAGCGCCGGGGCGGCAGCGCCGAGGACGCGGCCCCACTCAGCCTCTCCTACAAAATCCACGTCGCCACCGAGAACAACTTCCCCACCGCCGCCGGGTTGGCGTCCTCCGCCGCCGGCTACGCCTGCCTGGGTGGGTGAGCGGGGACGCGGCGGGCACCGGGAGGGGGGTGGCAGGGCTGTCCCCCCCCCCGGTGACGCCATCCTGTCCCCGCAGTGTCGGTGCTGGCGCGGCTGTACGGCGTGGAGGGCGAGCTGTCGGAGGTGGCGCGGCGCGGGTCGGGCAGCGCCTGCCGCAGCATGTTGGGGGGCTTCGTGCAGTGGCAGCGGGGCGAGCGGCCCGACGGCAGGGACAGCCTCGCCCACCAAGTGGCCCCCGAGACGCACTGGCCGGAGCTCAGGGTCCTCGTCCTGGTGGTGAGGGGCTGAGGGCGGGGGGGCACAGCCGGGGCCGTACCCACCGCCCCCCGGCTGGGTGGAATTTGGGGGGGAGGGTGCTGGGAGCACCCTGACCCCGTGTGAGTGTGGACCCCGGGGCTCAGGGGGTGCCCCTCGCTGGGGCTGGGGGCTCAGGGGGGGTCGTGTCCCACCGTCTGTGCCCCCCCAGGTCAGTGGGGAGAAGAAGCAGGTGGGCAGCACGGCGGGGATGCAGACCAGCGTGGACACCAGCCCCTTGCTGAAGGTACGGGGCAACGGGCCTGATCCTGCCCAGGGCAGCTGCCTGCCTCCTGCCCACAGGCAGGGTTTGGGGTCCTGTTCCCCTTGGAGCGGGGCATTTCTCCGTGCTGGAGGGCACGGAGGGAGGGGGGTCTGTCCCTGTGGTGCTGCCCGAGTGAAGCCCAAAGGGTCGCGGTGCCGTGGGTGTCACCGAATCGGGGTGACCGCGACCCGCCTGCCGTGGCAGCACCGGGCAGAGGTGGTGGTGCCGGAACGCCTGGCCCTGATGATGCGGCACATCCGTGAGCGGGACTTCGAGGGCTTCGGGCAGCTCACCATGCAGGACAGCAACCAGTTCCACGCCACCTGCCTCGACACCTTCCCCCCCATCTTCTACCTCAACGACCTCTCGCGGCACATCATCGCCCTGGCGCACCGCTTCAACGCCCACCACGGATGCACCAAGGTACCAGCCGGCCGCGCCGGCCCTGCGGGGCTCCCGGTTTGCTGCGGTGCCATGGTCCCTGACCGTGTCCCCCTCCATCCCGCCGCAGGTAGCCTACACCTTCGACGCCGGCCCCAACGCCGTCATCTTCACGCTGGCCGACACCGTGGCCGAGTTCGTGGAGGTGGTGAGATGCAGCTTCCCCCCGGCCGCCAACGGGGACCAGTAAGGGCGATCTCATCTCTTACTGGGGGGGAGCGGGATGGCGGGGGGGCTCGGGACTGAGCGCTCGGCCGTGCCGCAGGTTCGTGCGGGGGCTGCCCGTCGGCTCGGCCTCGCTGCCGGAGGAGCTGCTCGCGGCCGTGGTGACGGAGCCGGTGCCGGGGGCTGTCCGGTACATCCTGCACACCAAGGTAGGGGGGGCTGTGGGGGGGCGTGGGGCAGGGGGACCCTGCCTGGCCTCTGCGGCGGGGCTCTGGGCCCGTCCCCAGGGGTGTGTATGGGACCCCATCCCTGTCCCTGGGGGCGTGCAGGACCCCCTCCCTAGACGTGTTCCCGCTGGCGTGACCCCTGGGGTGGCCTTTGGGGGGCTGTGGGGTCCAGAGCTTCCCCACAGCCCCGAGGGGGGGGTCCCTGCAGGCAGCGGGGCTCCCTGGTGCCAGGATCCAGCCCCTAACCCGTCTCCTGCCCCGCAGCCCGGCCCCGGCCCCCAGCTCGTGGATGACCCCAGCCAGCACCTCCTGGGAGCCGACGGGCTGCCGCGCCGCCGCGCCTGAGCCCCGGTGACACCGCCGGGGACGGCCGTGATGCGCTGGGGGGGGCTCCACCGGTGCCGCCTGGGGGGCTCGGGGCGCTGAGTCCGGTCCGGCGCAAAGCCATCCCCAGCCCCGGGGTGGGCTGTGACCCCCGGGGCAGGATGAGACCCCCGGGGTGGGATGGGACCCCCGGGGCGTGATGGGACCCCCGGGGGCTGGTTTTTACTCTTTTGTAAGGAAATAGAGTTTTTCCGGCTGCAGCGCTGTTTTGGGGTGTATGGGCTCCACGGGCGGTGCTGGGGGGGCGGGGGGGCATCGCCAGCCAAAAAGTGGGGGGCAGAAAACGGGGCTGGTTCCTCCTAATGGCTGTGCCTGGCCCTGCTGGGACTGATCCTGTCTCCCTGCACAGCCCCCGTCACCCCACGTGGCCCCTGTCCTCCCCATGTCCCTTGAGGGACTGGTCCTGTCCCCCCAGTTGTCCCTGCTGGGGCTGATCCTGTCCCCCTGCAACACCCTTGTCACCTCACATGGCCCCTGTCCCCTCCACGTCCCTCATGGGGCTGATCCTGTCCCCCCCCACCCTCATTGCCCCACATGGCCGCTGTCCCCCCCGTCCCTTGCAGTGCTGGTCCTGTCCCCACACGGCCCCTGTGTCCCGGTATGGCCCCGGGGCCGGTGCTGTGTCCCCTTGGGGGGCCGGAGGGGGTCACAGGGGGCGAGGCCTGTGGAATTGGGGCGTGGTTTGTGGGGAGGGGGCGTGGCTACGAGCGAAAGGGGGCGGGGCGGGCGTCCAGTTACATCCGCCTTCCGGGTCGGGCCGAGCCGAACCGGACCGAACCGAGCGGAGCCGAACGGAACCGGGAGGAGCCGAGCCGAGCCGAGCCGAGCCATGGGGCAGATCGAGTGGGCCATGTGGGCTAACGAGCAGGCGCTGGCGGCCGGGCTCAGTGAGTGCGGGGGGGGCTGGAGGGGGTCTGGGGGCGCAGGGGCTGGGGGTGATGGGGACCTGGGTGCTGCGGGGGGTCTCGAGCGCCCCCCCCCCCCGCGCAGGGACCCCGGCCCCGCCGGCCGTGGGGGTCCCCGCCCCGGCCCGGTGCAGCCCGCGTCCCCCGGGGCGCAGCCCGCGGGTGGAGGAAGTGAGCGCCCGGCGGCTGGGGGGGGGGAGGCCGCTGGCCCGGCTCCGGGGGGGGCTCGGGGGGCCGCTGAGGCACGGCCCCGCTCGGGGGGGGGCGGCAGCCCTGGGGGACCGGCCCCGCCGACCGGGGGGCGCTGGGGGCTTGCGGGGCGGAGCGAGCGGGAGGCGCCGGGGGCGGCCGGGAAGTCCCGGCCCCGCTGGGGGTGCGCAGGGCTGGAGCCTCCCCTCCCTCCCCTCCCTCCCCTTCCTCCCCTCCCAGGTTTCCTGCCCACGCAGGGTAGCCAGAGGGGAGCAAAGCTCGCGGGTGGAGGCGTGCAGCTACGGGGCCGATACACGCCCCCCCAGCCCCCCCAGCCAAGAGCCCCCCACTTCCCTTCCCCGAATCCAGGGGGTCCCGCACACAGCATCTCCCCGGCGCCCCGCATGCTGGGGTCCCCAGGGCTGTAATCCCGGGTTTGGGGGGGCTGTATCCCGGCTTGGGGGGGTGTATCGCAGGTTTGGGGGGCCGTATCCCGGCTTGCGGGGGTGTATCCCCGGGCAGGGACCCCACCAGCCCCGCTCTGTCCCCCCAGTCATGCTGACGGGCGGGATCGTGGCCGTGGCGGGGCAGTTCAAGGGCTGGTACTTCGCGGCGTACGCCATGTATCCTTGCGGAGAGGATGCCCGGGGCCGGTCTGCCAGGAAAACCCTGCCCCGGGTCGGGTGGGAGGCATGGACGGGGGGGAGACATCCCCCTCCCCCCCCGATCTGGGCCCGAATCACTCTTTCCCTGCCCCAAACAGCCCTTTTTTGGGGTGAGGGTTGTGCCTAGGGACTAATCCTGGCCCCGAGCACCCCTTTCCTTGACCCCCCCCGCAGCGTGGCAGGCGTCTTGGTCTGCCTGCTCGAGTACCCCAGGAGCAAGCGGAAAAAGGGCTCCACCATGGAGAGGTGGTAAGTGGTGCCCCCCCCCCTTCATCCCTGGGATTGGGGGTCCTGGTACCCCCCAGACACAGGGACATGGCACCAGGATCGGGAGCAGTGGGGTGGGAGCAGGGCTGGATCCTACAGGTGGGTTCCCTGGGGTGCCCCATGCACGGACAGCATGGGGATGGGGGTCCCTCGGGGCTGGGGGTCCCCTCCAGGGAGGGGGGCAGCCCTCTGACCCCCCCAGCATTGCTCTGCAGCGGCCAGAAGTACATGACGGCGGTGGTGAAGCTCTTTGGGCCCCTCACGAGGAATTACTACATCCGAGCTGTCCTGCACGCCGCGTAAGTGGGGTGCGGGGTCAGGGTTGGGGTCCAGCCCCCTCCCGGCCCCCTCTGAACCCCCATTCTCCCACGCAGCCTGGCCGTCCCCGCCGGTTTCCTCCTCTCCACCATCCTGGGCACTGTCTGCCTGGGCATCGCCAGTGGCATCTACCTGCTGGTGAGTGCAGAGCGGCTTGGGGGGCTGGATTTGGGGGGCTGGGGGCCCTGCCGGAGAAGGGCCCCCCCCGACAGCCCCCATGGCTTTGCAGGCGGCCGTGCGCGGGGAGGAGTGGAGACCCATCGAGCAGAAGCCCCAGGAGCGGCCGCACGTGGGGGACACCATCAAGCAGCCGCCCAGCAACCCCCCGCCCCGGCCCCCCGCTGATGCCCGCAAGAAGCAGCCGGCGGAGGTGGGGGGGCAGGAGAACCCCATCCCCGTCGAGGCTGAGTAACGGGAGGGGTCCTGCTGCCGCGCCGCTCGCGCTCCCGCTTCCCAGCTGCACCTCGTCCCCTCGGGGAAAACCGGGGTGCTTGGCTCCTGGGGATCCCCAAGTCTTCAGGGATGCTCAGCGCCTTGGGGGTCCCCAGCTCCTGGGGATGCCCAAATCCCTGGGGAGCACCAGTTCCCCCGGGGCTCCCCAGCTCCCCGAGGGATCCCTAAATCCCTGGGGATGCTCAGCTCCATGTGAGGTCTCCAGCTGCTGTGGGCTCCCCAGCTCCTGGGGATCCCCAAATCCCCAGGGATGCTCAGCTCCATGAGGGCTCCCCAACTCCCAGGGGCTCCCCAGCTCCTGTTGGATCCCCAAGGATGCTTAGCTCTCTGGCAGGTCCCTAGCTCCTGGGGATCCCTAAATCCTTGAGGATACTCAGCTTCCTGAGAGGTTCCCAGCTCCCCGAGCGATCACCAGCTTCTGGGGATCCCCAAATCCCTGGGGATACTCAGCTTCCCGAGCGATCACCAGCTTCTGGGGATCCCCAAATCCCTGGGGATGCTCAGCTCCATGTGGGGTCCCCAGCTCTCCAAGCAGTCCCCAGTTCCCTGGGAGATCCCCAAGTCCCTGGGGGACCCCAGCTCTCCAGGGCCTCCCCAGCTCCCGAGGGGTCCCCAGGCCCCCCAGGGATGGGGGGATCAGGCAGCTCTGCTCCCTGCACCGGCTCTCCCTGTTTTTTTGTCACTTCTGCGGTTGCTGTTGCAATAAAAGGTGGGAAAAGCGCCGGCTCCCCCTGCTCCCGCTCCCCGGGGGGGCTGCGGCTGGGTTTGGGGGGGTTTAAGGACAAGCAGCCCGATGGTGGGCAAACCCCGGGGTGCGGCTGAAGCTGGGGTGGGGGTGTGCGGGGCCGTGTCCCTCCTGCTGCAGGGGGACAGGGACCCGTCCTTGGGGGACACGTGGCGGGGGGCCCCCCCACTGCTGCACCCTCCTGAAATCTTCCGTGGACCCAATGGTGGGGTGAAGGTGGGGGGACGCGCGTGGTGGCACGGGGACCTGCACAGTGTGTCCCAGAGGAGCCCCCAGAGCCTGGGGTGACCCCCTGGCAGGGAAAGGGGGGGGCATTTCCCTCCCCCCTCCCACCGGTTGGTGCTGGAGGGTGTCTGGGCGCGATGGGGGACCGTGCCCTGCTTGGTGGTGACAAATCCTTGCCCCCCTTGGGCATCAGCAGCTGCTCTGGGCCCCCCCCCGCCCGCCGCGTGAACCCCAGCCTGGCAAGGGGTGCAGCCGCCGCAGGGCACCCATGGGTGCTGGCAGGGCACGCGGGGCAGCCCGGCAGGGGGCGCTGGGCCCGCGGGACGTGGGTGCGGGGGGGCAGAGCCTGGGAAAGGTGTGGGTGGCGGGGTGCTGGCGCTGGGCCCCCCTGGGGCTGGGGGCATGGGGCACCCCTCTGCCCTGCCACCCCCCGCGTCGCCTCTCCTGCCCTGCCGCACTGGGTGCCCCCGTGCTTTCCCCACCGCGCTGGGGCTGAGGGGTGCCCCACAGCCCGGCGTCGCCCCACGGGGCGCCCATGGCCGTGTGTCTCCATCCCCATCCGCGCCCCTTTGCCCCCACCACCCAGCTGGGAACAGAGCAAGGACCATGCGGGGGGGGTCGGCCTTTATTTGCAGGCTGCACGGTGCCAGCGTTAAATAGCACGTGTGGAGGAGACAATAAATAGCTCTGCGGGGGAATAAATAACCAGCGAGCCCCCGGGCAGCGCTCGCAGGGTCCGGCCGTGGGGCCTCGGGCACCGTGGGGTCGTGCTGGACCCGGAGTCACAACCTTCGCGGGGGGAGTCAGCAATAAATACGGGTTAAAAAAAGTCCCCCAGCAGCAAGGCTCATAAATAACTCATAAATAACAAGGTGAGGGGGACACCCGGCTGCGGGGCGGGGGGGGGGCCGGGTGGGTGCTCTAAAACAAGCACGGGTGGGGGTGGATGCGGTGACACAGTCACGCTACGGGGCTCCACGGGAGCGGGGGGGCTCAGCGCCCGGTGCGGGGCAGGACGCAGGTGCAGCCCACCGGCACCCTGATGTAGTCCACCTCGAAGGTGACGAGGCCGTGGCTGGCGGGGCGCGGGCAGGGCTTGCGCCGCAGGACCATCATGGTCTGGTGGATGGCCACCGAGTTGAGCGACGTGGTCTCCCGCCCCGTCTTGACGTCCACGCAGCCGCTGCAGAGGCACTCGGCGAAGGCCAGCTTGCGCGGGTAGCGGTTCTCGTCCTCGTCGATGCTGCGGGCCGGGGAGGGGGGGCACGGTCAGCGAGCCCCTTCCCCGGTGTCCCCCAAGCCACCCCGCGCGGGGATCGACCCCTCCGGGCAGGCAATGGGGGTGCCCTGGGACGGGGCAGGTGAGGGATGCTCAGGGAAACTGAGGCACGGTGCAGCAGCCAGCGTGGGGCGTGCGGGGGGGGGTCTCGGGGGGGTGGGGGGGGGAGGACTCACCGGTAGCGCCATGGGGAGATGGAGCGCTCGTTGGGCTCGCTGTGGAGGCCGGCGCGGAGCTGCAGCGCGGGACAGGCGCGCTCGTGGCGGCGGCGGCGGCGGCCGGTGGGCTCCTGCAAGCGCTCCAGCTGCGGCACCAGCTGCACCGGCACGTAGTGGTCCCAGCGCAGGCTGCGGCTCAGGAGGTGCGCGGGGGCCTCGCCGTCCCGCAGCTCGCCCGCGCTGTAGCAGTGGACGTGGGGGTGGTGCGGGGGGCTGCCGGGGCGGCGCAGGCCGCGGCACAGCGCCAGGGTGCCCAGCAGCGCCAGGGCAGCCAGCCAGCCCTGCGCGAGAGCCCGGGTCAGAGGGGGACACCCTGCAGCCCCCCCAGGGTGTCCCTCAGGGGTGCGCTCGCAGCCCCCCTGACCCCAGGGGGCTCTGACATGCACATGCGAGCCTGCACCCGCAGCCAAAAAGCACGAGCGGGCACCCAGGCGTGCGCCGGCACCCGGAGCACTCGCACACGTGTGTGTACATACATGCACATGCATGCACACGCACACATACACACACAGAGTAGCAGCACACATGTATCTACGCACCCACCCCTAAAGATGTAGCATGCATGCATGCGTGCACACACAGTACCAGCGCGCGCACACACGCACACACACACACACACACAGAGCTATACATATGCAGAGACTCCCTGTACATATACACCCCTCTATATACGCAGGGAATACCCTATATACAGCCACACGGAGAATACCTGCACGCACGCACACGGAGTGCCGGCACACACGTGGCTCTGCACATACCCACAGTATCAGCACACATGTGCAGGCACACATACAGAATATCAGCACGTGTGGAACACACTTATAGCAGCACCAGTGTGCATGTGTATACACGCGTATGTACGAGCACACGTATACACATACATGCGACATATACACAGGTGTGTGTGTGTGTATATATATATATAGAGGTATCAGCACATGTGCATCTACACAGCCAGAGGTAAGAGCACATATGTATACATGCCCATATGCATATGTGCAAACACACACACACATATACATATATATATTACCAGCACACACATACACCCAAACTAACCTTCCGTGTGCACACAGACACACGCACCAGCCAGACACACACACACACACACACACACACACAGCACCAACATCCATGCGCAGAGCCGTGCCCATGTGCACACACAATCCCGGCCAGCCCTTACACGTATGGCGAGCATGCCAGCGCGCACACACGCGCGTGCAAAGCCCGGCAGCACGCACATGTCCGCGCGCCTACAGCCACACGCCCCCCCCGGCACGTGTGCATCGACACACGCAGCGGCACCCACCAGCCTCCACGTTTCCACCCCTCCGGCTGCTGAGCCCCTGTGCGCACACGTGTGCACGCACATAGGTGCAACCCCCTGTCACGCACATAGGTGCAACCCCCCCCGTCATGCATATGGCATGCGACCCCCCCCCTCCGCCACGCACATACACGCTCTCACCCCGTCCCAGCCGCCGCCGCTCCCACCCCACGCTCGCGCCCACGCCCCGCAGCCCCCTCCTCCCCGGGCCCGGCGTTACCATCAGGTGGGCGTCGAGGGCGCGGGAGCGAAGTTTGGGGGGGGTGGGTGGGGGGTCCTTATGAACTGCCGCCCCGGGGATGCGGGCGGCCGAGTGGCAGCACCGCCGCCGCCGCCGCCTTTATATAGGGCTCGGGCAGGTGATGTACACACACCTGGAAACTCCAGCTCTGGCTGCCTTCCTCCTCCCCGCAGGCCGTCGTACTTCCTTCTCAACCCAACGTGTTCCAGCCCGGAAATTGGCTCTCGACACCCCCAAAAATTGAGAAGGGGGTTGATGGGGATGGATTGGGAGGGAAAGGGGGGGGGGTGCATGTTGGTTTGGCTGCCCTGATGCTGTGGTGATGGGCACAGAGCATCGTGGGACTGCGTGGTCCAGGTCGCGGGAGGGCTGGGGCGCCGGCGGACGGGTACCCAGGGCATCCCGTGCCCGCCGAATGGCGGGCACGGGATGCCCTGGGTACCCGTCCGCCGGCGCCCCAGCCCTCCCGCGACCCACGGCGATGGCATCCCCGTGCCCCAGGCCGTGGCCCCAGCGCTGGCCCCGTTGCGTAAGCCCGAGGGTGATATCACCGTCACATTCCCGGGGCTGCCGGAGCAGAAATCCCAAATTGGGCAACCCTGGAAAGGGCTGAAGGGGTGCGTCTCCCCCCCCCCCACCCCGATGATCCCCCGGGTCAGCGCCGAGGGATGTCCCCGCGGCGCTGAGGCTCAAAAGCCGGGATGATGGTGCTGAGCAGAGAGGGGAGGATGCGGTGGGACCAGAGGAGCTGGTTCAGGGATGAGGAGATGTTTTTTTTTTTTTTCCCCTCCTCTGCTCCGTATCCCACGTGCGGATCCGTATCCCACGTGCGGATCTGTATCCCGCATCCTTCAACGAACACCCTTGCACCCCGTCCCGCTGCAGAGCCAGGATCGGCTTCGCCTGGACCACGGCACGCTGCCAGCACCGTCTGTGCCACGCTGCGCCACAGGCTCAGCGCCTTCGGTGTGGCAGGGAAAGGATTCGGGCTCAGGCTCTGTCCCTGCAGCAGCCCAGTGGTCCCAGTACAGCGGGAAGCATGATACTGGGGGGAAGCACGTGGGAAAGCAGCTCCAGAACCAGGCACAGCCATGGTTCTTTCGCCAGAAAGACAGGATTTGCACCCGTTTTGGTGGTGACTTTATGGGGGGGCCACACGCCCCAAGCAGGCAGGGACAAGGCAGGCAGAGCCCCCCAGGAGAGGGGAGCAGGGACCCCACACATCATCCCTGCAGGGCTGGATGAGCTCAGGGGCCCCCCCAGATTGCGCCGGGTGATGCCGGCAACGGCCGCAGCGCCCTCCGCTCCCCTCCCCAACATTTAACACCAGTGGGATACTGGGGTGATACCGGGTGCAAGGAGCAGGGTGGGGGCTGCGGGCTTGGAGGTCCCAGGGCACCGGGGGCTCATGGGGGGCACTCAGGGGCCCCAGGCCCCCCCAGCAAGGGGAGTCAGTGCTCCCCCAAGCGCTGCGGCAGCTCTTCCCGCTCCCCGGGGCTGCTTGTGGACAGTCACGGGGTCACCAGCAGAGCCGGGAACATAAACTACACACCCCAAAGGTGGGGGGGAGAGGCCCCCCAAGGCAAGGGAGAGGGAGGACAGGGGATGCAGAGAAGAGCAGAGAAAGGAAGAACTGGTTATCAAAATACTTTATTTCAGGGAGACCCCTCAAAAAAAAAAAGGGGGGGGAGGGAAAAAAAAAAAAAAAAGGAAAAAGGACCCTCCTTGTTAGACAGACAACCCCACAACACCTTCAGGGCTCCTTTTAAATCAACTAAAACAATCCAATGCTTAAAATAAAAGACAGGTCATTTTCCCAATCAGACTTTAGTCAAGAATATATATATATTTTTGTTCCTGGGGGGGGAGGGCAGGGGGAGAAGGTGATGTTGCCAGTAGTTCACAGCAGTTTTCGGCTCTCTTGTTACACAGTATATAGAACTGCATTGCTGAAGACACTCAACACACAGCAGGGCTAACTAGGAGAATACAACTCAAGGCTAGCAAAGAGGAGAGGGCGGAGAGAAAGAGAGGAATAGTGAGAGCATCCGACGGGGCTGGAGTCCTCTGTGCATAATTTACATGGAACCGGCGCCGGCAGAGCCAGGGGCTGGCCCCGCTCGCCCTTCGGGAGCCGGAGCGAGTCGTCGCGGGCATCTCAGCTGACAAAACTTCAATCTTTTTTTTTTTTGTGTGGTTTTTTTTTTTAAAAAGAATCGCAGCCAAAATAAGACAGAACTGCAAAATCCCAAAGTGGCCGCTTTTACACTATTTATAAAAACATGAACAGTCACTAAGGGGCAGAGCGGCGCTCCGCGCACGGCCCACTATACTTTCCCCGGGATTTTGGCCCGCTTGCGAGCGATGGCATCTTCCACCGCCTTGAGCTGCTTCAGGAGCTCCTCCCGTCGCGACAGGGTGCTGGACTTGCCCGCCTTGGCGCCCGTGGGGCCCGGCTCGGACGCTTTGCCCGGTACGCTCGTGACTTTGCTGGAGCTCTTGGACTGAGGTGAGAGCTGGCGTTTCCTGGCAGGGAGAGAGAGGAGAGGGTGGTGAGAGGGTGCTCGCCGGCAGCGCGCCACGCGGGAAACACCCCCCTTCGGCATCTGCTCCGGCAGAAAGCATCGCTCTCAGCGCCGGTGGAAGAAAACGGGTTCAAGACGCAAGGCCTGGGGTTGGAAAACCGGCTGAAACAGTAAAAGATCAGCTGCTCTGTTTGGAACTCGAAATTTAAACTCGGCGCCAGGGCAGCAACCCCCGAGGGCCGTGCCGGCTGTTGTGAGCAGCTTGCTGGGGGACGCACGTGTGCAGGGAGCTCACGGGCATACAGGCAAAGAGGGGAGAGCACCACGGGTAAGCGCAGCCAGCCCTGGAGAACGCCCATGGTCTCAAATCCTGACAGCCCCTGCCCTGCGACGCCGCTGGGTCTCGTGGCGTGGATCCGGCAGCTGCGGGGAGCTCACAAACACCCAGCGCTGCACCCCAGTTCCGCTCCGATGCTGCTCTGCACGGGGAGGACAGGAGCCACCAGTCCCCGTCGCTGGCAGCAGCGGCTTTTCCTGGATCAGGCTGCGAGCGGGGCCGGAGGCAAGCGGCCTGCGTCTCTTCCCACCGCTTCCCCTTACGGTGGGACGAGGAGGACAGGACCGGGGAGCAGAGCGGCATCGGGAGCCTGCGGGGTTTTGCAGCGCTGCCAGCTCGGTAACGCACCGAGGGCGCAGCCTGAGCCTTGGCCGGCTCCTTCTCACGACTTGGACCGTTCAGGAAAGCCTGCGCCGCTGCTGCCGCCGGCCTGCTGGCAGGGGCCAGCGGTGGGACTCGCCGTCCCCTCTGTAACGGGGCCTGCACCCTTCTGTGCTACGCTTGGGAGAAGCGGGGCTGTGCAAACACGACCCAAACAACCCCAAGCAGTTCAGAGCAGGACACAGACCCACTGTTCAGCTGCCCTAGAGAAACCCAGCGTGTCCTTAACCACCCGCCGCCTGGGCGCAGGGCACGTCGAGCCCACCCCGCGACGCTGCCAACCCAAACAGCAGCAGGCCAAGAGGGTCAAGAACCAAGGATGTGGTCTCCACCAGTCTGGAAAGGCTGAGGTTCCTCTTTGCTGCTAGAAAACAGGACCTCAGGGCCTGAAGAAGGACAGGGCTGTGGCAGCCGGGGCTAGGTTTTGGCTTGGGAAGCCTCTGACACACAGAAATTGAGGCTCGCTCGTGCCCCAGGCTGGGGAGAGGGGATGACACGAGTCCTGCCGGCCAAGGAACGCAGGAGTGCGGGACAGGGCTGCGTCTGTTTGCTCAGAGATCCTCAGAGAGATGACACCTGAGAAATGCAAAGCAGCGCCGGCTGGCTACGGGCAAGGAGGACCGAGGAAGCTTTAGGTGTGCCGCAGAAGGTGCTCCACAACCCTTTAGCCAAAGGGCTCTGAGCGGAGCACAGCCCAAGGCCCCTGGAGCCACACATCCAGTTCTGCAATGGGATATTCCCAGCACAGCAGCAGGTGCAGGCTGCCAAGAACTCGGACGTGAGCTGGTCACCTGTCACCGGAGGGGATGGAAAAGCACAAAGCCAGGGCTAGTCACCATTCAGTCTCACGCAGGGGCCGCATTCGAACATCTCGCAGCAGCAAAGCGAGCAGCTGAGGCTATGCCAGGCCTCGAAGAAAGGGAACTGGGCACCCGAGGCAGGTGCCACGAGGAGCTCGGCAGCGGGGTGAAGGGGATGTACTTTCTTTCTTGTTAGCACTACGCAGCGCTAGCGAGAGGCAGAGGCACCGGCATGACTGAGCTTGCACCTAATCCAGTTGGCTCCTCTTGCTGGGACTGACCTCAAGAAAACCCCCAGGCTCCTGCTCATTTCTGAGCTGGAACGGCTTAGCCGGTGGCTTCCGCGTGAACCCCTGAGCACCTCTGGCTCCTGCCCAGGGAGCTTCGCGTCCTTCCTCTTGTTGTGCCTCCATGGCAACTGGAAACTACAGCCAGAGAGCCTCAGAGCTGCCCCGAGAGGAGGGACTGAACCGCTGGAGAAGTGTGAGCCCCAGCTTGGCCCACAAGAGCCCCATGAGAACGAGCAGGCACTGACCTGTCCGTCTGCGCAGGAGAAGGTTTCGGGTTCTGGCCCCTCTGTCGCTCTTGCTTGGGTGAAGAGAGTCTCCCGGTTGCCTTCCTGTCGCGAGAGCCTAGCGGGAGAAGAAAAGGTGAGATGTTCTCGCTCGTCGCCAAGGTGCGGGTCGCTACCCTGCCTGCTGTGCTGTCTCGGCAGCGTACGGATGCTCTCTTGAGACCGACCAGATCGTGCCAACAAAAGGCCAAGTCCAGCAGCAGCCAGAAAAGGAACCTACTGTCGTGCACCCCGTCTTCAGGGGGAGCAGAAAAGCCAGTCAAAGCTGTGCCCCATGGTCAGCTGTACAAAACATCACCTGCGGGGAGCCGCATCGGCCCTCTCCTCACCCTCCGGCTGCTGGAACAAGGCTCCTCCACTGCGCTTTTAGGCCGGTTAGGCCGGGCTTTGCTTGCAAACCTGCGGGGCAGGGCCGGCCCTTGCAGACCGAGTCAGTGCTCCATTATCCCCCGGCAGATCATCTGGTTTGTGCGCAACGGGCACAGCAGCACCTGAGCTGGCTCCGCGCTGCCCAGATAACCGGGTGTCTTGGCTTAAACAGTGCTGGGCGAGGGCAGCTCTGCTGCTTTCGGAGCCAGCCAGGGCCAATCCACGGGCAGCATCACCCCTGTGTTTATTCAGCACAGACTGAACCATCGTGCCCTGCCTGAACAAAGCCACCGTGGGGACTCGCCCGTGGTGGGGAGCCCACTGGGGTCCTGCAACAGCGTTATATCCAGCTTTGCTGCAGCGGGTTTCCCAACCAGCGGTGTCCCAGCACACGGAGAGCTGGAAGGCAGCCTGCGTGCCCGCAGGGCTGCCCGCGAGCCCCGGGGACGAGCCGAGCAGCTCGCCCTGCTATACCGCACCGGGACAGCAGTGCTGCCAGCTGCTGATCCGTCAGTCGCACTCCAGAGAGCAACGGCGCTCGGCTCCTCGGAGCACCAGCCGCCCGTGCGCGTTAGGGCAGCCCCCCGCTCCCGAGGACTGACACCGTGAGAAAGGCAAGGCTGCAGACTCTGCAGAGGTGATCACAGCAAGGTTGCAGAACAGGGAAGCGAGACTCGGGGCACAAACACCGACCAGCTTTGCGCTGCAACGCTAGAGCGCAGGCTGCACGCCGGAGGGTGACTCTTGCTCAGTCCCAATTCAGTCAAGGGTACGCTTGCCACTGGGAGGTGAGGCTGAGGTGCCTTCAGTGCTTGTGTCCCATTTGCCACCGCTTAAAAATGCTTTATAATGTACAGACAACAAATAAAGTACATAATTACATCTACATCTATGTATCTATAAAATCAGCACAGTTTGCTAGGTCGGCCCATTCATTTGTCTGCAGCTCAGCAGTAGTTGTGAACTAGATCCCAGTGAACTTCAACCTCACCCAGTCCCTTCCATGCTGCCTTTGCAGGAGCTGAACGCAACCAGGCTATTAGCACAGAAATTTTTTCTGGCTGGCACCCAGAGTCAACAAGATACACCTACAGCTGAGACAACAGGGAAAACAACATCACGTGTCAGCGCTGGCTTGCACGTCAAAACCAAGCACCCCTGGCCGACGACTCCCCCTCTCTTTTTCAGCAGTGACAGCGGAGGCCGGAGCGTGGCATTCAGGTCCCTCTCGATGCAGCGTGCTAGCTCGGTTTTCTGAGGCGCTCACACTGCTGCTAAGGATTCAGACACAGGAGAACACTTGGAAAGCCTGTGTCTTTCTAAACATACGGGGCAGATGAGATTGTGTCACACACAAGTGGGGAAATCGTCTCATTTCGCAGGACGGGTGATCTGGCCAATTATTGCATCCATCCCGCCCCCTTGGCAGCCTGTGCTCCCTTTCTAAGCACTGCCACAAGCCTTTCTATCAGGAGAACTAAGATCCGTTGCGATGCACTGAAATACGAGGCAGAGAAGACCCCAGGACACAGTAAGGGAAAACCCTATGACTTCCACAACCACGTCCAGCGACATTACTAGGGAAGAGGAGGCCGCCGTGGGATGGATGTGTCCCTACAGCGGAGCTGAGCGTGCCGCATCTTCAAAGTGAGGGCTGTTGCTTTTTTTTTTTTGCAGTGGCATTACACAGACATAGTGGAGCCAAGGTACTCGCAACGCGCGCCACAAGACAGCTAGGCAAGGCCGGATTCGGCCTGCCCAGGGCTGACCTCACCTCGCTTACTTCACACACCGGAGCGTCTCACCTCCGCCGTGTTTTTGCAGCAGGACGGCTAATACGCCCGCGTTATCTGGTGGCAATCGCACACTCTGAGGTTTTGGAAGGACGCATGCCCGCAATTAACCTCTCCAGCGCGTGGACTCTTGCAGCAGAGACTTTCACGGGACATTTGTCGCTGGAGCACCGCCTCGAGCAGCGGAGCAGGAACCCAGCCAGGCCAGGAGTCCCTGGGATGGCTGATGTCTCACCTCTGTCAGGTGACAGGTTCGCCCGTTTGGCTGGAGGAGAGGTCGGCCTGTCTTTGTCTGCTGGCTCGTATCTCTTCCTGCTTCCTTTGTCAGCTGCCTGAAAGGGAATTAAAACAGACAACGGAGCTGAGCGGCCACTTCCCTCTGGGGAGGGAAGCAGGCAGAGATATTTCCTGTGACGGGTGCCCGTGATGCGCTGGCTCGCTCATGCAAGCACGTCTCCTATTAAATCTTCGTGCATACCAGTCCCAACCATCACTGGCACCACGTAATTCCCCTACCATGGTAAGCAAACAGCAACATCCTCTGGCACTGGGGCTAACGCTGCGCCGTCTTTCACGGGCTATTTTCATAATTGCCAGAAACGGTAAAAGAGCAGCATTTTGTAGAGTTTTTTTCGGCAGCACCAAGGATAGCAAATGTCAAGGAGGCATGTGGAGCCGTGCCTTCTTCCAGGATCCGACCATGCCAGCCGGTAGTTATGTGTAATTGCACACTCCTCCCCACGGAGCATGCTTCACAGACTTGATAAAGGCGCCTCACGTCATAGCACAGGGAAGTAGAGAAAACTGTGGCCTCCGACTGCAATGGGGAATTTGGACTGTCAGAAAAACAACATTAACGCTTCAAAACCAGGAACCTACCCACGTGACTAGGGCCAACACCCTGCTCCGGCACAAAACCCCACGAGGCTGAACTCTCCCACGTGATCTGGATTGCGATCTCAGCCGAAGGCACCAAACCGGGGCATCGGGCTCAGTCGCGAAGGGGAAAAGCGCCAGGCTCCCCGTGGAAAGCGTGGCTGGTGGCAGGCACCCCAGAGAGGCGAGGCAATCACCACTTTTACCTCCTGACTCAGTTAATGACTCGTCAGCAGTTTGCTCCGGAGCGGGCAGTGGGAGGAGAGCTTGCTCGGAAGCGTGCGGGAAGCATGCTTTCAGTGGGCAAGGCCCCAGCGCATGTGGGACTGCGCCGCGCACGCCTTCGCCTCGGTGCTCCGGCTGCAGCCTTCGAGAAAGCGGGGAAGAGCCCTTGAAGCTGCAGCAGGAATGTGCCCCAGGGGAGCCGCCAACACAGTCCCAAACTCAAGCCACCACAGGGTGTGTGCTGCCAGACTGGTTCTGTCTGCCGCCCTTCAATCCCAGCTGCAGACCTACCCGGCTGAGCTCATCCCCACCGCACGGAGCCTGGAGCTCCCCTTCTGCCAGCCCCAAGACCCAGCATCCATCCCGTCCGCTCCTTGGACCCCCCGTGAGGAGGGAATTGCACCCACCCCACCCCTCACCTTGTTCAAGAGCGTCAGCTTGATCTCTTTGTGAGCGCTGAAGCCCCCTTGCTGAGACTGGGGGGCTGAGGGCTGCTGGGTCTGGAGGAGCTGCTGCGATTTGCTCCCCTGAGCGGGCTTGGCTGATTTCAGGAGCTGAGCGGGCACGTCCCGTTTCCGCTTCTCCTCTTTAGCACTATCTTCTTTTTTTGACTTTCCTGTTGAAACCAGAGAGCAGATGTAGTGACTTGTGACCGATTCCTTTCGCCTGCCCTCCCTTGAGAAGGCAGGGCAAGAGGATGCTGGTCGAGGGACTGAAAAGCCCACACCAGTTAGCACAGCACATGGCCCCAAGGCTGAAAGATTCAGGAAACCAGAATTTCTGCAAAGAGGACGCCTAACATAAAAGACAAAGAACAAAAGGCTCTTGCTGTCAATTCTGCTACAGTCCAAAAAGAACAGAGGAAGAGCAACATGATACTGGAGTCGTCCAGAAGATTTAGCATCACCTCGCAAGGGTGAAAGAGAACATGGTAAGAGAGGGGGCATCAGGCAGAGCTCCCAGGCAGGAAAAGGCATCTTTACAGCCAGAGACACATGGATGGAAGGATGTGAACGTGTATTTGCTCCACAGCCTCCCTTCTCCATGGTCTCACCCTCCTCAGGTGAAGCCTCCGGGCTCCTCTAGTCTACCCCAGCCACAAGCGTCTGCCTCTGCTCAGCAATTTTCCTGGAGCCCACAGCATCACCAAGCAAGCTGTATTTGGATCTCTGCTCCCCCCACCTTCTTTTCCCGGGACCCCTGGGAGAAGAAAATACCAAACCAGGTACCTCTACCTTTCTTCTGCTGCGCTGGGGTTGGGGATCGGGAGCTGGCTGAGGAAACAGGACTGGCCAAGTCCGCGTACATGTCTTCGGAGTCGGCGCTGCGTACAGAGCTGCTGCTAGAGGAGGCACTAGAGACAGAAGAAACGCTGCTCACGCTCAGGGACCTGGAAAGAGCCAACAGCCCGTTACAGTCACGAATGCAACAAGAAGCAGGCAGCGATGAGACAGACACCTTTGTTTCAATTCCCCTGAGTGGCTGGGATGTCAGAAAGCTGCTAAGGCAGGCAATAACCAGGAAGAGATACAGGCTGTGTCTCCTGGGATGCAGACGATATGAAAAATCCCAAACATGTTAGATGCAAGTCTAGAAAGTACCGTTTATTTATAAACAGGATTAAGGCAACATGCGAATGGGTCACTGTTTCCCCAGGTAAACAAAAAGTGAAAGCAGGGTGTGCGCTATCACGTACAGGTCAGTGTTATGGCTCAGGTCAAGAGCTCCCTGGCAACGTTTCTGTTGTCTGGCACACATTTATTCATGGAGGCTTTGAAAGCCCTGGAGTCCTACAGCCCACAGCTCCTGCCCAGCTCCCCAGGGTACAGGAGAGCCCAGCTGCCTGTTTTGAGGATGCACATACTGTCATGACTGATAATGACAGGGGAGACGGCTATAAGATGGCTATCTTCTAATAGTGCCTATAAGATGGCTATCTTCTAATGGATTCACAACATTAAAAATGACAATCATTATAGTAAGGGAGACTTTCTACTTAGAAATGTATCAGACAAAAGTACAGGGCTATGCCTCAGACTTCCCTTCAGGGGCACACCATCACCGCAGCGGCTCCAAAAATCCCAGCTAGCCGGGAACCGGCTGGCGTCGCAGCCACCGGCACGCGGGACCAGGCGTACGCTAACTACATGAATATTTAGGCAGCCTCTCCAGCAGGTTCTGCAGGCCACACCGACTTCTGCACTCCAGCAAATGCTCTGCCAGCAACGTCCAAGCTCACTTGCTGGAAGCTGGCTTGCGTACGACTGAACGGGCTGCGGCAGCTGCAGCGCAGACAAGCCCTGGAACGAGCTGCAAAGTCGCTGCCCGCTGGTATCCTGACAGAGACGAGTTTTGAGAGGTCACATCGACTCTTGCAACGGCAACTGGATGAGCCAGAAACTCCTTCTCCAGGAAAACTCCTGGCTGCAAGGTTGCGACAGCAAATCTGGTTTGGGCATAGACTATATTTCCTATGCTTCCTTCTTTTCCACGCACCTGTAAAAGCGGCAAGCACAGCCCTGGTGCCACACAAGCAACACCTGCATTAAGTTTTCCCCATCTCCTCCTCTCGAGCCCCGTACGGCAGGCCAGCGCAGAGCCAGCGTGCCCGAGCGCTCTCTGAACCTCTTGCATCACCCTTGCCTGATCTGATGAATGCGACAAGCATGTAGTAAACAAGTTTGTATTTCCATAAAATAATGCGGATGTTGAACCTTGGAGTTTCACAGAGTTCAGATATGTGAATTACCGCTGGTCAGAGCCAAGTCCTACTTAATCCTCTAGTTTTACACTACAGGCCTGCTTTTAAATCTATCATAGGGAAGCGTCAAGGCTGGCTGTGAGGTTTCAGGGATTCCTGTGTGTGAACAGATGTAAAAAAACCCCTTTGTAAAAAACCCGAACAAAAGACTTGAAAGGGTTTATTTCATGGCTCTTTACTGGAGGGAGTTAGCTGTTTACAAATCCTGCAGACTAACAGCCATATAACTATTCACTTGGGGCTAAACACAAAGGGAACTGGCTGTGCAACTTTACCAGCAAAATAAAAATACCATTAGCCGGGCCTTTTAGGTGTTTTCTGACCTACCTCTCCCGACAGGCCAAGCATCTTCCCTAAGGACATTCAGTAATCAGAGGTAGCAGAGGTTTAGAAGAGCAAAGCTCCATAGCCTGAAACTGTTACCTTGTAAATAAATTAGGATGTGGGATCCCCCTGGCCATAAGGAGATGTTTTGGTCATAATTTAGGTAAAAATGGGCAGTTCGGCACAGATGACAGATTATTTCCTCGAATAAGCCACGAGGACACTACCAACGTTGTACTATTGTCATGACTCAGGATTCGTAACACCACACAAAGAAACAATCTTGTTTCACGTCCCCATTACCTATAGCTTCTGACACTTGAAGCCAGAGCAAGCTTTCGCCTCAAGAAACCACAACAGTTAAGGAGGGTTATCATCTCCTCCTGCTTCAACAAAGGTTAGGAAGGGTCGAGGCTGTACCTGGATTTCCTGGACCCAGACGGGGAGTGGGAGACTGAGGCAGACGACGACCTGGAATGAGATCTGGAGAGAGACCGAGACAAGGACCTAGATCGGGAACTGGAACCACTGTAGCTGCTGGCACTGCCGCTGATGCTGCCGCTGATAGTCCGCCTGCAAGACAGCAAACGACATCCTCACCTCGCTGCGCTCCGCCGTGAAACGGGGTTAGAAGAAACTGTTTAGGGGCAGTTTGAGCATGACGCTGTTGTGCTGTATTGTATACAAGATTGGTGCTTTGCAAATGTAATTGTTTCAGGTGTTCTCCTCAACCTTGCGTTCCCAGTCCTGAGGAAGCATCTGTTTTCTGAACAGGAGGTGTTTCATGCAAGGCTGAATAATGCTAATGAGAGCCAGGCAAAGAAAAAACTGTGTAACACAGTGGGACTGCCTTGTATTTATTTCAGGCTATACAAATCATCATACGCATTTTTTGTGACTAACACAGCAGTACTAGCCTAAATGGAGCTGTTTTGTCATTTGCACAGCAGGGAGAGTGTAGGGCAGTGGGGTTTGTGTGGGTATAAGCATGAAAAAAACAACCCCAAGACTGGAATAAAGAATAAGGGAAGGTGACTAAAGACATCTAAGATTATTATTAACTAGTTAAAATAAGTGAAATGGAAACTAGAACTGACAGAGTTTCTAGGGAAAAGAAACTGTCACGATCAGTTTTCACCTACGGAGTCATAACTGCTCAGCCCAGGCCTTTTCATTAGCTACTGGGAAGAACCAGGAGATGCAATCCCACGCAAAATTAAGAATTGACTCGGGATGCTTCTGAAAACCTGAACGGAAAACAGACTTACAGCCATCTTCAAAACACACTGACAAAAAGCATCATCCAGTGATCCAAGAAAACCAGGTATGCCTTACTGCAGCCATAAAACATTCTCAGTCTCCTCATGTGCTCATAAAACAGAGTTTCTAGTAAATACACTTCTTACGCACCAAACTACTGCTTCCATAAACTAGGCACATAGGTACCGTACTGCTATTTCTAAACTTCTAACATAAGAAGGATGTATGATGAATTTCAGCTGTGCTTAGCTGACTCCGTGTCCCTCCAAGAACAGGCAATGCTACCTGCATTTATCCTGTAACGTTTTTAAACACAGTACAACGGATTAAGCCTGATAAACGTATTTAAATACATAAATGCTCCTTGTTTGAAAACTATCAGAAGCCTCTCTCATTTCAAATGCAAAGGGAGGAGAAAAAGACAACAAAGCCAAACAGAGGACAGAAAGAAAACACTTGAAACATTCAGACTAGTCACCCAGGATGAAGCCAGGAGGAGAAAGTAGAGCTGGGGAGCCAGCTGTGCACCAGGGACAGCAAAAGTAGCGGGTTTTCCTCCTCTCCTCCAGCAGTACTGCTGGACGCTGACGGACCAACTCCTGGGACCACACAGGAGACATACTCCCTGCATACTGGCACGTGTTTAGAGTAAACAGGGTCCAAATCCATCACCACAAACCTCGACCCTCCAACACGTCAGATCTGCTCTCTGAACGCACCTCTGCTTCCTCACTGCGTGGCCTCCACAACCAGCGGCTCTCAAACATGCCTTTTTTTTGCACTCCAGACCCTGCCTTTTGGCACATTTCATGTATTCCACCTACTTCATCCCCCAACCAGCCTTCAGAGCCAGGAGCCACTTGCTGTGACAAGTCACTAACATTCACCCCCAACTCCTTCCCTCTCTTCTCGTTTCCTTCCTGCCCCAGGAAAGAGATTTCTCCTTTAATACTGGAGAGCCCTTGTAGTTGGTACTCCGGAGAGAAACTCAGGATTTGCTCTATCTTCCAGGAGATCAAGCCTCACTCCACCCCGCAGCTTTCTTACCTCCTGGGTGGAGTCCTTGTCTGACGTTCCTTCCTTCTTGCCTCTCGATTATCCCCTGGTTTGGCTGGCTCTGGTGCAGCTGTTGTAATTTTAGTGAGTGGCTGAGGGACTGGAAGGGCAGCTAGTTTCTTCACAGATTTTTCACTACAAAAATTAAGATTTTCATGTGCTTGATCAAACTCGGTAGATACAGAACACAGATATTCTCAAAAGCGATGAAATGCATTCATGTTTGTTGTTGACTAAGTACTATATAGATATGATTACTGTAGCTACAGACACATGGCTATTTCACCAAAACACCCTCAAACAATACGGATTCCCCTAAAGGGATCTGTTTCCCGTGTTCCAAATCAAGTCACCTTTGCAGAGACAAGTTACTGTACAACAGCCAATTCTGGAGACATTCGACTTGTAAATTAACTAACGAAGCAGACTGTGTGGAATCGCTGTTTCTTAACCGTTCGACTCTGCGCATCTTTATCCAAAACACATACACCTACTTAAAATCTGCCAGTCAGGCTTCAGAATCAAACGCACACAGTTTATGCAAAAATGCTCTTTTCCACGCCATCACACGGCTCAGCAGGGCGCAAAAGAGCCTGTGTGCGCAGATGTCCCTCGGCCCCGTCCCGTGGCTGGCGTCACCCTGCGGAGCACTTGACGGGTAACGCCATCACCGAGTACCGCTACGCCACGTCTCTGGGACTTTATCTAGCACCCGCTACGCGAGACGGGCATCGCTTTGGCTCTTCAGCGCTGCTCACTTCTGGGCTCAGAGCACTCCAACCTCTGCTCTAATAGCTGGTTACTGCTCAACGTCCCCAGCACTGATGTCACGCCTACTGTTAACTGGGGAGGAGGCGTCTGTCTGCATGCAAAAATAGAGACTGTTAATTCCTCTTCTTGTACTTAAGAATATCTGTATTTATCCCCTGCAGAACACAGGATTAAGTGTGCACAATGTTACGCAGCAAAAAAAAAAATCCCCGTGCTAGTGCAGGCTGCTGGCATGTGTTACCAAACCAGCACTGCAATGGGCACCAGAAGGGCGTAAAGACGACGCTGCAGGTGGAGAGCCTGTCCTTACAGGGCTGAACCCTCCGAGTTGAGAAGCAGAAAAAACAAAGCAGGTCAATAAGGTACAAGAAGTGTGGCAAAGGGGATTGTCCTATATCCTGGAGAATTCAGGGGGATTCCCATGGTGTAATTTATTTGCAGGTCACCTTAAAAGAGGTGACATCACTACAGTGTTATGTCACCCTCCAACGTATCCATAATTTACTGTGTATTACAGGAGTTTGTGAAATAGCAACTTCAAGTATTTAAAAGGGCAGGAGCGCTGGCATAATCTGCCAAAAACAGTTTCATAGCTATAGTACTGTTTTAATTTGTCTCCAACGTTAAAAGCAGATGAGGTGGAACCATTTCTTTATTCTAAGGCTGTGAATTAACTAAAGCCACAGTAGAGGAATGAATGAAACTTTCTTATAGCTCCTATATAAATGTATCTGCACACACAGAAAGTTTAAACAGTAAATCATGCATGTGTTTAAACACTCATGTATACATATAGTACTTAAGGATACCTGTACAGTTTAACTTGGATTTAATAAGTAAAAGTGTCATCATTTAATTAAATATGCAAAGCTAAGCACTCTTCTACGCAGGTCATATTTGCATCTTCCATTTCTTCCTTAAACTGTCAACCAGGTCAGAAGGGTCTGACTCGGGGATTAGGCTACTGTGGGGAGCCTCTTCTGCCCTGCGTTACCAAAGCGGAGACGAAGCCTTACCCTTTACCAGCAGGTGGTAACAACTCCCCTTTGGCCTTCGCAAGCGGCTTGTGTGGAGACGGTGTTGGAGAAGGAGAGGGTGAAGATGAGAAGGACCGTGATCTAGAAAGGAAGGACACATCACTCAGCCTGGTCTCTGGAACTGCAGAAGGCTTTCCTGGCTTTCCATGCAGTTAGCCACCACTCCCTCCTTCGGCTAGTAACTGCAGCCCAGGAACTAGTCCCTGTGGGGCTGAGCTTATCCTAGTTTCCTATCCAGACTCCGCTCAACAAAACCAACTTCTGTCACCAGATCAGTGGTCAAAGTACAAAAGAAAAGTTAAAAATAGGGTCGGCTGCAAGAGAGGCGCTCTCAGGTATTCCACACCAACACCTGAGGCTTTCTCCACACTTCATTCTCTCCTTAGCGACAACACGTCTGCAGGAAAGTAAGTAGGATTTTGACTTGCAAGTTCAGCATGATTTGTTTCAACCTGCTTTATGTTCCTGTAACTCCTAGTGCAGTTTATCCTTTAAACAGCAGCAAAAAAAAAAATCTTGGGAGAAAGACACAAAAAATACATCTAACTGGATATCTATCATTTCTGGAACACAAGGAGAAAAAAAAAAAAAAATCAAGTGGAGTATATCAAAGCCAACAGATGAAAGGGCAAGAGCTGTTTCCTAGGATCAGGACTGACCAAAGAGGCAAGCCACTTCCACAGCACACCAGATGCTGGCGTTCAAGTGATTCACCCCGCTGCCAAGACTGGAAGTACCCTTCTTGCAGCCTTGGGCTTCAGAGCGCCAGGCACCTCGGTGAGTGGCTTTCTGAAGAACAGTTAGGCACCTGGGTGTTCCTCACTCTCCCACCTTCAGAGAGAGGCATGCTAATCGACGTGTGTCACCTACACTTGGCATTGTCACGCGAGGAAGAGAGCCTGAAACGGGGCGGATGGGGGAAGGTCAGCCTCCTCCCCCAGAAACACGTACGTGCTTGCGTCGAGATCAACTCCCACCTGAGCCTTTCCTAGGACAAACCACCTCTCCAAAAGTGACACTGTGAGCACCCATCAACTGCGTGATCCACTCTGGGTATCTGTGTGATTTCAGCTCTGAAGAGGTGCCTATCTAGGGAGCCAGTTCTCCTACTATGCATATTCCAGACTTGGGAAACTGTCTGCAGGGGCAAGGAAGTGGCAGAGTAATAAGCATGCCTCTGTTTAATCAGCATGGGACACTGAATTGCTACTTTGAAGTGTCAGGACTATCACAAGACACAACTGCACAACTGCTTTAATAAAGAAATGTGATTTGCCTCTTTAAATAGAAATTCCAGTGCAATAGAAAAGAGATGCCAGGAACTTCTTCCAATCACCAAATGCAAATGACGGAAACGTTAATCTCAGCCAGGCTCCTACAACCGCTCAGCTACCACAGGCATGGGAACAGCCCAGCCACACCAGCACGGTACTCGCGGGTGGGGGTACTGGGGAGAGGAGGGGGTGGCTGACGTATCTGCTTCATTCAACAACCAACCCGGCAGGCTGCCCAGCAGCCTGTCGTATTCCCTCGCTCAGGAAAGTAGTTTGAACGTTTTATTTCAAGAGTTGGCTATTTGCTTTTAAGTAGCAGCAGAAGTAGCTGTTAGCGAGTGTTTGGAAAACAGTATACCATTACTTTCCAATCCAAGGAGCCATTACCTGGACCTGCTGCCTGAGAAAGAGCTGTGTCTTGAAGAGCGACTAGAGTAAGAGCTGTAAGAAGATGATCTGGAACGAGATCGCGAGGAACCTGAACCAGAGTAGGTGGATGAACGAGAAGAGGACCTGAAAGAAAAATATTAAAATTCAGCGGCTCTCGAGAAGTCCTCTGAGACCAAAGTCTTGTTTCCAGCACACTCTCCCAAGTTCTCAAACTCTGCTCCAAAAACCACCTGCCTTCTCCTTGGTGACCTGTCAGGACTACAGCCTCTCCTCGGTCCCCCCTTTTCTTTTAGGGAGGATCCTGTTGCTGCTACCCGCTTTGCGCCCTTGAATAGGCCTCCCCTCCTTTAGCTACTGACTTTCCATCCCTTTTTGGGAACTCCTTCCACGCATTTGTATGCCTTTTCACCAGACAATCCCCTGATAGGTCGGGTCACACAGGTAGGAGAAAACAGAAAAATCTCAGGTGCAGTGATCCCAGCAAGAAAAGCTATCTGCTTCAGGAGGACTTTGGTTTTTAGATCTGTATCTTCAATCCAGCATGTTCCTCATTCCTCTCTGATACTTTTTTCCTCCCTCTTTTCAGGAGTTTCAAGTTCAAGCATTTAAAGAAAATGGATCCAGCTTATACCTTAACTCTCCCAGACTCAGGGCGCTTCTTTCTGAAAGGTGGTTTTTATCTTGCACCTGTTGGTTTCTGAGCTCCACTGCAGCCCTCTGGGGCTCTGTCAAGCCTCCAAAATCCCCGTTTTTCCCCAGTAGCATCATCATGCTACTCCTGGAGCAGGCTCGCCTCATCCCTCCAGCACTCCTAGAGTGAAGAGGCTCCAATCCTTACAGCTTCCAGCTCCTTCTGCTCCTATTAAGGTCAGTTTTCATCTAGGTGAGCTACTAATCATCTGGACTGTACCAGAGTCTAATTCCCTGAAGATCCCTTTTCCAAGGATCTCTTTCCTTAGTCTTCAACAGATCTCACCTCTTCACAGCACCCACAGTTGTATGCCCCCTTTGGCTTCCATCTCACTACCTATACGCTGGTGTCCATAGCTGTTACTGGGCAGCAAGCCTTGAACTGCTTTCCCAAACATCTCAGCTTCCACCGACAAGAGTGATGCTGCAATTCCCTGACACACGATCAAGGCTCGGATGTGGCACGCTCTTTGCCTTCACTTACCTTGAAGACCCAGAAGCAGACGCTGAAGAAGCAGAGGTTTTTCGGCGCCTACGCGCACGGCTGGGCGAGACGGACACACCAAGTTTCTTTTTGGGGGACTTGGATCGGCGCCAGGGGTCCTTCCATTCATCTGCTCTCTTCGACTGAGTGGTGGTAATTGTGGTTGCCTCCTTCTCCTTCTTTGGTGGCTCAGGCTGACGGCTGGAAAACAGAGCAGTTAAGCAGATGCGATTTTTTTTTTTTTTTTATATATAGTAAGGCTAATAGAAACACAGGGCCAGGAAAAGATCTCATAAATTCATTCTTCATACCAGTACTAGCTCTTAACCTCCACGGCAGGATATTCAGCATCATCTGGGGGTGATGAAGGCTTAGAACAGCTATCATTTTGTCAATCAGTGACCGCAAGCCCTTCGAAGCAGCAGTACCTTCAAGTTTTGTGAACTACTTTGTCACACTGACCGACCAGCGACCTGCTAGCTGATTTCAGCTTTGGCTTTTGGCCTCCAAGAATAGGAACCAAGCACATGCAAGAGGGAAGGGAAGGAGAAACCTGGTTCTTCCTACGCCTATGCCAAGTAGCTAGAGCTGGAGCAACCCAAACCTGGTAGGCAGCAGGCAGTGCAATGAAAATACTAAACAGAGCTAGACTAAGGGCAGACTTTGAGCGTGCATCTGAAACACCTTCTCAACGCAGCAAACTGCTGGAAAAAACCAGCAGGTGCCAAGAGAAGAGATTCAGCCTGAATTACTCTCCTACAGTTCCCTTATCAGAACATCACATGGGACTGTGTCATAAGCCTTACCACAGCCAAGACACATCGATCTGTTTTTACCCTTACAAAGGGGACGGTTACCTCATCAGCTGAGCATAAAGCAGTTCATAATGGCTGTTTTATCACCACATTATTCTCTAGGTGCTTATAAACACCATTGAACATGTTGCTCTCCTGTCGTTGATAACCATGAAGATGTGATGAGTCAGGCTAGATATCTCCATCTCCTCCCTTCCGTTTTAAGGGCTCCAGTTGCATTTCCCCTTTTTCTTTGGTTCTCTGGGCTTCCCCTCCCCTCCAACCCTCTGAAAATAATTCAGGGCTAACTTTTCAGCATCCACACTGGATAGTTCCTTAAGTACTCCAGGCTGAGTTTCTTCAGGCATAGACTTTACCACCTCTCTTATCTATGGGTGATTTAACTTGGGATTTTTCCTCACCCTTACTCTAACCTGCACATGACTGTTCAATTACCTGCTCATAACCTTCTCCCTCGAGTTTTAGGCAAAGTCTGTGCTTGCTTAAAGGTTTATGAAGTCTGTTGTACTCATCAAATTACCAGTACAATGATGCGTTTATTACTTTTCTCAAAATAATGAACCCTCTCGCTCTGAGAATTTGGGGGAGGAAAGGCACCTTCCATCGCTGGGTTCAGCCAGTACCACCCCATTAGTCACACGACTGAAGCAACCACTCCCCACACAACTTCCTCTACCTTTTGAGATAAAACAAGCAACCTCCAAGTTTTCTAATAATTCTATGGACCGCATTTCTTGCCACAACGCTTTTTCAACATACAACAGGATAATTAAAGCTCTTCGTTAGCAGCCTGTCCTGCCCTTTGAAGGCTTCACTAGTCACTAAGGAGTCGCATCTCCTCCTTGCTTGGCAGTATTAAGACACAGTCTCAACACAGTTAAAACTCCTGGAGTCGGGGAAGAGGCGAGAGGCCGTAGAACTTGTATACGCTGACTTTAAAATCCAAGTGCAGCACCCTACTCTTTCCCTATCTTTGCTGATATAACTACAGCAATTTTACAATTTGTCCCACATCTATCTCGGTATACACAGAATTTTATGGGAGGAGAAATTCTTCTTTCGCATTCACCTCTCCCACAAATCTCATTCCAGCCTCAGAAGAGGACGCTTACGTACTAGCACACAAGATTGCTGACTCCCTAGTAAGAGAGTCCCAAGCAGGGTTACAGCTCAGCATTATTCACCAGCATCTCCATTTAGCATCATCACCCTTTCCAGCGCTGCTCTGACATACGCTATTTAACACGGCACATGTTATTTGCAGTGAGTTGGTCTGGTTTTCCATATTATAGCAACAACTATATCTGAGTATCCAGTCATGGAGGAAGACTGTGACTCCGAATATGGGATTAAGATAGACTGGACCTATTATTTATACTCTGGTAACGCTAAATAGTCACAGTCAGGATCAAGCTGTCATTCCAGCAGATGTAGTACAAACTCATTTTGAAGCCATCTTGACCTCTGGAGTATCTTCAAAGCAACTAAGCACAAAGCGGGGAAAAAGAGAAGGTTGGGAACAGCCTACACACCTTGCATCAAGCAGCAGGCTAAACAGCAGCAGAAAGGAGGAGGAGAACACCATGCGGGGATGCTCGTGAATAACACTAGACTACGTCCCGCTGTGCTGTCCCCTCCCGAGGGACCACACTCTGCACGCTCTGGGAGACGCAGGGGAATCTTCTGCTGGCACAGGCAGGCAGAGAGGCAGCTCCACCTCAAGACTTGGATAAAGCCTGCTGAGAAGCTTTTCACTGCAGTGTCCGAGGTGATAGAAACGTGAAAGACAACACTAACGAATAACCTCGCCCCTCTCCAGGCTCAACTCTCTCCTGTGATAGTTTTTAGAAAGACAAGGCTCCTACAGAGTTTATTCTCTGTCTCTCAGGAAAACCCCAACTCGCCCGCATTCGTGTCCAACAGCAGCACACCCTGGGAGCTGGACCTCAGCTCAGACCCCACGTGGGAACAACTTACGCTGAACTCCACAACTCGGGCGCGAGCTTGGAGCAAAGATGACTACGAAAGCAAATCTCATTACTTGCACCTATTACCTGGTTTGATGCAATTCTCTCTCGATGAAGTCATTTTCTGGAGGAAAGGTTTTTTCCCCAGGAAAACCACAACAGAAAGCCTCGTTTCTGGATAAGCTTTGGCTTTTTGACTCAGCAGTAAATATGTTACCATACCATAGCCAAGAAAGAAAGAGGATGCTCGTGTCAGGACATTTTCAAAGTCTTTCCTCAAGAGCTACCTGCGTACCCAACATGTAGCATCACCAAATAAACTTGTTCAACTTAATACGAGGGACTGGTATCTGATGCCACTTGGCTCGTCTCCTCCAGTGGAATTCAGGAATCAGAACTGAAAGTAAGCCGGAGCAACTGCCAAGATCCTCACCACCCGCCTTAGACTAACATCTCAATTACAGCCTGTACGAGTTTCACCGAAGAGACTATTAGAGGCTACCAGCCCATGAAACAGTCGGCGCTTCAATCAAATCCGCTCCTGCATACTGATAGCGTGCAGCCGCTGGGATGAAAGCGGAGGAAGCTGTAAGGCTCGCAGGGGACAGCCCGCGGAGACGGGGCAGCGGGCAGCCGGGCTGGGGCTCGCAGCCCAGCTCAGGCGGGAAGGCTGCCCAGAGCTACGCCGAACACGCTATCTGCTCCCGGTGCCGCACGGCCGGGTGGGTCGAGCGATGTATCGGAGCCTGAGAAGGGGGAGGCTTTCTCCTCGCTTTCACTCTTACAACTGGGTAATTTTCACTTCCCGCCTTGTGCTGGATCTGGCGCTCGCTGGAGCTCTCCGTGTGCCAACTCAACTCCTTCAGTCAACAGGCAGAGCGGAGGAAAAAAAATAAAAATAAAAGCAGTTTGCTGCTGGGTCAGCAAGTCCAGCCAGCCCATGGTAGGGTTTGAACAACTGTGAGAGCTGACCCATGGCGAAGAGAGGAGGGAAGGAGAGAAGCAGCCCGGGTGCTTCGGGCTCAGGGCACTTCACACGAGTTCATCCTCAGCCCAGCGCAGCGACCCAGGCTGCTGCAGCCCGTGCCGCAGGCAAACCTAACACGCTTCGGCACAGAGAGTGGCTGGCAGAAGAGTCATAGGCTACCAAAGCACACGTGTGAATCCCGGTCTCCTTTTTCACCAAATTCCATTTTTGAGGAAACATTTCAAATATTTGAGAATTAACTCCCTAATTAGGTAAGCCTATGCCACAAGGTTTAAAAAAAAAATTAGGAGTAAAAGAGACTGACAAGACACATTGATCAAAAGCAGCTTAATTTCCTTCTAGAGCCCCGAGGAGCAACATCCTGCGTCACCAGGGCACGAGCAAGGTCTGCAGAACTTCGCTATTTCCGAAGCCCATTTTAACCTTAAAATAACTAAATGTTTTATTTTCCAGAACGAACACGTTAATGCATATTTGGCTGGAATTTAATTACAGCAATCAAGCGGAGAACTGAAGCTGAACGTGGCTTTGGCAACGAGAGGAGGAACAAAGGCAGCTCCAGCTGGCAAGGCGAACCACAGCGTAGGTCAGCCAGCTCCCAACCGCACGCGCTCCGGCTCCCAAATAAACCCCGTTTGAAGCACGTCACTGAATTCGACAAGAATTTGGAGGGGGAAAAGCGGAGCCGCACGGCTCAAGTTTTCCTCCTCATGTATTATGCAAATGACGCCAAAGCATTTCTAATCTTAGAGGGAAAAATAGGCTTGCCAGGGAAAGTGCTTCCTTCCTTCCCCCTCACCGTGGGACACGGCTCCCACAGGTAACGCAAACCTTATCATCCACAGTCACCGGTGACGTCAGCCTGGCTCCAGGGCTACTGTTTTGGCCGGCAGTTACAGCTCAATCTTCTGAAAGAGGAAAGTCCACTGATGATTTAAAAGCCTTTTCGTTTCTTGCAGGAAAGCAAGCGTTGCGTCAGCAGCACCGGCGCGAGTTTTCCTTCAGTGTCAGTGGAATTTTCCAGAGGAAGCGGACTCGAGGAACGACTGGAGCCCTGTGCCAAGGCAGTTGTGAACGGACCTGCAACTGCTGCAAAACAAACTCCGGCAGTGTGCATGCACACTGGAAGATTTTTCCCGTTGCGGCACAATAAAGTCACTGGTGTGGCTGGAGAGGGACAACAGCTCCCGAAAGCCACCTACGCGCAGCTACGACGGGAAATGCTGAACCTTGGAGCCGGTGCTAATTGATCTTGGTGAAATATTAGCAAAGGATATGCTTTTCTCAAGCTGTTTCGATCTAAAGCAGAGTTATCAGTTGCTTTAAAAAAAAAGATTTCTTCAAAGCCTGATGGGGAGAGGCTTTGAAATTAAGTAGTGGAGATACAATCTGAACCTACAGTATGAAATCATCACAGCAGGTAGATAAACATATCTGAGATGTGATCTACCCTAAGGGCTGAGCATTTGACGCCTTGAGAGCCTCCTCTAAATGAGAAGTACCCACGTGCAGCGATTCTGCCCCGGTCTTTGCAATGTTTTAATAAAATCCAGCGTGTGGGATCTCTCCAGTAATTCCATCTCTGAAATGCCAAAGAAAAACACATTCCTTGAGATCCACATCTGAGTCATGCAATGCCCTTCATCTTGATTTATGGTTACGAAACCCTTCTCCTTTTACTGTGGAAGTGGAGGCAGAACCTCAAGAACCATGAAGACTAACAAACTCCAGTCAACAGAAATGCTTTGTGGAGAACTTTGAAAAGTTTTGCTGATTTGGTTGGTGGAGAGATTTTATTATGGCTACCTTCCCAAACGAACTGGGAGTGTAAATAAAAGCGAAGCTGTCTAACCAGGTTCCAATGCTCCAGCTGGAAGCCGCGCCACAAAAAATGGGGATGTAAACAAGTTATTATAATGTTTATCACCGCAGCGTTACCATACAGGGCACTCGACTGTGAGTCCGAAGAACTGCATAGCAGCACGGAGCATGTTCTGTACGTGGGGAGAAGGGAAATCCTCTTCTGAGCGGCGCTGCACCGTGTAGCACTGAAGGCAGCATGGCAGACCCGCTGTGTGCAGGAGAAAGAGAGGTCCGTCTCAAGCTGGAGCCGATAAACCTCTCTTCAGCCGGGGAAACCCAACGGCCTGGGGCCATTTGCTTCTCTGAACTCACTGCTCTCCAAGAAGCCACCCAGGGAAGGTGCAGACACCTGGAGAGCAAATCTGTGCCTCCTGACAGAGGCTGCTTTTCCCCCTCAGTAGCTTTTCATGGATGTAAGACTAATTCAGAGCACTCCAGGGTCTTACTGATGCCCGACTCAAAACCAAAACGAGCGCGCAGCTGTCTATCCTGCCCGCTCTTCCTCCTGTGGCAGCACAAACAGGAACAAATGAAGGATTCCTTATAAGAAACAGCCGACATTTCCATAGGGAAAAACTAAGAGAAGACAAAATCCACCAGCCTACTGCACCATCTTTATACAACAGGATGAGATGCTATTACCGAGCCCACCAAAACAGCTGCTTTCGTACAGAGCTCCTGCCAACCACGCTCAAAAAACAGGGAGCAGATCCAGCTGGTGGCACGGGGAGACCTGAAGCTGTCAGGAAAGATGACGACAACCCAGGAACACTTAGAATTACAGATTCTTCTGAAAAACGAGTTCAGTCGGTTTGTGATCGCATATACACACACACAATCATGAATCACTCCATTTGCATTCCCTTACTTTTGCCACTCCTTTATCTAATCAACCTCATTCCAACACTTTCTAACTTGCAAGCCCTGGATAACCTGCATTCATTGATTTCAGACTCCAGGTTATCCTGTTCATTAATGCGCTCACCCCAGAGATTAACAACGACCTATTACAAAGACAACTTGAAGTAGCTTGAAAAAATAACGCAAGGCTGAGTTCTGCCAAGAGAACATGTAACCTTTTGTCCCAGGGTCTGCAGCATTATATAGCATCTCACAATTGAGGGCTACTGCCACCTCAACAGAAGCTGGAAAGAAGCACAACACTTCTTGCTGGAAGGGTTTTATGAAGGATTTATGATTTGCTACAGAATAGCTGCCCTTTCTGACATTGCTTTAAATTTTACAGTGTGCCTACTTGCAGGTGTTATTTTTATTTTTTAATGGCTGCGTAAGTGCACTCCATCAATAATCTTTAGCCCGGTTAAAGAAAACTTCCTTCCAAAAAACTGTTGTGTGTGCGATAATCACCGGGACACTGCTCCTTCCTGGCAGCTTCGGAGCTGCTGTCACCTCCTGTCCGGACTCCGCAACATCTCAGAGGACAACAGCCTCCTCCTCCTCACCCTATGTGGCACTGGCATTCCACAGAATTTGGGGTCCATATCACGGGCCCTGACCAAACTCGTCTACGTGGAAATAGCTTTTAGGTCCAACTTCAGGACAAGCTTCCTCAAGAACTGGAGATGACAAACTTCTCACCCGAAGGTTCATTTTGCCATGCTGCTTCTCACCAGGGCCCACAGCATCCCCTGCAGAGGAAACCCATCCCATCTCACGGACCTGCAGCACGGGATCGCTGCTGCCTCCTCCTCCTCGCTTGGCTGAGAACCACCTAGTGCTACCCCAGCCAACAAGGCAGCGATACCGAGGCTGCTGCCCTCGCCAGTGGGTCCAACTCCTCCCTGTCCCTCGGTATCCCTCGGTGCTTTGGAAATACAACCGCTAACAGGTCCCACGACACTAACTGCGTTGCTTAATGCGCTCCTGAAACAATCAGATTCGCTTGGATGATGGCGGGATAAAGACCTATGCAACAATAGAAGGATTAAAGCAAATTACTATTTCTGTGTGCAAAGCCTTCGCTCGCAGCGAAAAGACCAGCAGCCCGGGTAAGAACATCTTGCACTGCTCTAAGTCTCTTCAAATAAAATATTTCATGCCACTTCTTTATCCCTGAAATGATTTGCACAACAGTGAGCTACACTGGCAAGACAGAGATAGAAATTTTGCACTCAGCAAAAATCAGTCACAGCCCGGGGCACCAGAACTCGTTCTGGAGATGGGGAGCACAAGGACAGACAGCCAAGTTATCCCTCTAATTGATCATACGGTGTCCTGGCTTGTTTCAGTGTTCGATGCCCGAGGAGGGAGGAGGAGGAGGGGGAGGAACAATTTTCCTAGCATTGCAGTCTCAGATTATAAACTTCTTGGAGTGCTCATCTTAAACCTGGGGGGGGGGGGGGACGACCCCAAAGCATATAGCAGCAATCACACATTCCTTCAAAAACACGGCCAATCCACATGTGACAAGCCCACTTGAAGCCCAAACACTGCACTCTTCTTTTAAAAGGTTCAAGGAGAAACATTTGCCACTGAGTCCGTTAGGGTTTACAATCTTTGTTTGTTGTTAAATTCTAATCCTCCTCATCCGTAGTAAGCAGTGATGCCAGGAAGTCCTCTGGCTTCTCTGCGTTATTAGCCTTAACTGCTCCGCTGTTGTTCAGAGATCAGATTAAACCTTCCTGCTTTCAATATAATGGAAAGGGAACTTGTTTTCATGTTCCTGGCTATTAGCTTTTCCAGTTTTCTTTCACCCCCTTCAACTCTGCATTCTGTATGTCAGTTGTTCCTTCCTCCAGCCTCTACTTGAGGGAGTTCTTACACTGATGGACAGACCGGCATCACCTGTAATTACAGACATCCTCAGCTCTGCCTTTGGCAAAGCTCCTCGCCGGTTGCGCAACCCCCACGGAGCAGTTTTCCAATCTCCCCAGCTCATTAGCAAGGGAAGAGCAGGGCCGCGTGGGCTCTGGCTGGAAGCGGCGCTGCCTTTGGTGCAGGAATGTTAACGGGCAGCTGCCTGCAGCCCGGCGCGAGCCAGCCCCCGTCGCCGCATGACGCTTGGAAAGGCCGGACTTGCCAAAAGCTGGGATCTAGTGATTAGGGAAAGCCCGGAGTCTATAAATAGACCCGCAGGTGAGCGCTACGCCACTATCGTGCATCCTGCTGCCCAGGAAGTGTGAAGCAATCACGAGCATTTTGCGCATTAAACAAACTCGGGAGCTGTTTAATCCCGAGGTGCCAAACCTGACCCTCTGCAGCACGGCACGAAGGTATTTGGAGAAAAGGTGAGACGGCTCGAGCTGCCGCACTGCCACGAGGAAGTTCGGAGCCTGTCAAAAAGGTTACGTGGGACAAAACAGCACTGCCCAGAGCCAAGTCACACCACAAGCGTGACAGAGGCTTCTGGGGAATGCGGCGTAGGGAAACACAAACTGCTGGACAAGGGATGTCTTCTCCAAGGGAAAAGAAGTTGAATTACGCTTTCGCTTTGTTAAAAAGCTTTTTCAAAACTTACTTCTGCAGTTTTATTTTCTCTGCAAACATCCATACACCTGTAAATGCTGTAGTAAGAGTGTTCACGTTGACAGGGGTTTCGACAGCGGGAAACGAAGTCCCATTAAGAGTAGGTGGAGAGCTGCCTTCAACAACGAAGGGCTTTTGGTTTTACTGGTAAGTACTTCCATTAATTCCACTCTCCTCTAAGAGGAGATACTGCATGTAGGCGCTGACCTAAGATTTTTTGGGGAGATTTTAAAGCTTTCTGCTCAGTACTAGCTCCCTATTCAACGCAAAAATTACAAATGCTTCTTGCCACCAGCTTTTAAAGCCCCGCACAGACGAAGCCAAGAGCAAGCCCTGCTTGCTGTCCCTCTCTCCCAGCTCCGCCTGGCCCTACAGTCACCAGCACTTGCCTTACAAGACAAAGCTGAGGACACTTCCAACAGTAGATTCTCTACGATCCGCTTCCAGAAAGAACAGCAGACTTAAAATAAAAAAAAGCAAAGAGGCATATCAAGGACTATTTTTAATTTACCAAGACTCATCTTAAGAAGCCTGTTTTGGAGGGCCAAGAGGCCTCCACAGCTCCCTTAAGCGGTGCGTATGTCAGAGAGGGGGCACGGGAGGGAAGCAGGGAACCTGTATCCACGAAGCATATAACGTCACGAACGCTGTAAATCCTGTCTCTTGGCTCACACAGACGGTTACACGGGGCGAGATGGATCTCAGATTGGCGAACACGGCCACTGCTCCTACCCAGCAAACCTCGGGCAGCACTAACAGTGAAAGCTCTCCCACAAAGCCCTGCCTCATGACCCAGCACGAGTGTCAAGGGAAGGAGCAACCAGCAGCCTCAGCCTCGCGTGCAGCGATCCCGGGCATGGTGACTGGTAATGACTAACAACCTGAGCTGCCAATCAGCTGATGTCACTTTCATCATCGTCACCGTCATCACGTGGCTCTGGACAGCAAGATCTCCTCCATCACTAACCCAATGAGAGCCCAAACCAACAGTAAATGTGGTAATTAAGGCGCACAAATTATGGTTGTAAGTAAAAATTATAATTAAACGTAGCATATAATTAGAAGTATTCCTATAACCACTCCGACATTGCTGCTGCACCAAAGCACTCACAAGACACCTTCAAACTGTTCTGAAACTGTGACTTCCTCTTGGAAAAAAGGGTCATCATCAAAAACCAGCTTTCCTTCTCGTAATGCAAATAAAAATTCTGGGTCAGATTCAAGACTAAACCGTGCTCCCACCTGAAACCACACAATTCCACGTGGCACCTCCTTCCAGGCCTTCTTAGCCCCGATTTTTGTTAAAACACACTCTTCCTCACACACACGACGTTTCACACCTTCCTCTAGTGCTCAAGAAACAACACAGACATCAGGCAGAAGCAGCAGCTCCAATATGTCTTGGGAAACAGCTTCCCTGCGCCCTTCTTCGCCCCAACACGCACATACACACGCGTGTGCGTCCACACGTTCCTTGACACGCCGTCTGAAAACTCTGTCTGCCACTAGTTTCCAAGACACTGACATTGCTGATCAGTTTTCCTGGAGATGTCCTTCAGCAGGAAATCTGATACTTTTCCCCGATTTTGAACCAAAAGACATTGTGACATTAGACCTTCCCATAAGACAAGTTCTATATTCAGCTGTGATATTTATACAGTGCTTTACAAATATGTCTAATACGCGGTACGCTGGTAAGTCACAGTACTTAAGTAATTGACAAAGAAACAAAAGAGGATCGACTTTTGAAATTCCTAGACTTTTAGTCTGGTTCAATTTTCTCTTTCACACAGGTCAGAACCAGGATTTTCAGAAAAAATGGGCAGTCAGAGGCAGGAAACCTGACTCCACACTGCAATTCCACCATAACACCTAGCAGAGACTCATTTCAAGGCATACAATCCCTTTACCTTTTCTAGCCTTTTTTAGGAGTTTTACTTAATAGATCTCCAGATACTTTTGCTATCCACAAACTCCCAAACCAGCCATGATTCTTGTCAAAGGACATTTGTCAAGGCCGCAAAGGGAGCCACCACCATCTGCAGGACTCTCTCAGCACTGGGGACTCAGCCAACCTCCCAAGACGTACTCTAGCCTCAAGGGAACAGGGACAAGCCGAACATCTCGGTACCTACAGGCCTCAGGACAGAGGCTCTCCTCCTTTCAGAGTCAGGTTGTGCACGCTCGGTCCTTACTGATGTTTTAGCTCCACTTAGTGGCCAGCGAGGCTCATTTAAAGGTTGCTTTCCTCTTGAAACTACCACTCTACTCAAGAGTTGCAGACAATAGGGATCTTCTCCACTCTGATCAGCATGAGCCTGGTTCGTGATCCACAGGTAAAACAACGTCAGCTAAAACGCCAAGTCTGAATTCCAGCAAACGCTTACCTTGGTAGCAGCGGGGACCGGGGCTTTGGCTTTTCTTTCTCCTTTTCACGTTCCCTGTCCCTGTCCCGGTCTCGGTCCCTGTCCCGGTCCCTGTGCTGCCTGTCTTTTTCATCTCTCTTCACTCGTTCTCTCTCGCGTTCCCACTCTTCTTTCCGCCGCTGGCGCTCCTTGTCGCGCTCCCGTTCCCTTTCTCGTTCTCGCTCCCGCTGGCGCCGCTCCCGTTCCCGCTCTCGCTCCCTCTCACGTTCCCTTTCTCGTTGTCTGTTCTCTCTTTCCCTTTCCCGTTCTCGCTCTCTTTCCTTTAAAAAGAAAAGAGAAATCATCGTGATGCTGTGGTAACATCTCCTAACAAAGCGGGCAGCAAGGTTTCAAAGTCTTGGACAGCAAGCAATGACATACACCCTCCCATGTTAGAGCAAAGTATTAAGATAAATAATCTGGAGCTTGCTGGCCATCACTGTATGCTGAGCAGGCAGAAAGCGGAGAGGAACAAAACACCGCATCATATTCATCACAGCTGTAATTTTCAAAGACAACAGTCAAAGATTAATTTGGCTTATTATGCTTATTAAATAAACGTATTGATGTTTACAACTATTTACTCTCATTGCTAATCGTGTTTGTAACAAGCTAATTAACTTTACAAACAAGCACCATGAAAATAATTGATGGTGCATCATGTGCAACAATAGCGAGGACAGGCTCCTGTTTACGCGCTGCTTCTGTAGAACAGCAAGGTCTTACAGCAAAAGGAAAGCCACTTTTTAAAGGATGTGCCGACTACCACTGAAAAGCTCCCCGCTGAGCAGGATTTATTATTTTTGCACTATTCTCGAGGCACAACAGTTTGCTTGAGGGCAAAAGGAAGCGGAGGGAAAGGGTTCATAGCCTTATTTTCACCGAGCTCTATCCCTTACAGCAGTGCAACACCAACCGACTGCATCTGGGATTTCAGCAACCCGCTGATTGCTTTCCTCATCAGACTCCATCAACTAATGTGCAACTGCACCAGTGGCGGACAGTCACGCCGGAGCCTCCGTCTGTACACAAAGCACGCCTGTCCAAATCTAATCCTTTCTGTCTGTCCCAATAACTAAGAAGCAAACCGCTCCTCAGTCAGGTTTTTTTCCTGGAAACTCCCTCCCTCTCCAACATTTCCAAGAAGGGCTGCAGATGCGGCCGTAAGCGCTGCACAACTGCCTGGGACACAGAGGAGCAGCCAGGGCATGTGAAGAACCACCATCCTCCCATCCCAGACATGCTTTTGCCTTCATCACACTGAAACAGAACATCCTCCCATCCCTGCACTAGAGTTGTGCTCTGTGCAGCAATTAAATCAAGATTTAACTATTTGCATCTTGAACATACATGAAAAGTCCCGTTTCAACCACTGTACTGGAAACATAACAAGCACCAGAAGTACCTGGAAGAAAGTGGAAAGGAAAAGCGCGGAAAGGGGTATTACCTTACTTACTCTGTAGTTACGGTATGGATCTGGGTCTGTATACTGAACCCTGAAATTCTCATACTGCCCACCACGCCAGAACCGTTCTATTTCATAGTCATAATAGGGATCTGTATAGGGATCAAGCCTACAATGAAAAACAGGGAAGGTTAGAGAGGGAAATATCACCTTGTCGCCACACAGAAACACTACGTATTCTAGGTCAGGTCTTAGTCACTGCGCGCTGACAAGAAGAAACATGTTCAACGGAGTATGACCATACAACGTGGTTTATTTTCTACATATCCCAGACAGAAACAGTCTTTTTTAAGTGAAGCTTATCAGAGAAAAGCACAAACCTTTCTTGATAAACACACAAAAAAGAAACACCACGAACCAAACTCAGCCTTCAAATCAATGCGGTAAAAACGCAGAAACACCAATCGCTTTTTATAGCCGCTTCAAACGTACGCAAATGTAACAGAACATGTTTTGCCTCATTGATTTAGAGCTGTGTTTTCTGTCCATGCACACACAGCTAATCTCAAGCACCCTCACATCAGAAGCAGAATGGATCATGATCTCCTGCTCCCCTGCCACCGGAGGCGACAGGTGCATCCCGGTGCCGCCAGCACAGGACACGAGCCGTTGCTGAGCTTTCCACTGGGAGAAGCTAAGTTTCGGGGGCAGGCCAGCAACGCTCTGCCCCTGCGCCTGGAATTACTCCATGCAACGAAGGTAACGGCATCTGCAGCTGATATTCTCCAGTGGAAAACACGTGCTGGCCCTCCAGCACACAAATGAACTGGGAAGCACGTGGCACACCCTGCTCCACCACAAAACTCGAATTACTTTTGGGGAGGAAAAGGATCTAAAACCCACCCTCCTTAAATCTGCAACGTTTCCTCCGTTTGATGATTTCTATTAACATTATTTGATGTTTTTAATTCACATACTCAACAATATCCAATCCCTGCCAGCCACCTGGAGTGAAAATATCAGATCCATTGTAAAGATGGGGAGGTGGGTACAGGAAACAAGAAACTTCCAGGGCCACAGAGGAGTCAGTGGCAGAACTCAGATTATAAAGCAAATGCTCCCAAATTCCAGATTATCCGTAATGAGACTCTGACTTGTAAGAGGAATAAAGGGCCCACTTTTGCATTTTAAAAAGTGCCAAATAATCCAAAACAGGCCAAGATGCAAGTGCTGCCCTGCAAGTCAAGTGGCTACCTGTACTTCTTTCAGTGCTTTTAAATGGTTTAAGATTTCTATTTTTGTCTGAAACAATAAGCCAAGGGAAAGAGTACCGGGGAATCCTGAATATGGATGCTTAATTCAGCAACAAACTCCTGATGCCAACCAGACAAGAGTCTGGATTCGGTGATATCAGGTGTTCAAAGAGACACAAAAAAATCTCAAGCTACACCAAAAGAGGAAACACTTTACTTTTTAACCCAGCCTCAAGTCCAAATTGCCCCATTCCCTTCCTATAACATTTGTGGACTTTTCATTCATTTAAACAAGCATCACTGCTGTGCGTTTAGATAATTCAGTGCTTAAATCCTTAGGCGAATAATTGGTATCACCCCAAAAAATCAAATACATCCATTCAGTCAATAAATTGCCCACCACACCTGATGGGATGGCAGTCTGTGGCCTAGGAAGTTTTAAGAAGTGCAATGGAGAAAGGAAAGGGAATATTTTCTTACAGTTGCAACAGTACTGGAATCAAAGACCTGCTTACCCATAGTTAATGTTTTCTTTGATGTCCACCTCCCTATAGTTTTTCAAAAAAGAAAAAGGGATTCATGAACTATTTAGACATCTCCATATGTCACAAGACAGTCCTGAAAGCATTTATTAACATCCCAGCTGCACCACCAGTGGTTAGTTTGCTGCAAGGTGTCAATCTGTGCAATAAGGGGGGGGTGTGTGAGAAAAATCCCCATTTTCTAGTGTTTACAGCAGCAGCAACTTCGTAACTTTTGCCTTTACACACAATGAAGATATTTTAACGCCACAGTCTGGTTATACATAAAGGTGCTTGAATTTTCAGGAATTCCATTTGTTTGATTACTTTTGTTTCACATCAGCTACACGTCATACATTTTTTTTCTTGACTATATGAAAAAAACAAAGTCCTGTACCTAACACAACAATTCTTACACCGGTGAGGCAGTGGCGTAAAACAACTAGAACGCTGATGCTAGTTTTCATATACAATCATAAAATAAAGATACTGTATGGTCAACCCACAGAGCACTGGCGATAAGGTGTCCGAGGTGCAACTGAACGCCTTCTCAGAGGAAGAGAAGACCAAGATACAGACCAATTTCTACACAGGGAAAAATTAATATGGGGCAACTGTTGTGCTACATTCTGCAGAACTGAGTAAATAGCTTCTTTTTAAGACAGGGAAAGGAATTGCACTTCAGAGCACATCAGACTATTGAACAAAAGTTTATTCACTCTAGAATAGATAGAGCCAAGCCTTGCAAACACTTTCTCTGTAAGTGAGTAGAAATAATCCATAATCTGTACATGCAGGAAGAACAGAGGATGCGTAAGCAAGAGAGAAACAGAGATTCACCTGTATTCCTGCAGAATACAAGCCTGTCTCTCAAAAATTGTGTTTCCATTCCATTTCTTGGCTCAAGAGCTACTAAGAAAGACTCTCAGAGCTGACTTATTCATCCTTGCACCTTCTTCCGCCTGCTCTCAGTCATGACCGGAGTGTGTCTGAGGTCTCCATCATTTTACGTTTTACCTCCTTAAAAAACCAATCATCACCTAAACACTTGACTTCAGGGTGTTTGTTTTGGCCCAGGCCATGCCCTGGCAGCTAACAGGTTTGCCTTCTGACCGGTGTCTTACTAAATAGTTTACCTGGGACTGGTCAATATGTTTGTGAAGACCAGCTGCTGTGCCAATGCCCTTGCAAATAAACACCCGGCTGGTTGAGACAGTACAACCGCTGCCCTGAAGCTCTTGGACATTGAGCACACTCCAACTTTGCAACCCCGGCTTTAGCATTTTAAAACTCTCACGGGCTGGAATAAGAAAAGCAAGAGGGGAAAAAAGTTGGAAGAATGCACAACCAGATAGTGTCCTTGAGGGACCAGTACGCCAATGACATTGAACGCAGAAAGGTTTAAAGACAACTGTAAAGGAAGGTAGTGTTGAGCTGAGTGAGTAGAGGCAGCTCAAGTTTTTAACCAGTGTATATACTGCTTAATGGAAGTTGTTTCCATTTTCTGAGGTGAGCATTCCTCCAATTTGGAGGAACAAGTTAACTGAAGACTGCCATACCGCACTACATTTCCCACCCATCTATTCCGCTTAGCAAAAACAAGACTGCATCTTACGCTGGATCTCTGACATCTCTGGTGATGCGGTAATTCCAGTCACGGAAAAACTCGTTTTCTTTGTCAAATTCACGCTCATCTTCTCCAATAGTCACAGTGAACCTCTTCTCCTCAAAGTCAGGCTCTTGTTCTTTTCTCATAGTTGCCTTTTTTAATACCTGCCATGACATAAACATAAAAACATTATAAAGAGAGAACATTTCTGAGGCATAAAGAAACGGAGTATTAAAAATCCTTCACTTGGGAGAAACCTGCTCTTTCAACTAAAGCATCCTTCTGCCCAAGTCTCATGAACGTGCAGGACACTGGACTTTTCTTGATGTAGAAAGTGTAATTCACTATTCCATCAGCTCAGAACAGCAGCAATAAAAGTTTCATACATGCTGACCCCATTTTCTGAAATGATCAGACACGCGGATCCTATAGGTGCTAGAGAAACAAGTACTGAAATAAGGGAAGTTGGATCAGCTTAAAAAGTTTTGCTTTGTGGAGGGCTTGACTTCAACATCCCTGAACTGGTCAGGGCCACAGACTCTCCCTAGCTCATATTCATATAAAAAACCCAACTTGGATGCTAGCTCCTCTTGAGTGTATAATAAATGTGATATACAAGAAGTTAATAGGTTAAAAGGCAAAAGGAAGGCTCCTTAAAAAGAGCAAGGCACTACATGCTCCACAAAGAGCTCTTCTAGCATCCTGCTCCAGATGAAACAGGCCAGTGGGTTTTGGAGACAGTCAGCACACTTCCCGAGGTGCCGTTTACCTCTTTAGCATGGCGGAGTCCTCTCTCCCAGGCACTTTCTGTTGGCGGGTCTGGAGGGGGCGGAGGTAAGATTTCATCAACGACTGGCCCTCCCTGTTAGAAAGGTGAGAAGAGGAAGGACACAGACACTTGACATTAGTTTTAAGTAGCAACCTCATGCTTTGTAAACAGTTACCACAGAGCGCCTCCAGATACTCCGGAGATGTATCAGCAGGACACGAGCCGGGACACACTACTAGCAACTTCAAGACCATCTTTTAAAAATCACATATCCCATAGATGCACTGACTTTTGCTAAAGTATGAGCTCAAACAACAATATCTTCAAATATCTTCACATCCCCTAGAGCAGGAGACAAAAGCTACGTGCAGAAGCCATAAATTCACAGAATAGATGTCCGTACCCAAGGGTTGGCTGGCATCAGTGGGTGAGGGCCGATAGGAGGAGCGCCATTTGGGGAGAAGGGCTCAGGCTTGGAGATCAAGGAGTAGTTTCCTTTGTCATTCACGCCAGGGTGAATAAATCGACAGTTCATGCCCCAAGTACAGTGACCTGTGGAAACACAGTTCTGTTAGACCCCTGTATACCTACAGCAAGCGTTTGTTCAGCCCCACGGCCATGTAAAACCTGTCAAGGAATACTGCTGTTTCAGACGTCTGACTTGTCTTCTCTCCAGCTTTGCTGAGACTTACCTATTTTCATACACATGGAAAGACACTCGCCACCCTTCACCTTCCCAAGGAGGACAAACAGATCCAGTCACAGATGGATGAATGTACAAGAACCTTATTGTGGTAGGGAGAAGGGAGGGATGGATGCATACACACCATTAAGCAAATGCAGTAATAAGCCTGTGAGCTCTTCAAGTCTTATTAATGACAAACACTTCAAGTTAGGAGCTTTACCTTTTACAGAAAACAATGAATATAATCTGACAGCAAAGAAAGCATCACAGTGCATTCAGAATAAACAGCACTCTGGCGAGGCACGAAGTACATCAAAGCTTTTCTCTCCAACCGACTCCGCAGGCTTGCCAGCACAAAGCAGGAGAGGAGACATCGCTACAGAGGGTGGCAGATGAATGTGAAGCTGCTCATTAGCTTCAGGTACTACCCCCAAAGAGATGGTAACACTCAGGGGTCTCTGACAGGATACAAAGCTAATTCCCAACTTCAATTTAGCTTGCCTTAGAAACAAAACCCCTTTTTTTTTTCCTTCTGGTAATCCACTCAACATCAGGCAACAGACATTTTGCAGATTCCCCAACTGCATCACAGAGTCATCACCAATTCTGCGCTAGCTTGGGCACGAGCACATTGACTTTAGAGGCAATGGAGCAGTTAACACTGCTGTGGCCCACAGAGGAATCCCTGATCTTGGCTGGCAGGGCAACATGTCAGCAATTCACACTGCACCTGGGGCCCTGGAAATGCTCCTCATCAGTCCCGGATTAACCACGAGCTGGTGTTCGTGGTCAGAGGTAACGCTCGATGCTTTTGTACTGTCAAACATCACGAGAGCACACATCCCTGCGCACAGCAGCTCACGGAGCAACGCATCCTTTCTCAATGCCTGAGCGCCGGTGTCGGGGCTGCCAGACACCTACGCAAACACTGACTATTCCTACTGAAGCGTCAAGGGGAATGATTACCCCGACGAGTAAGGGGCCCTACTACATGTGTCGAGGTGGCTACGCATCAACCTACTTCACTGGAAGGCTCTGCAAGGTAGTCATTCATGCCACTGGACAGACGCAGCCACGTGAGCGCTCCTCAGACGCAGCGAGGGCAAAAACCTGAACGCCTCCAAGGTCCCACGTGAGCAGCGCCTGATCTCCCTGGTGGCAATAAAGCCTTTAAGGGGTAAACAGGAGCAAGTGTCAACGTTATCTGAACCGACACCAAATCAAAGAAAAACAACTGCAGCAGGAGATCCTGCAGCCTGAACTTTGACACAGGCAAACATTTCCACGCTGCACGGAGGCGTACGTCACGCTGAGGATTCAGGAACAAATAGCTCTCCTTGCCGAGGGACTTCCCTGTTCCACCATCATCACCAACACGTTCGTGTCTCAGCACAGGCAGAAAATTTGATACCGGAAGACATTCAGGAAGCCAAGTACATGATATCCGATGGTCACGTCTCCGGAAACCCCCTAAGCAGTTCCCTACGTTGCATATGCCACTGACGCAAGGAATAAGAGACTCCACCCTGTTCTCCACCCTTCTATTAATTTCAGATTTTCATAAATTGTTTCAAGGGCGATTGTAAATAAAGCCAAGTAAATGAGCAAACATTAAGTGAGATGAAGCTGAAGGAAGTGGAAGAGAGCTATAATCAGTTTAAATATGAAAACTTTTATAAAACCTACTCTCTACACTAAAAAAAATTGCAGGATAGTCGAAGATAGCTGTTGTGCAGTTGCACAAACTTTGGGGAATGTCCTATTAAGAAGAATTACAAAAAAAATACAATTGGTTAGATTTAAAAGTTTCAATTCTTAAGTCTCACTTACAGTAAGAAATACGTTTTATGATTTCCTACCCCCATTCCTTCCAGCCGAGGCTGACAATCCCAATCACATTTCAGAAATGTGCTATCTGATACAGTGGGGAGCAATCTTCCGGCTTGAGGAAAAAGCTTCTATTTACATAAGGATTATTTTTTATTCCAGCTGACCATTTCCTCAGCCCAGTGGAAGTACTGGTCACCAGCACATATCCTGTCAGGTCCAACGTCACCCCTCAAGCACGCCGTCTCGACGGGGTTTCTGGGTTGCTTGTGAAAACAGCTATACCTGAGCTGCCGCTACGCAGGCAACGCAGGAGCCTGGTCAACAGATGTGTTTGCAGGGGCTTGGCGGATGTCAACACGATGTCACATCAGTATTTCTTACAGAGAAACAGTATTTCTAGCTCTATTTTCAATTTAAAAATTTCAGCAAATGCCTTTTAATAACTGAGGAAGCGAGATGGATATGGGATTGCAAGAAACAACTACGGTTTGGCAAGGCATGAGCTTGATAAGAAATAACGAGTATTTGCCATTTTTGTTTTCCACAGAATAACCTCCAAGCGATAGCTGACTGTTACATCAGCCCAAGCAGTTTTATTCCATGCTGTTTTAAAAACACTAGCAAGTTTTCCTTAATTTGCTTCTACCGGGGTCACCACACTGAGGGCAAAGCAATTTTTGCATATTGGCTCTATGTAAATCCAGCATTTGGCCACCAAGGAAAGAAAGGTGATACGGAGGACGCCTGAGGCACAGTTTGTCATGTAGAGAGCAGCTTAACGGGTACAAAGCCAAACAAGAAAAATTACAGCATCTTTGGTTTTCTTCCATCATTACAGCATGTCATTACCTTTCATGAAGAATCGGCAGGTGGGACGTGGCCTCACTTTTCTGTCGCTGGGGTCTTTAACTTCTCCTTCTTCTAAGTCATCATCCTGGAACAGACAGACAAGCTGACATTTCACGTGGTGCATTTTCTGCAGCGACTTGACATTTCACAATATGGTCAAATATCAGTCACTGAAAACACACCCTGGAGCAAAACACAAGAGAAAAACAATATAAAGTTACATTAAATACCCCATAGCATCTTCGCAATGTGCTGCTACAAACAGGAAGATGCATCAGCTTCGGTGTTTCAAAGGTGACTGCAAAACCCTTCAGGCGTTACGGACATCGTGGTGCCACACCACAGACCAAAGTTTCGAGCTGCATCATTTAAAATATGCTTAAAGGCTCAAAATCAACAGTACAGTGGATTAAGCTCTACCGTACATAGCAGTATTCCTGCATTAACGCAATAACCCAATACAGACATCACACACCTATACGTTGAGTTCTGAAGGACGACTGCTATTACAATAACTAATTATAAAACGCTGCCCCACAACGCCGAGTGACAATCTCGCACACGAGCTTTCCAGGAAAAAAGTCAGACCTATTTCTTCCAGTCCTCTCTGGCAACAACTTGACACCTTCCCTTCTACTCCTCAGCTCCACACAGGAGTTGTGAATCGGCTCTAACAAAACTCTACATTATCCCCAGGCACAGCAGCCCCAGGAAGATATCCTGGGAGATGGAGGTTGCTTCAAAGATTAAGAACCACAGGGGACAAGAGTGAAATAACAGGCATGAAACACCTGCAGAAGAAAGTTGTTGAAGCTTTGAAGTACCAGCCTTCGCCTTTGTTCCCCAGGAAGGAAAAAAAAAAAATCCTTTACTGGCTTCATTAGGCTGCATCTGAAAAGTCAAAAGGAGCTAAAAAGAGGTGGCGATGCAGAAGGCAAAGGCATACATGACCAGAGAGCTGCCAGAGGTAACTGGGAAGGAAACCAGTTATTTATCCTAAAAGGCACGCTGGCCTTCCCTCGCTCTGCCTTCACCTCACAGAGGTTTTCAGCGTATGAAACGCATCTGAAGAGGGAGCATCTGGTGGAGGCCTTCCCTCTGCGTGGCAATCGCAGCAACCCTGTGGCAGCGACAGCAGTTGTCTACATGGAAAAGATTAAGAAAGTCATGTCCTTTGATCAATTTAGCAGCTGGAAAGGAGGAAAAACCCATCACTTGGCTGTAGATAAACAAAGGATCTACGGAGAGATGGGTTAACAGCCTCTCCTGCTGCATTCCTCTGAGGGCAACGCAAGGAGAGCTCTCCTGAACAAGAGTGGATTCTAAAGACCACGCATATATTCAAATTAAAATTTGCATTAATATTCCCCTCCCTCCAAGACAGAAGCCTGAAAGTAGAATAAAATGCAGAGATTTAACAGTTTCCCCCAAAGCTGGGGATGGCATTCAATGGTGCGTGAATGGTATAACCAGCTCAACTCCGCTTCTTTCAAAAGAACTGTGTGAAGTCTTTGCAAATGCTGTACTTGAACAAAAGGGAAAGTATTTATTTCTGTGAGGTCTCCTTGGAATCAGGCAGCTGGGAACCCTGTTATGAGTTAATGTATGAAAACCAGAGTACAGATTCATCTCGTGCTTTGTAAGGAGAACACTCCCAAGAATGCCTCAGACTCTAAAGGAAAGCATTCATATTTTAATCAAGAAGCAGGCATGGAGTCAGGACTCCAGGAATTTTTTTTCCCCCCCCCTGCCTGGACTCTCCCACAACACGCTGAAATTCCTTCTGACTGAATCAGAAATACACAAAACTTTTGGAAAATGCGCAAGTGTTTAACAAAATCACCTGCCAGAATAGGCACGATGAAGAAAAATTACATCAACTTTTTTAAGCAATGGAACTTGCCAAAGCACCATTAGAGTAAAAAACTCACGCTGTACCACTCTTCAATAAAAAGGGAGGAGGGTCTCTCCAGCGAGGCCCCGTGAGCTTCCCGAGCACGTGGCCAGGTCAGCTACACAGCGACGGGGACTGGAAGGCAAGGCCATCTTCCACGCCTGAACCCTCCCCTCCTTGGCTGGGAAGCCCCGGCAGCGATCCCATCCACTCCCACCGCTTCCTTGCCTGGCCACCAGGATATTCTCACAGCACTGCCCCAGCCCAGGCTAGCTGTGCAGGAGCACTTGGGGCACGGACAGCGAGGAGCAGAGCCAGCCACGTGCTCCGGACCAGCGACTTCTCTTTGCAGTACTTTGTAGTCCCACTATCTGGGCTCAGGTAAGGCGTCCACCAGGCCAGGAACCCACAGGAGGGTTTCTACTCTACTGCTAGAATCGCTTTGTCCCGTTTTCTTTGGCCTGCAAGAGGGAAACTGGTATTAAGCTGTATGAAATACAACTGCTGTTCTGCAGGGCTTCTTACCTAAAGACAAACACAGACAGAGAGTGCTATTTGCCCTAATCACTAATGCAATTAAAACCAGTTTTCGGTTTTTCTAAATAGCTGCGTTTGTTCTTGGCTGTGAATCAGTAGCCACTGGGACCGCACATCCCTGAACACCCAAACCACGCGCAGGGGCTGCCTGGTTAGGCTCCTTCCAGAAATCCCTCTGTTCCTCTTCCACATGCCCAGACGCTGCTAGAGCCCAACGAACAGCTCAGGGCCCCGGGCTTCCCGCACAGCCTGGTGCCTCAAGCACACGGCGGCCGCTCTACAGCGCCAGCCTCTCAACCTAAACCGATGAGACAGCTTACGAACGTCTAATCCACGGCTAAGTAATTTGCTGTCAGCATCATTCAAAAGTCCTCTGAGAGCTGAGGAGGAATAGTTTCTTAAAGCACTGGAGCCTTTCTATATTCAATGGGAACAAAGCTTATTTGTGACGGCCCTGACAATATCTGGCACAAAGTTGTTCTACAGTACGTGGCACCAGACATGCTAGCCACTGAGTTTAGGACTTGGTACGTAGTATGGTCTTACCTCCAAAGAAAAAGCGTGTTACTTGCACACTGGGGACACAGCTAACATGGATATTCATGTCAAAGAAGCAGCAAGGCATGGCAGTCTAAGAGCCAAACAGTTCTGAAACAGGAGGACAGGTCTCTCCCTGCAGGACTCTGCCCACCTTGGACCAGCTCCTACTTACATCAATTTCTCCATCATCAATTTCTCCATCATCTTCTTCTTTCTTCTTCTCCTTGAGAGGATCCTGGCCGTCCTTTTCATCGTCACTTTTACTGCTGGATTTTTTCTCATCTTCATGGGCATCATCTCCTTTCTCCTCTTCCTCATCATCCTCACCAGCAGCTTTCTCACCATCCTCCTCTGCAGCAGCAGCACTTGGTTCCTCAGGAACTTCCTCATCATAGTCCAACTCGTGCTCATCTAGTTCACGGGTGACAGAGGATGCTTCATCACCAAGGTCATTTGTCCGGTCTTCTTCCTCTCCTTTGCGAGGCGGAGGGCTCTTCAGCTCCCCACTCTGCTCGTTGTTGTCGGACTCCTGAGACTTGGTTTCACTTAAGCGGTCCTCTTCATCTGAGTGGTTCTCCTCTTCACCATGACTCAGTCCCCTGGCTGCATCCTCCTCCTCCTCTCCCAGGACGCTGCCTTGCCCACCCTCTCCATCAAGTTCCCGGTCTGAACCACTCTCCTTCAGGACTTCGTCATCGGAAAGCTGCTGGTCCTCTTCATCAGGAGAGCAGGGGTTTCTCTCAGGGCTGTCGGAAACGTCCATCAGTACCCAATAGTCTGCAGAGGGTAGAAAAGAACACTTGTTATGGGGAAACAAGCTGGAAAGGCTCACCTTGCACAATTTTACCTCCTAAAGAAGAAAAGGTTGCTTGAATTCATGAACATGGTTTATCAGAGTACCTTCAAGAAGGAAATACGGAGTTTAAACTGCATAAAGAACTGATTCCATACAACTGATTCCATACAACATACAACGATGGAGCGCGAGGTTGGAATTCCATCTACAAGCTCTAATAGGTGAGGCTGCACAAGCACTCCCACTAAATCACCGTTAGAAATCCCTAGGAGCCTCCTCACCCCAGGCACAATCAGTAGTGGCATTTCTTCTGTGAACAAGCGAGTGAGCTTCAGGACATAGGGCCAGGTTTTCAGGTGTATTTTGTAACTATAAAGCTACAGAGAAGCTCAACGTGACCCAGCACTCTGCGCTCGCAGCCCAGAAAGCCAACCGTGCCCTGGGCTGTATCCCCAGCAGCGTGGCCAGCAGGGCGAGGAAGGGGATTCTGCCCCTCTGCTCCGCTCTGGGGAGACCCGCCTGCAGTGCTGCATCCAGCTCTGGGGTCCCCAACACAAGAAGGACATGGACCTGCTGGAGAGGGGCCAGAGGAGGCCACAAAGATGATCCAAGGGCTGGAGCACTTCTGCTATGGAGACAGGCTGAGAGAGTTGGGGTTGTTCAGCCTGGAGAAGAGAAGGCTCCAGGAAGACCTTAGAGCAGCCTTCCAGTACCTAAAGGGGCCTACAAGAAAGCTGGAGAGGGACTTTTTACAAGGGCCTGTAGTGATAGAACAAGGGGTGATGGTTTTGAAGTGAAAGAGGGCAGATTTCAATTAGATCTAAGGAAGAATTCTTCACTCTGAGGGTGGTGAGGCCCTGGCACAGGTTGCCCAGAGAAGCTGTGGCTGCCCCATCCCTGGAAGTGTCCAAGACCAGGTTGGATGGGGCTTGGAGCAACCTGGTCTGGTGGAAGGTGTCCCTGCCCATGGCAGGGGGTTGGAACGAGATGATCTTTAAGGTCCCTTCCAACGCAAACCATTCTGTGATTCTATAAGCACACGGCACTGCAGATTGCACGGGCTCTTGAAGAGGCACAGGAGCACAACTTACAGTGACGCTGGAAAAACAGCCTAAGTATTTACAGTACCTGTTACACCGCACCCAGAACAGATCTGAAAGCAAGGACAGCACGCATTCATGAAAACTCTTGGATTTTTAATCAGGTTTAATTTAGACAGTGCACGTATTGCCATCTAATCTCCGTCCGCTTTATACAGTAAAGACTCAAAATTCCTCCAAAGCAGCAGATCAACTTAGTAACTGTCTGCATCATGCACTTTTGCTAGAAGCTCAGTACAAATATGTGGTTGGTATAAGTTAAAAATTAGATGTCTGCTCAGAATGAGCATAATAAATGCAACAGAAAGGGACAAGATGTAAAGCAAGAAAAAACCCCAACCCATACCTCTATTTATTTTACTCCAGAAAACAAAAACCCCATGAATTATAGCAGAACTGTCTGATGCAAGGAACTGGTTGAGCTGTCTCTTATTAGGAAGATTACTGGTTCACATCTAGACATCTCTTGGTGATGAAAAACTCTTACCCTTCGGCTGCGGTCTCTTGCTGTAGCATGTCCTTAGCCCTATAAACAACGATGGCAACTCCTTCCTCGCCCCCTCAGCAATAACCAACAGTGCTCGGATGCCTCAGAAGAGCCCAAGCTGAGAGAGGTGTCTCGGCAGGTTTTCCAGCACCGAAACGGCCAAGGCTCAGAGAGCTAAAAGCACCCGCTGTAGTTCTCTGGTTGTACCAGCGGAACACTTCAACAGAAGCATCGGCTCCTCTCAAGGTTCCACCTTTCCAGAGGATGAAATTCATCATTTCAGTATATGCCACCTCCTCCTACAAACCCAAAGGTCTGTACAGGAACAAGCTTGGGCAGCCATCAGACAGAAACGAAAAGCTAAAGACAAACCCAAGGCTTACAGAGGCATATTTAGGGCTAAAGAAAAGCCACAGGGTTACAAATCAGCAGGATGTCTTCACCTTAATACATATCGTGTTTTACTTCAGCTGCTCCAAGCTTCAACCTCCCTACAAGCACATTTACTGCTGGTGCAACAAAAACATGGCATAAATTACCAGATTTTTACCTGCTACTTTTAAGACCTTTGGAGCAGAAATGCTACAAAAACAAGACTCCGGTAGCTCCTTTAAACAATTCCAGCAATCACTCCTGAAATAAAAGTTACTACCACTAGGCAGCTCTGCACTCCTTAACCTTTTCCTGACCTACCCCATCGCTTTTCTCTGCTGTGCTCTCCCAACTGGTTCTGCATAGTAAAGGTTATTATTTACTGAAGGTGATTATTCACCATCAAAGAGCAAGCACAGACAGGCAGAAGGCACACCAAGCCACAGCATCCAAACAGGCCGCCACGTGCTGTAAACACGACCAAAGCAGATCCAAGCCTACTCAGCATCTGAAACCCAAACGGTTTCGTTAATGACAGAATTGGGGATCTCGGTGCTGAAACACGGCAGGAGGGGAAGCCCGGGGAACACGCAGCATCTCTTCTGCGTGTTAAGAGCCCATGCCTGGGAATCGGGAAGGCATTACAACTTTGTTACCCACGCTACTTGTCTGCTTCTTCATAAACTTTCCAGGACCCAGGCTGTTGTATTTATGTCTCGTACGCTGCCAGATGTACTGTCATCACTGAGATAGCATCTCTTGCCTTCACTGTAGTGAAGATGTTATTAGCTGGTATTCGCAGCAAACTCTCAATATGAAAGTCGCACTCAAGGAAACGCTGCTCGTTGTATTATGCAGAGAAGGAGTCAAGAACATTTCTCAAAAATGAAAAAGAAAAAGCACTCCCAGAAGCAGTACAAGTCTATATGTTAGTACCCAGCAACTCTGCTCTACTTCGTGTCTTCAAAGCCCCGCACAAACATTAGCTAATTGACAAACGTGAGGATGATCCAAACATTCGACAGGGCCCCAAGCAGCAGCAGAGTCACATTTTGAGCTTCCTACCGGCTACTCTTGTTTCTCCACACATCTGAAGAAGTTGGCTCTTGCTCACAACCAAAGCTGTGATTTTACTGAAAAGTTAAAAGCCAAATTAAAAGGCAGCAATTGCTGGAGATAGTGGCTCTGGGCAGTTAAATAGGATGTAATCTGAAACAAATTATATTCTTACTGGGTATATAAAGGTTGACGCTGAGTTCATAAATGCTTGCGCAAATTGTTACCGGCTTTAAGAGCAATTTTATGGCAGCAGTTTTAATTGCCTAAGTGCCTGAGAAGTTACACTTTGTGTGCATGTAGAGCAACTTAGCGTATTCCATCTGAAAGGTCAGCCTTAAGAGGCCAGGAGAAATATAAAAGCTGTCAAGTGCAGATGTGTTCAGGAAATTTGTTTTCTGATTTCTTGCAAATAAGCAGCACCAAAGAAAGAGCGTGTAAGTGAACTAGGTGCCTTTCTGCATCCGACATCGAGACCTTCAGAGGGATGGGGGAAAATGAATATGAATGCATTCTCACCACCAGCGAAGGTGATATGTATAAAACATTCACCTCCACCGGCAGCTATTAAAGCTATTACAAAAATCCAGCGCACCCGTCAGTTACAATAATTTCCTATTAATTTCCATCGGCAGAAACGATAAGAAACACAATAAATGACAGCCCAACTGAAAAGAGTTCACGAAATCCAGGCAGTCTGGTTTCGGTGCGTATTTCCCTTGATTCAAGAAACAGCAAGTTTCCCTTTGGCAACGGGTCTTACGTCCTCCACAGTGCCACGATCTGCGCAGGCAGCGAAGCAACGTGCAGAAGGCACTCGTAGTTCCTACGCTGCCTCTTACACCGAATTACTTCGCTGAGAGCCGCAGTTCAGCCAGTCTCCAAGAGCCGTTGCTTCAAGTTCCCCAGCAGAGAGGAAAAGATACCCCAAACCAAGAGAACATTTTTTTGCTTCAATCTTATGTGCAGCAGCACGGAAATGCCCCTGAGCAAACCCGTGAGATGCAAAGGTAGAATTAGAAGCAGGAAAAAAATAGGGAGATGGAAATTAAAAGAAAACTGTCGGACTAATGACGGAGCAGGACTAGATAGCGTTTCTGCTGCATGATGGCAAGTTACGGCTCTAGCAGCCACCCAAAAATTAAGCTAGCCTCTCACTAACCCACTGCCACAGCAACTCCTCCTGCAACGGGGGAGATGAAGACGAAAACGTGTCCTCCAGCCATTCCTTAGCCCTGCGCAGCCCCAAGGCTCAGAGCTCCGGAGGGGAGAAGGTGTAGCATCCCAACAACAAGCTTTCAGGCAACAGCAACGCGGCAGAAGCACGGTCTGAGATGGGAGAACGCCTTATCGCTGAGCTAGTCGGTGTTACTGGTAGTCACTCGTTTTGGAGAAAAAAGAAATAATTGAGTGTTATGAAAAGCAAGAGCAGCAAAGTAGGAATTTTGTGAAGCGCTAGAGTACTTGTTATAGCCACTCAAACTTCCTTTCAAACTCCATTGGATGTATTCTTTGCACGGCAGCAAGTTAACTCCAGTTTAAAGTGCACGTCCCAAGCGTGGCACAGAATAATCTGCAAATCAGAGTTTATCCCAAATCTCTGGAATCCTGCAAGGGTTTTTTGAGGGGGTTTTGCAGGGGGAGGTGTGTGTATTTGGTTTTTTTTGTTTATTTGGGTTTTTTTGCTTTCCACTCTCCTTTAGTCACACATACAGGCGAATACTAGAAAAATCTAAGAAAAATGACTACCTGGCAGTATTTCAAATTGAGCAATACCGACATAAGCGGCAGGGCAGAAATCCACAGGTTTCATCCCTCATCACGAGCTTGGAATTTTTGTGCCTTCAAACCAAGCCAGTTTCCTACTGTCTTCAAAACCAGTTATAAAAGCAAAAAATTAACTTCTAACCTACAGATAAGATTGTTTGACTTTTCGCCTAGGACGATGGGGCAAGAAGCAGGTATATAATACTTCTCATTTAGCGGTGTTTTATCTTCAGAGGTATCTTTAAAATTACAGGCAGTTCAGGCAAAGCCGACTTTGGTCAATGCTGCACAACCCCTTCTATTACAAAACTGACTTCATTTGCTCAAAGTGGGTCAAATTTTTATTTTCTGCACGCCTGAAGCAGCCTAGCTCAGAACAGATCACTAAGCCTTTCGGATGAGGCTTACAGAACCCTCGCTTTGCCAGGCTAAACAAGCTGGTCCAGCCTTTCCATCGAGAGGCTTTGGAGCAAATGCAACAGCAGGGCGCACCTGCAGCCAAAAGCGGGTCTTTGACTGTCTCTAGAATCACTTGGGCGTGCCTCACCGAGTTGAAAGCCCCTTAAAAGCAGCTCACATTTTCTCAATAAAGAAATGGAGTATTTGGCAGCTGAACTTTCCAGCCCTCCCACCTGCAGTAAGCACATGCCATCCTCCCAGGCGTGAGCCAGATGGCACTTGCTGTCCCCACAGATAACGCTCAGGTTGAGCAAGACTTTCGCTCCAGCTGTTCCTCCTGGATTCTCATGCCTCCAGCCGGTCCCCACTGGCTTGCAGTGTCCCTGCCAGTGCTGTGAGCCAGCAGCGTTTGAGACAGTCCACCAAAAATATAAAGTGAAGAAAGCCCCTGAACAAGAGGCCTGGGGCTTTTTGATCTCGTTTTCAGCAGCAGTCCCTCTGCCTCACGCTCAGCAGCCCAAGCAGAACCCCACTGCACCCAGCGACAACCGAGAACACCTCGTGGTTTTTGCAAACCTAATTTGGCCCTTTGGTCACGGGCTATCCAGAAATGACGGAAAGCACTCTGAAGAGACACGCCTAGCATTGCCTAGGAGCAGCTTGCTTTGGCACCAACCTGCCTTCTCTCCCCACAGCCCCTCGCCTCGCTCCCTGTACATGCACAGGCTGCTGGAAGAGGCACAGACCGCACGCTCGTTCAGCGCACGGCTCTGACTTGCCTCCACGGCGGCCACTTTGCACACAGAACCAGGTCTGGTGGAAAAGAGAAGCTTTTAGTGACACGATACGTATGCAACAGGAGGCAGTGCTGAAGTTTCACAGACTGAGCTCTGGAATTTTTCAAATTGGGGAATGAAGCATAAACTAATCCTTAACTTTGTCAGTGTTTCGTGGCTTGCATACGGAGGAACAGAGACGCTCCTCCTAAGCTAGGCATTCACGTGGCTGTCCTCACCTGCAAGGACTTGGATGCAGCAAGGAAGGGGCTTGTCTTGTTCTCTGTTCCCATTTAAATCTCACAGCCTTACTGGAAAAGATTTAAAATTACACAGATTCCCCCCACCCCTCTCACACAGGCAAAAAGGCACTGTACATTGAGAAGGTGTTAGGGAAATCTAAATTCAGCTGCTTCAGCCACATTATACTTTTTCCAAAGCTTAATGATATCCAAGACTTTAACTTAAAATACAGCACTGAGATCAAGAAGCCTTGACACAGCACTAAAGGCAGTAAGAAAAAAAGCCCTTTGCTATGCAAGTTGCTTTTTAAAACTCAACTTCAATATCGGCAGGTAATCCCAGGATACACTTTAAATAATATTTTTAACCTTACACCTTTGTTAGGTGATTTGCCCAAGGCAAGAGGTAGACGAGTCAGAGCACTGGAATTCTTAGCAGCAGGTCTGTTTTTAAGATCAAGCCCAGCTTCTACTCTGTTAAACGAGCAGCATCAAAAGGCACAAAACCAGAAGGAAGAAATGCCAGCCAGGTTTTAGCCTGTGGCCACACGCGTACCTCGGACACTACTCTAAGGCAGCGCAGCGTTTCACGGACGCGCGTTCTGGATCTGCGGCTCTCGACGGTGCCTATTGCTAGCAGGAGGCTCAAACTCTGTTCCTTATTGCTCTATGCTGTGCTGTTTTCAGTCAGAACTCATGAAAAGTTTGAGTAGCGTCTTCAATTAGCCAACAAAGTTAAGCTTTGTGTGCAACTGACTGACTTGCTGCTGCAGGTCATGTCTTGGCAGCAGATGAACTGGAACTAGTATGGAGAGGACTACCTCAGGACGGCGGCTTACTCTAACCCACTGCAGCAGCTATAGGATAAAGCTGTGAGTTAAGATGGGATCTGAAACAGCCACCAAGTCAGAAACACTCCTGGCAAGCATTACTTCCATTCATTAAACTCCTCCCTCCAAGGGTGAGCCTTTATATGGTGCCACAAAAAGCTTTTTCCAAGTCAACAAGGAAAACACCTTGGATGTAGTGTGCGAACCAACGGCTCGGACGGTTCCAGCACCGCCAGTAGCAGGAAGGCACTGAGTACCCTATAGAAAACAGGGGCTTCAATCCCGAAATCCTACCAATTGTCAGTCAGATGGCAAGAACCAAGCTCATCCCCAACTTCTGCACCCCCCAGCAGAGATGTCACCGCTCCTGGGGCATTCGTGGGACAGACACTGCAGGGCAGAGGCTGAGGAAGGAAGCCAGGAACCTCTTTTTTTCAGGCAGAAATCTTTGTGATAGCAGAAAGTGGTTTTTCTCCTTTCTAATAGCCAAACAGCTTGATGCAAAATCAAAGCATTTCCATTAATCAGATACATGAAAACCAGGGGTTAACGCAGAACAGAAAAGGTCTAAGTCAAGCCACGAGGACGGGTGAAGAACGATGAGTGAGCTGAGGAGAATGAATGGGAAATAGTGCTGAAAGAACAGGCGAGAAGAGAAACAAACCCCCAAAAGATTTTAGGAACAAAGACCTGGAAAACAGAAGCAAAGGGCAGGAACCACAATGGGGGAAAAAACATGGAAGAGTAGCGACAACAAGAGCAGGAAATAAAATGCCCTGTGATCCAGGAAAGGAGCATCGTGAAAAACTGAAAGACACGTAGAACAAAAGCAAAGCCCCCAGTCCTTTACTTTGAATGAAACTATGGTCGTTAACAGGGTTAATTAACTAAATACACACTTCTCCGCCATCCTTAGATAAGCACAGACTTTGAAGATGCACAGCAAACTTCAATTACCTAGCAGCTGTCAGGGAAGCTTTTAATGCAGACAACCGAGCTGCCTTTCAGCCGTAATTTCAGAGAACTGCCTGGTGACAGCCATCTTCAGCAGCCGACTGTTAAAGAAGAGCTCGGAGAGCTCCGACTCGGCACGGTAACCGCTGCTTTCTGTCAGGCAGACTTGGGGACCGAAACGTGAAGAGAAACGGCGCTGTAAGCAGCTGGAGTTTGTTTTAACAGCGTAACTGATTTTCCTATTGCTGGAGCACACAGAGCTCTTCCTGCAGCTCCCTGCTGGCAAACGCTAGTTTTGAATTATCGGCCCCTTGGTCCCACGACAGAAAACAAGGACGATTGCTCCTGTGTCGTGTGGGATTAGTGAATAATCACACTCAAGAGTCTAACTTTGCTCAGAACATCGGATCAGCTGTCTTGCAAAGAGTTGTCTCGATTAGACCACGGCCTTTTTCCTTAATCTAGGCAAACCTTAGGAAGGCCAGGAGAAAGAACTCACACCTTGGAGGTGCTGTTCTTGCTACAGCCAAAGCAACTGTTAACAGCTGTTTCAGAAGAGCCGAGCTACCGATGGCAGTAAAAGAAAATACTGTTAGTGTGGACGCCAAAAAGACAGCTCTGCGAAGAGACAACCCTGCCGAGGCAGGTCACGGCGGGAACGTAACCCCCTGCAGCAGCTACGTGTTAGAGCACTCGCAAAGACAATGGCAGCGCTGAGCGGAGAGGAGCGCTCACAGCTCCTGCTGCGCGGGACGGACAACACAAACCAGCATGACGCGGGTGATGTACCCACCCGTGGCAGGACGGACCCCCACGGGTGATGCACCCGCCCGCCCGTCGCAGGACAGACCCCCACATGCAGCTAGTGCCGCTGTGTCCTGGCCCCTCTCCCCGCCCGGCCCCCAGCTCCCCCCGCGCCCCCCTTACCTCACAGGGCCTCCTGCCAGGCTGAGGTCCTTCTGCTGTGCCCCCCAGGCCAAGGCTGCTGGCGCTCTCCCTGTTCCCACCTGCCTGGGGCGGGAGGACGGTCAGAGCTGCCTGCGCCCCTGGGATTCGACCACCCTCTGTGCTGCTCTCCAGAAGGGCAGCTCCCCCCCATACCCCCAGTTGAGACTGTCCCATAACACCCACCCAAAACTAAGGCTGCCCCCCAAGCCAGTGCTGCCCCTTCCCTTCCCCAGCAACCCCCCATCTAGCTGGGGCTGCCCCTCCTCAACACCCCCCCTAAAGTAAGGCTGCACACCCAAGCACCCCCAGCAAATGGGGCTGCCCTCCCCAAATCCCCCCACAATCTAAGGACCCCCCCCTCCCCCCAGGAACCCCCCATTCCCATCCCCACACCCCCCGGGGCTGCCCTCCCCACCTCCCCCGCTCCAAACTGGGGCTGCCGCCCTCCCATCGCCTCCAACCGGTGCTTCCCTCCCCACATCCCCCTTCCCAAACCGGCCCCCCCCCGCGGGCCCCGCCCCCCCATTCCCAGCCAGAGCCGCCCCTCCCTTCCCAGCACCCCACCGTGGGCTGCCCCGCCCCCCGGGGGTGCCCCCATTCCCCAGCATCCCCCGCCGGGGCCGCCCCCCGCCTCAGGCCGCCCCCCCGCCCCGCGGCCGCTCCCCCCGGTTCCGCCGGCGCCCGGGCCCGCCCCCCCTCCCCGGCGCTAGGCCGCAGCCGGCGCCCGCCGAGCGCGGCCGTGCGGGCAGCAGCTCACCTGGGCGGGCGGCGCGGCCGGGCCGGGGCCGGGCGGGGCGGCGGGTGGGGCGGGCCGGGGCGAGGCGCGGGGAGGGGGGGGGCGGCCAAGCGGCGGCGGCGGCTGCGGCGCGGGACGGGACCGGGCCTCTACTCGCGGCGGCGCAGGGCAGCCATGGCGTGACGTCATCCAGGCGCGACGGCCCTCGCGCCGGGGGGAGGGGCGGGGCGGGTGGGCGCGCTCCCCTCTCCACTCCCCTTCCCGCGCGCGCGCGCGCGCGTGCGCCGCCGTCCCCGGCAGCGCCTTAAAGGGGACGCGCGCGCGGTGGGGGGGCGTGCACGGCGGGGGGTGCGCACGCGTGCGCAGACGTGGAAGGGTACACGCCTGCATGCACACGCGAGGAGTGGTGCACGTGTGCGTGCACAGACGTGCATGGGAACACCCACATGCATGTGCTCACGTGGAGGGGTGCACGCATGCATGCACACGCGAGGAGGGGTGCACGTGTGTGTGCACACGCAAGGAGGGGTGCACACATGCACGCACACACAGGGAGAGGTGTGCACAAGAGCATGCACAGGCGTGCATGGGTACACTCACACGCATGTGCCCACGTGGAGGGGTGCACATACATGCACACGTGAGGAGGGGTGCACACATGCACGCACACACAGGGAGGGGAGCATGCGTGCACACACAGACGCACATGGGTACACACGCATGCACACACGAGGAGGGGTTCGTGCATGCATGCACGCGCAAGGGAGGGTGCACACAATGCATGCACACACGGGGAGGGGTGCACACACGGGGGGCACAGGCATGCCTGCACGCATGTGGAGGTACGTGTATGCACACGTGTGGAGGGGTACACATGCACCCGGGGATGGGTGTGTGTGCATGCACACACGTGGAGGTGCACATAGATGCAGGTGGACACACGCAGCTAAACATACATGCACATGCCAGGCATACATGCATGAATATGGGGATAGGCATGCGAGCAGGGTGAGCTGTACGTACATGAATGTACGTGTGTATATGGGGGTGTGCGTGCATGCACATAGCTGGAGGGACTGCACACACACACACAGGTAGAACATGCACGTACATGGGGATAGGCATGCACAGGGAGGTATAAAAATGTGAATGCACAATGTGGATGTATACATACATGCATGTGTGCATGCAGGGGGGCCATGCATGTACGCGTGACCGTGGGTACAGACATGCATATGCCCACGCGTGGCGCTACGCCTACAAGCAGGCGCGCTCACGGAGCTGTGCGTGTGAACACGCAGCTAGCCATGCTTGCACGCAGACGCGTGGAGATGGGGACACATGCAAGCACTCACGTTAACACCTACCGCCATGCATATGCGCGTGCAGAAAGATATGACCAGACACGCGCACATGGATGTACGCATAAATGTATGTACATGGACACACACAGAGGTACAGATACATGCAAATGCACTTCTGGATACGGACACGCATGGAGATGGACACACACACACGTGGAGATGCGCCTGCACGCGTGGAGGAATATATATGTGCACGCAGAAGTATGCCGCACGCGTGCCACGCACACAAACGCGCCGGAGGCGATGCTCACGGCCGCGGGGTGCAGACCTCCCGGGCAGCCCCGTACCCCGCGTTCACACCCCCAGCCCAGCCTGGCTGGTGCTGCGGGCGCTGCTCCGGCCTTCCCCGATGCCACGAGGGGCGAGCGCCAGCGGCCGGAGCGTGGTTGCGGGTCCCTCCCCATTAACCGGGGTGCTAATGAGCTCCCCTCGTTAGTGCCGCCAGGCTGCCCGGGCTGTTCCCTCCGCGGGGGGCTGCTGCCCGCGCCGGGCTGCCCGCGGGGCCTCAGCCCTGCCCGCTCTCCGGGCCCTCCACCCCGTCTGCTGCTGCTGCAGGACCCGCTGCCCGCGGCCCCTTGCCCGGCCCAGGTCGTGGCCCCACGCCGGGGCTGCTCAGCACCTGCGTGCCCCGGCGGCCCCGCGCCCCGGCTCAGCAGCCTTTGCAGCGGCCCCCAGCCCCGGGGCCCGGGCCACCGGCCCCCCGACGCCCCACGGCAGCCGCCTCTGCTGCAGCTCCCCTGGGAGCCGCGGCCGGGCCTTCCCCTCCGGCCAGCTGGGCTCCAACCGTGCCTTGGCACCCCCACGGCACCCCGTGCTGCGCCCAGGGCACCCCATACTGCACCCAGGGGACCCCATGCTGCGCCCAGGGCACCCCGTGCTGCACCCCGAGCCCCGGCTGTCGCAACAGCCCCATGGGCCCCTCGCCCTTCCCCGCTCTCCAACCTCAGCCAGGCTCAGCCCCGGGAGGCGCAGGGGGATGTCCCCGAGCTGCAAAATGCCCAGGCTGCTTACTGGGGGCACTGGGAGGGAGCTCACTGGGGGTGCTGAGAGGGGCCTACTGGGGGCACTGGGGGGAGGCTCACTGGGGCCACTGGAGGGGGCATACAGGGGCACTGGGAGGATGCTTACTGGGGGCACTGGGAGGATGCTTGCTGGGGGCACTGGGAGGAAGCTCATGGGGGGCACTGGGAGGGGGCTTGCTGGGCATCCTGGGAGGAGGCTCACTGGGGGCACTGGGAGGGGGTTCACTGGGGGCGGCTCACTGGGGGCACTGGGAGGTGGCTTGCTGGGCATACTGGGAGAGGGCTCACTGGGGGTGCTGAGAGGGCATTCACTGGGGGCACTGGGAGGGGGCTTGCTGGGCATACTGGGAGGAGGCTCACTGGGGGCACTCGGAGGATGCTTACTGGGGGCACTGGGAGGGGGCTCGCTGGGGGCGCTGGAGGGGGCTCGCTGGGGCAGCCCGGAGCAGCAGTGCCTGGGCAGCCCGTGGGATGCTGGCGGGGCGGGGGGGTCGGGGCGGGAGGACGCTCCCGGGGCCGCCCCGGGGATGCTCCATCGCCCCCCGGCAGCCCGGGCAGCGATGCCAGGCTGGCCCCGCCCCCTGCACGGCCACGCCCCTTGTGCCAGCTGGCCAGGAGGGGATTGGCCCAGGCGGGAGGGGCGGGGCTGGGTGGGCGGAGTCTTCGGTGACAGGTATATAAGGCGAGGTGGGGTGGGTGGGAGTGACTTGGTGTTGGGGTGTTGGTGTCTGCTGGGGGTGAGTGGGCTATGGGCTATGGGCTATGGGCTATGGGCTATGGGCTATGGGCTATGGGCTATGGGCTATGGGCTATGGGCTATGGGCTATGGGCTATGGGCTATGGGCTATGGGCTATGGGCTATGGGCTATGGGCTATGGGCTATGGGCTATGGGCTATGGGCTATGGGCTATGGGCTATGGGCTATGGGCTATGGGCTATGGGCTATGGGCTATGGGCTATGGGCTATGGGCTATGGGCTATGGGCTATGGGCTATGGGCTATGGGCTAGCTCCACAGGATCCCCCAGTAGGCTCCTGGCTGGAGATGTCCCTGCATCAATGGGGTTGGGGTTGCCACCATGGGTGCCCCTGGCTCCCTGAAGCCTTTGTTGCCCCCCTGAGGGGCCGGGGTGCAGGCGCAGCCCTGTGCCCCTGTCTCACCTTTGCTCCAGCGCTGACTCAGAGCCCCGCGCGCTGCTTTGCGCAAGAGCCGTGCTGGCAGGCAGACTCTGCCCAGGCGGCCGCTGTCAGCCGGGCCCCGGCCAAAGGGCAGGCACGGCCCCTGCCTAAAGGCAGCGGTGCTGGGGCACTCGCACACTGCTGTGCCGGAGCTGAGCGCAGGAGGTACTGGTGGGAAGGGGTCTCCTGGAGTGGAGAGGAGCTGGGGAGACCACACCTGCCCAGGGCTGAATCCTTCCTCCCCGGCAGGCTGGACCGTGCTCCTGGCGAAGATGGATTACGCCAAGTCCCTGAGCCTGCGCCTGGCTGCCCCTGTCTCCAAGTAAGTGCTGGGGAGCCACCGTCCCCGGGGTGGGGGACATCGGAGCCCTCCCTGCTTCGGCACCTCTTGGCTCCCTGAGTGGATGTACTGTTCCCCACTGAGTCTTGGGGGGCTGGCACTGCCCGGGGCTGGCGGCAGGTCTCAGGACACCCCGATCCCTCCCCAGATGTGTCTCGGCAAGTGCCTCCATGACCCAGCAGCTGCTGTCGAGCCCGGCCCCACGGCCTCGACCCTACCGCGTCTGCAACTGGGACCGTAGCCTGCGCAAGGGCATCATGGCACAGAGCCTCGCCGAGCTGCTGCGCCAGGTGAGCCGGGGGCTGTCTGTCTGCCTGGGGACTGTCTGTCCACCCAGGGGGGTGGTGGGCTGGCCGCCCCCAGCCCCGCTCACCCCCAGCACCCTTGCAGGCTCAGAGCGCCCTGCTCGCCCCGGGTCCCATCTCGCTGGTGCTGGATGAGGACGGCACCGCGGTGGAGACAGAGGCTTTCTTCCGGACGCTGGAGGAGGGCACGGTGCTGATGGCCCTGAGCAAGGGGCAGACCTGGGCTGCCTCCAAGGTGAGCGCACCCCTGGGGGGCAGGAGCCTGGTTTGTCCCATCTGCATCCCTTGCTGGGAGGTACCTGGGATGCTGGGTGAGGTGGGACTGGGAGGGTGGGTAATCCCGGTCCTGCTCTCCCCCAGACACCTGGCTACCAGCTGAGCCTGTCCCGTAAGCCCCCTCGGAGGATCGATGTCGCCTGTGTCACCTTCGACCTCTACAAGACCAACCCGCGGGACCTGGGCTGCCTCAATGTCAAAGCCACGCTCTACGGCACCTACAGCATGTCCTACGACCTGCGCTGCTACGGGGCCAAGCGGCTGATGAAGTGAGTGCTGGGGAGCCCAGAGATGGCTCCGGGAGCGGGGATGCTGCAGTGGGGGACCAGCCCCACTGCTCATAACCTCCGTGGGGTGCAAGGAGGGATGCTCACCCCCTTCCTCCCTGCCCAGGGAAGCCCTGCGCTGGACGCTCTTCACCATGCAGGCCACCGGCCACGTCCTGCTCGGCACCTCCTGCTACATGCAGCAGCTCCTGGATGCCACGGAGGAGCCGAAGGACGCGGAGAGCAGCCCAGCGCTGCAGAGCCTCCTGCCCTGCAGCCCCCCGCCCCTGCCCCGCAGGAAGACGCTGCAGTGAGGGTCGGGTGCCCTGTCCCCCCTCCTCTGTCACCCCCTCCCCTAAATCCCTGGGGGTCCCAGCACCCCGTTAGGTCAATGCCTGGGGGGAGGCTGCCGTGGTGCCCGGCACAGCCTCTCCTTGCACTGCACTGGCTGAGTGCAGCCAGCTCTTCTCTGTAATATCTGCTGCTCTGTAAATATATTTATTTAAGTAAAGCTCTACTGACTCCAGCTGCATCTCATCTGCCTTTTGCTGGCTGGGGGGCTCGGGGGGGGGGGGGGGGGTAGCTACTTGCCCCACTTGGCACGCTGGGGCCGTGCTGGGCGGTGGTGCAAGAGCGTGCAAGGAAGGGACCTGTCGCAAGCGGTCCCCAAGGGAGCTGCTGCCTTCATCCTCCTCCCTGCCACCCCAGCACCCTGGCTGCCACGCAGGGCCTGGCCCCCACCCCCTGGCACGGAGCCGAGACCCCTCCCAGCCCTGCAGGCAAGCCATGAGGTGGGGAGGGTGCAGAGGGGCTCCTTCACCCCACACCCCTTTGCTGGTGGCAGTTGGCACAAAGCCTGTTCTTGCTCCATTTAAAGGGGTGAAAGACACCCCTGCCCTGTGCTGCCGGTGCTCCTGCTGCTCAGGACCCCGACTGCCCCACTGGCACCCAGAGCAGGGCTGGCATGGAGCCGTGGGGTGGGTGTTTTAGCCCCTGGGGTCCCCGGCCCCCTTGGCAGCCCCGTGCAGGGGGAGCAGCTACAGCCCCAGCCTTGCACAACCCCGCGGGCTGGTGCTGCCCGGGCTGTGCCCCACGGGGCCTGCAACCGCCCCACAGCTCCAGGGACACCGCACTGGGAAAGGACCCAGAGCCTGGGGCAACGCTGGGTTACAGCGAGCTGGCAGGCACGTCCCTCCCTGGGAAGAGTGGGAGTCTCGGTCCCTGAAGCACAAGCCCTGCCAGCCAGGGTGGGCAAGCGGGGAGGGAGGGGAATGACCCACTGCCCACCTGCCCTATACTGGGAAGCACTGGGATGAGCTGGAGGAGAGAGAAGCTGTGCTCTGGGGGTGCCTAGGGGCATCCCCCCACCGTGATGCACTGCAGGGGACATGGGACCTGAGCCACACTCACCTGGGGACCCCACCGCAGGGGTCTGGGGCTCCTGCGTGGGAACAGCCAGCGTGGCAGAGACTGGAGCTGGGCTCAGGGCAGCACAGCCCACCTGTGGGCTTCATTAGCCAGATAATTAACGAGCCATCAGCCCGCAGCCTGGGCTGGCAGCTGCATGGCCCCGTGGCACAGACGTGTGACACCTGGGGCGAGGTGGGTGCCACTGAGGGGTGCCAGGGACGGCACGGGGATGCCGTGCTCTGCCCCGCTGCTGCAGGCTGTCCCTGCCACCCCGTGGCTGTGCAGACCCCCTGTCGCCGTCCCCAGCCCGATGCCCCTGACCCCAGGGGGTGATGGTGGCCCCGCCATGCTCCGCAGCGTCCCCCACCCGCACACAGGCGGCAGCCCGGCTTTATTAGACATATTTATTTCTGTACACACTTATACACACGGTTCCCAGGGTAGCTTCATCCTCGCCTTCAGTGCTGTCTCCTTGCAGGGTCCGGTCCGCGGCGGGGGGCACCCACACACTTCCTAGGGTGCCCAGAGCCGAGCCCAGCCGCACCGTGCCCCCTCCCCGTCCCTGTAGTGTCTCCCTGGGGGCAGAGCCCCCCCGCAGCCGCCCGGCCGGGGCAGGGCCATGCGCCTTCCCCCTGCCTCAGTTTCCCTGCAGCATCAGGCCCAGCTGCGGCAGGGGCAGAGGTAGGGGAGCTGCACGCACTGGGGGCCGGGGGGGCCGGCCCCCCACCAGCACCACGCTCCCCCCCCCAGGGTCCTCGGCCCAGGACGCGCAGGACCCCCAACCCAGGGCAAAGTTTGGGGACGCCGGAGGGACCTCCAGATGCTGAAGCTGCCCCGGCGGAGCCTCCCGGGGGTCCTCCATCACCCCGACCCCTGCAAGGGGGGGGTGCCGGCCATCGGTTCCTGGTCCCCCAGCCCCGTCTCCCCCCAAGCGGTGGTGGGGGGCAGTGGGGGGGCTTTACTTGACGTGCTCGGCGGCGTGGGAGGAGCAGTAATACTTCTTGTGGGCGATGAAGGTAGAAAGGCTGCTGAACTTGATGTTGCAGAGGCGACAGTACCTGTGGTTGCCATTGGGCACGGGGCCGGGCACAGCCTTGGCCGGGGGGGTCTGCACCCCCCTGTCTGTGTAGGTGGGGGGCGTGGGGGGCTTGCGGGCAGCTTCCCGCAGTCCCTCGGGTGCTCCGGGCGAAGCGGGGGGCCGGGGCGAGGCGGGGGGCCGGGGGCTGCCGCTGCCATCCCGACCCTCCTTGCTGTTGAAGCTGTCCCGGCGGAGGCGGGGGGCGGGCGGGCGGGGGGGCGACGCCGCGGGCAGCGGGGGCTCGGGCGTCCTGCCGGCACCGGGCACCGGGGCGTCGGGGGGCCCCTGCCCGGCCGCCGCTGGCTTGGCCACGAAGAGCCCGTGGGCGTTACGGAAGTGCTCGAGGAGGTCGCCCTTGACAGCCCCGTTGAGGGGACAGTAGGGACAGGCAGAGAGGGGTCCCTTTGCCCCCGGGGGTGGCAGGGGACCCTTGGGGTGACGCTGCAGCAAGTCCGCCCCGGATGCACCGGGGTAGGGGATGCCGGGGCTCCCCGCCGGAGCCACCCTCACCCGCACGCCTTCGGGGTCCCCCTCGCCGGGGCTGCCGGGGCTGCGCCGGCCCTTGAGGGGGGTGGGCACGGCCCCCTTCATCTTCTGGAGGTGCTCGAGGGTGCGGGGCTGCAGCGGGGTGGCCGGGCACTGGTACTTCTTGTGGGCCAGGTAGCTGTCGAGGCTGTTGAAGCTGATGCGGCAAGCGGTGCATTCGTGGTAGTCGGCCAAAGGCAGCAGCGGTGCCGGCGCCGGTTCGCCCTGCCGCCGCGGCTTCTTGCTCAGGTCGATGGGACCGTCGGCATCCGGGCTGGAGCGGGGCGAGGGGGCAGCCCCCGGCGGGTCGGGGGCCGGCGGCGGGTCGGGGGCCGGCGGGGGTTCGGCAGGGCGGTGAGCGGCCCCGTGGATCTCGTAGAGCTTGCGGCGCTTGCGGGTGCGGAGGGGCTGGGGCAGGAAGGGGACTTTGGGGGCGCTGGGGCGGCGGAGGGGGGGGTCGTGGCGGGAGGCGCAGTAGAAACGCTTGTGCACCACGTAGGTCTCGTGGCGGCTGAAGCGGATGTTGCACGCCTCGCAGAGCGTCTTGCTGGGGTCCTCGTCCCCCTCGTCCCCCGCCGAGCTGCCGGGGCTCTGGCTGTCCTCGCTGCACCGCCCCGACCCCCCCTCTGCCTCGGGGGACCCCGCTTTGCCGCCCACCTCCTCCGCCTTCGCCTCCGGCGGGGCGGCCGGCGGCGTGGCGTCCCGGCCGGCGTCCCCGTCCCCCGCCGGCGTCCCCTGCCCGTCGCCCACCTGGGGAGACAGCAGCGTCCCCGGGGCGGGGGGACCCTTGGGTGCCCCGGGGGGGGCTTTGAGCTTGCGCGCCCCGGGGGGGCTGTCCTCAGCGAGGTGCCGGCTAGAGCAGTAGAGGCGCTTGTGCACGTAGTAGTTGTTGATGTTGTTGAAGGTGATCTCGCACTCAAAGCAAGTGGCACCCTTGGGCACCGGCGTGCCGGCGTAGATGGCGGGCGGCACCGCGCCGCCGTGGCCCTGCTTCAGCCGGCTGTGCACCAGCTCCGACATCTTCGCCAGGATCTCCGATGCCTGCGGCACCACCGCGGCTTCATGGCCGAACACGTACTGGGGTAGGAAGACGGTGCCGCCGGCCGTGCCCGTCCCCGGCTCGCTGGGCACCGGGCTGGAGCCCGGCGTGGGGCTGGCGAGCTCCGACTTGACCTTTGCCGAGGGCAGGCTGCGGGGGGATGAGGTCCGGGAGCAGGTGTCGGGGCTGCCGCCCCCCTCCCCGGGGCCGCCGCTTTTCGGTGCCTCTGCCTCGCTCGCCGGGCTGCCGGCAGGCTCCTCCTTGATGCGGACGGCCTCGCCGGAGGAGGAGGAGGAAGAGGAGGAGGAGGAGGAGGATGGACCTTCTCCATTCTGTGGCTGGGCGGGTGGCGAGAGCTTGCCGGCCCTGGCGTCGGGGGGTGAGGCGGATGGTGCCGGGGGGGGCGCGGCGTCGGGGCCGGGCGGTGGGGCGGGCAAGGGGCCGTGCAGCACCATGTGCTGCGGCAGTGCCGGCAGCCCCTCGGGCAGGAACGCCGGCAGGCCGCACTTCCGCAGGGACGCGTTGTTCGTCTGGCTCAGCCCTGCCGAGGGGAGAGAGGCACCGGCGTTACCCGACGTCCCTGGCACCGGGATGCTCACCCCGTCCCCCTCCTCCCTCCCCACGGCTGGAGCCGTTTGGGGCCGCAGCCCTTGGCGGTGATGCCGGGCTCTGCGCAGGGTGCCGGCACGCGTGTCCCCCCCCGTGGCTGCAGCCCACGGTACCCACCGGGGGCGAGGGGTTTGGCGGCGGGCAGGGCCGGCCCCGGCGAGTACACCTCTCCCTTGGAGCCGGGCTGGCAGATCATGTGGTTGGTGACCAGGTGGCTGTAGAGGATGTCCCTCGTGGTGGAGATGAAGCCGCAGCTGTGGCAGACGCCTGCGGGGAACGCGGCACGGGGCTGAGCGGGCAGGACGGCACCCGATGGGGCAAGGGGAGACCCGCGGGGAGCGGGTCCCTGTCCCCAGGCTGCGCGGGAGGGGATGGGACAGGGCTGTCCCCGCGGGGATGCCGGGCAGCGCTCGCTCACCGTTCAGGGTGTCCGTGTGCACCTTCAGGTGCCGCTCGCAGTTGGCTTTCGTGGTGAAGGCGGACAGGCAGATCAGGCAGACGAACGGCCGCTCTCCTGCAGGATGGACAGACAGGCGGACGCCTCAGTGCCGAGGGAAAGGGGACGGGGACTGCGGGGACACCCCACAGGGCCAGCTGTGCCAGCCAGGACTGCGCCGGCTGTGGGAAGCAGGATGCCCCCTCCATCTTTACAGGGCTGAGGTGGGGGAAGACCTACAAGCGAGCTGCCCCAGACCAGTAACCCAACTGGGGGAGAACCTCATCTAACTGCAGCCCCGCAGCCTCCCTGCCCCTCCACCCAGCTGGCTCCCGGGGTCCTTGCCCATGGCTCGGTGTCCCCAGGCTGCAGCAGCGTGCCGTGCCGTGCCGTGCCGTACCGCTATGGCTCCGCATGTGGATCTCCAGGGAGCTGGCGCTGGGGCAGCTCTTCTTGCACTGGGGGAAGGGGCAGACGCGCTCATTGGGGTAGGTCTCCTTGGGCTTCTCCTCCAGGGCGGGCGAGCCGGCGCTCTGCCGGCTGGCACAGTAGTACATCAGGTGGGCTTGCAGGTTACGCTCGCTCCGGTACCAGATCCCGCAGTCCTTGCACGGGAAGACGTCCTCTGCAGAGGGGAAGGGACACGGAAGGGACGTACATCACTTGCACGACGGGCTGGGGAACGCCGGCACGGTCCCAGCGCCGCGGGCTGCGCCGTGCCCCCCCGCCGTGCCCTCTGTCCCCAGGGACTCACTGTTAACCACGGCGGTGGCCAGGATGGCGGCCATGCCGGCTTGCTGCGGCAGCAGCTGGATGTCCGAGTGCAGCGCGGCCGGGTACGGCGACTCGCCGGGCTCCGCTTTCACCGCGTGATGGTTGGGGATGGCCGGCGGCTCCGCCACCACGAAGGCGCACACGGCCTCGTCCTCCCGCAGGGCGCGCGTCGTCCGGCACCACAGGGCTTCGTCTGGGGGGAGCGCGGCGGGGGGCAGCGCTCAGCACGGACCCCCCGACCCCCGTGCTGCTGCTGTGCTGCTGCCCGCATGGCTCCGGGCCCCCCTGTCCCCTCTGTCCCTGTCCCCGCCGCCCTGGCAGCGCCTGGTGCTTCCTCCCAGCTGTGGCTGAGCCCCGGCCTGCCTGGAGATGGCAGTGTCTGCCTGCACCTGGGCCCTGCCTGCGCCTGGGCCCTGCCCGCCAGCACCCTCCGGCTCGGCCTTGCACCAGTGCTTGCACTCACGCTTGCACAGTCTTGCACCAATGCTTGCACTGACTGAGTCTTACACGAATGCGTGCAGTAACGCTTGCACCAATGCTTGTGCGGAGTTGGGCACCAGTGCTTGCACCAACACTTGCACCAACGCACGCAGTAATGCTTGCACCGAGTCTTGCGCTGTCTTGCACGGAGTCTTGCACCAACGCTTGTGCTGAGTTTTGCACCAACACTTGCACCAATGCTGGCAGTAATGCTCGCGCTGTCTTACACCATTGCGTGCGGTAACGCTTGCACCAATGTTTGTGCCAAGTCTTGCACCGTCACTTGCACTGATGCTTGCAGTAATGCTTGCACTGAGTCTTGCACCAATGCGTGCAGTAACGTGTGCACTGAGTCTTGCACAAACACGTGCAGTAATGCTTGCACTGAGTCTTGCCCCACTGCTTGCCCCGGGTCTTGCCCCAGCTGCAGCAGTAACGCTTGAGCAAACGCTTGTAGCAGTATTTGCACAGCCACGGCGTGCTGGGACCCCCCTCATGTCCCCCGGCAGCCAGGCAGCTGGGCCGGGGACAAGCCGCAGGGACGGGCAGCGGCGGGTCCCGGAGCAGGCGGAGGAGCAGAGGCCGCCCCAGCAGGCGTGGGGGGGGCCGTGGGTGCTGGATGGGGGACAGGGACCCGGCCCTCCGCGGCAGCGCCCCTTCCCTCCCCAGGTGCCAGGGCAGCCATTCCCGGCCCCCCCAGGGCCCCCCCAGGCACGGGGACGTGCGGCACCGGTACCGACCCTTCCTGTAGATCACGGCGTTGGCGTCGGGCTCTCCGGGCACGAGGGGCAGGCGGGACAGCCAGCAGCTCTCGTCCCCCAGCACCAGCGTCACGGGCGGGCTCTGCTGAGGGCAGGGAGAGGGGGGTGAGCACCGCTCCCCGAAACGGGCTGGGGTCAGGGTGAGGGGCTGGCAGCGGGGGGCCGCGGCGCTCCCCGCTCAGCCCGCGCCCGGCTCTGCCTTCCCGCATCTCCAATGAATATTAACGAGCAGAAAGGGGGGGGGAATTAATCTGCCTGATCCTCCGATGGATGCCGCGGTAACGATATGAAATCTAATTATTCGTCCCAATATTTCTAAACCCTCCAACTCAGCCTGACAGTCGCAGCCGGTCGAGGCCTTATCACCGCCAGGAGCCGAGCGCCGGCAGCGTGATAAACCCCACGCGCGTGCAGGCGCTCGCACACGCGTGTGCACGCCCCGCGGGTGCACACGCAGCGCCCACACGCTGCTGCTGCTGCTGCTGCTGCTATTTGGGGGGAACCCACCTGCCCCCGCGGAGAGCGGCTGGGAAAGGGGGCTGGGGGCTTGGGGACACCCCTAAGGTGTCCCTAGGGGACGCGGGGACGGGTGCTGCTGGTGGCACATGGGCTGAGCTCCCTCGGGGACCGTGGTGGCCCCTCCACGTCCCGTGTCGGAGCTGGGAGGGCGAGGAGGGTGTCTGCAGAGCTTTTGCAGATTTGCTCCATGCATGGGGGGGTCCTGCGGGTGCTCCCTGACGGAGGGAGGCCCCTGCAGCACCCCAGAGTGCTCCCAGCACCCCCAGAGTGCTCCCAGCACCCCAGGGCGCTCGCCCCGGCTCCCCTCAGTGGCCCCAGCCCCCGTGGCGAGCCCTTCCTTGTTCTCCTTGGAACAAAGAGGTCAGTGTCTCCGCTCTGCACCGGCCCGATAACCATCGGAAACCCTATCTGCTCCGCATCCGCCGGGACGGCGTTACCGGGGGCGGCCCTGCGCCCTTGCTGTCCCCCCCGCGGGCATCGCCGTGGGGCCGGGCGCTGCGGGGGACATGGGGCAGGGATAGAGCGGGGGGACAGCCAGGGGGGAGCCGGCACGTGGGGCTCCACCGTCCCTTGGCAGCCCCGGGCTGGCGCTGCCGGCGGGTGTGCACACCCTCCCGAGCAAGGCTGGTTTTGGGGGAGCCCCGTGGGACCAGCTGGGGGGGCAGACAGGCATCTTCCTCCTCCTCCTCCTCCTCCTCCTCCTCCTCCTCCTCCTTCTCCTTCTTCATCAGAGCAGCAATGGGCACGCGTGACGCTCCATGCCACAGAGGCGTTAAAGCCACCCGGTGTTCCCAATTCCCACTAAAACCCCAGGATGGGATAAAACTCCTGCATGGAGACGGAGAGCAGAGCCAGGCAGGATTTGGGGGAGACCCCCTGCACCCCCTCCTTGCCGCCAGCAACAAAGACGAAGGGACCCGAGGGCGACAGCCCGTATCAGGGATGGGGCTGCGATTCCTTCCTCGCTTCCCCGAGCAGAGATAGGGAGGGAGGCGAGTGGCGGAGGAGAGCAGGGCTGGGAATCATCAGCCGGGCTCGATAAGGGAGCTGCTGAAATGGGAGCAAAAATATTTAGACAATAAATGAAGTATCAGAAAAAAGCCGCGCATATCTTTAAGAAATCAATCATCCTGTACCGGGTGTCTGGACACACGGCGCCAACCGGGAGATAGGGAGCCAAACTGGGCAGATAAGGGTTAATCAAGGATTTAATTCGGCAAAGATAAACGGGCCTGAGCTAAAAAAAAAAAAAAAGAAAAAAAAAAAAAGAAAAAAGAGCGAGGGAGAGCAGAGGAGGAGGAGGAGGAGGTGGGGATGGAGCCCGGGCAAGATCAACCAGCCTCGAAGATCCTGGGCTGGAGCTGCCCGCGTGCGGCTCCAGGGGGATGCTGGGGGAAGGATGCGGCCGGGACACGAGGCCCCAGCGCCTCAAACACACCCACGTGCACACCCGCGCACCCCCCCGACGCTCGCCCCGGCACAGCGCGCGGCCGATGGCACGCTCCTGCCACCGAGAGCCACCAGCCCCCCCTTCACCACGGGCTGCAGAGCCCTGGCGCTTTCCAGGCACAACCGGAGTCCCCCGGGAACAAACCTGGGGTGGGAAACCCAGAGCCCATCTCCTCTGCGAGGCCACGCGTGCCACCGAGCCGCCCGCTTGCCCGCAGCCGTGCGCAGGAGGGGACAGGAGGGGATGGCCAGCACCCCGTCCCCCTGCCCGCGGGGATGCTCTGATCTCGGGGCGGTGGGCAGCGTGTGGCAGGGAAACCTCGTGGGCACCCAAACCGGGACATTCCCAGGGAGTCGGGAGCTCAGACAGGGAAAATCCCTCCCAAACCGACTCCTCTCCCCACACAACTCGTTTCCTCGGGACTTTCCCCGGCAGCCCGCGGCAGCAGTGCTCCTTACCGTCTCGCCGTGCCCCGGCGATGCCGGCTCGCTGTGGATGCTGCCCTGGAAGGGTCCCCAGGAGAAGCCTTCGGGGAGGCTCCGGCGAGTCCGCACCCGCCTCTCCCCCTCCTGCACAGCCAGATCCAGCTCATCTGTGGGGAGACAGGCGCAGCATCAGCGCGATGCCCCCCCCAGCCGGACCCCCGGCCCGCGGCAGCCCCCGGCCCTGGGGACGTGGGCACCCACTCGGAGCCGAGAGCTGCTGGCGGGTGCCCCGGGGCTGCGTGTCCGCGGTGGGTGGGTGGGATTCGGCTGCTCGCGGGGGGATCCGGGCACGGCATGGGGGGTCCGAGCACGGCACGGCGGCGGAGCGGAAGGAGCATTTCCCATCCCCGCACCCAAAGTTGCAGCAGCTTGAGGGCTTAATGGCTTTGATTATCTGATAAGCCTCTGGTTTAATGGGTTAGATAACATGTTAATACGCTATGAAGGCTGCTCTAAAATGTTTTAAGTGTGCCTTTGTCTTTCGGAGCGCAGATAAGATGGCAGGTAACCAATACGCAGATGGATGTGGGCTGGCTGCCCCTCGCCGCGCGGCGGGAAGGGGCCAGACACTGCACCCCGAAAACCAAGATGCTCCTCGAAGACAGCAAGCGACCCGCCGGGCCACTGGCAGGGCAGAGTGCCCAGGGCACCCGGCTGGGTCCGGGAGGGCTCCCAGCACCCCGGGGTGCTCTGGGGCAGCAGTGGGGTCACCTCCCGGGGACCCTGCCATCGGAAAGAGCCCCCCTAAAGCCACATGCCCGGAGCCCTGTCCTTTGAGGGCATCGTGGCAGACGCAGCCGGTGCCCGGGTCCCGTGGGCGGGGAGGAGGCTGCGCTCATTTGAAGGCAAAATTGCTTTCCGAGCTGGAAGCGCGGGGAGGATAAAGCGATCCCATGGCTGCGGAGATTGAAATCTGATGTGTTTATTAGCCGGGCTGACATCTGGATCCTCTCGGTGCTGGGGTAAGTTAAGGTGAGCGACTGGAAGTGCTGGGAGGTGAGTGTGGGTTTGGCGGCGCCCGCGATTGCCCAGGTCCCACCGTCACCCATGGGTCCCCTCTGTCTGCCGAGGAAGCCCTGGGCATCCCAGGGGAGCAGCCGGTGCCCCTCGGCAAAACCCGCCGCCCGCTGGGAGGTGGGCTGGAGATGAGGTCTGCAAAGGCATTGAAGGTCCCCGAGGCCTTCGGGGTCACCAGGCTGGTCCCCGTGCTTGGGAACATGCCACTCTGTCCCTGTGCCGCAGCCTCCCGGCGCGGGCCAGCGCATGGAGAGGTGCGCCCTGCCTGCAGCTCCTCTGCCGTGCCGGGGTGCAGGCAGCACTGCCTGCCTTCCCTTTCCTTTCCTTTTCCCCTTCCCCTTCCCCTTCCTCTTCCCTTTCCCTTTCCCCTTCCTGCAGGGCACCTCAGTGCCTTCGACCCGGGAGCCCTCAGCGCTGGCGTGGGGCTGGCACGCTCAGAAAGCCGCCCCGGCCGCGGGGATCCCAGCTCCGTTTCATCCCCAGTGAAGTGGTTTTGGGAGGCTCTGCCCGCCCCGTGTCCCTGGCACCCCCCCGCGTCCCTGGCACCCCCCTGCCGGGCAGGATGCGGCCATCAACGGGGCCTCGGGGCTGAGCAGGGCCGTCGGACCCTTGGACGGTGCATGTTGCTCCATGTTTCCAACGCCCAGCTCCCGGCGGCTGACCCCCGACGTGCTGCCGGGGTGCCGGGCTCCCTCCAGCCCCTCCATCGCAGCCCCAGCATCCCCAGGCCACCGGTCCGCACCCCTCCGGCTCCAGGGAGGGGACAGCAAGCCCCCAAATCCCCAGGAGAGCCCCATCGGTGGTGGCTCCTCTCTGGCTTTGCCACCCTGTATAGCCTGGCTGCTTTCGGGGAACGGAGCTCAACCACCACCTCCCCCCTCCGTGCCCCCCCTTTTTGCCCCCCCTTCCCCCCGTCTCAGTGGTAATCAGTGGCGTTTGGGTCAGGAGACCATGTCTCCGAGATAAGAGCGTTCGCCTGACACTTCCCATGTCAGAGCACTTCATCTTCTGTGTATCAATCCCCAGCAGAGAAAACACGCAGGCGCTGATAAAGAGAAAACCGTTCCAGACAGGGGGACAAAAATAGTGTTGCCGGAGCCGGCCCCGCTCCCCGCCAGCGCCCGATGGCCACGGCACCGGCCAAGTGGCCCAATCCACCAGTGTCACCCCGAAAACGGGGTGGTGGCAAACCCCGGCCAGCGGTGCTGAGCGGTTCTTCACCTGGATGGGTGTCCCCGTGCCTGGCCGGGGATGCTGCCGGAGCCCCAGCGGTACCCGGCTGCGCCCACATTGAGACAGCCAGAAAAAAGAGGTGGAAAAAGGTGATTTCTGAGTTAAATATGCGGCATCGCTGCGCTTCTTCCCTGGTGCGGGGAAAACGATGCCGAGCTGGGATGGGGCAAACTGGGAGACGCTGCGTGTTCACGTTGTCCGCACTTTGGGAGCAAAGCCCAAAGCGAGCGCGCAAGCCGTGTCCCCAGGCGGGGACAAGCACGCAGTGGGGAGCAGTCCCCGTCCCTGTGCTCTGATGGTGCCGGATTTGGCCACATCGCCCTGCTTGTAACCCGGGGAGCTTGGGAAGAGCCGGTGCCAGCCCGTGGGGTGCCCTGGGTGACCCCCCAGCAGCCTCCCTGGCGAGGAGTAAAGTCCGCGGGCGCGGGCCCCCTCCCCGTGGGATCCCCCCCGGCAGGTGAACACCACCCCGGGTATCTCATCTGGCCATCGGTCCCCAACCAGGTGGTGCCCCGCCGGCCCCGCCGTTATCGCAGGAGGGTTTATCTCCCAGATCATTAACCAAATTGGGCAGGGACTCGGCTGTTTGCTTTGGGCTGCAAAGAAAAGCGGCAGAAAGGAAGGAAGGAGAGGAAAAAGCCCCCGGTGAGCTGGGTGCACCTGCTCGGCGTGGCACGGACCCCGGTGCTGTGCCCGCTGCTGAACCACGGGGTGCTGGGGCTGCTCCCTGCCCCCCGGGGCCGACAGCGCCTGCTCGCCCGGCGCTGCGCCTTGGCTTATCTCCCCATCGAGAGATTTCAAAGAAATAGGCTGAGCTGTGCCGGAGAGCAAAGATTAATCCTGTCATCACACCGCGGCTGCGCATCGGGCGATCGATGGCTGATAAGGCACGGCTGGCACCCGAGTCCCCGGGGACCTGGGGGTCCCGGGTGGGCGCACGGGGAGGGAGGAAGCCCGCCGGTGCATCTTCCTCCGTCACGGGGTGAACGCGGGACCGGGGAGCGATGAAGATGAACTTCTGCAAGAGCCCATCTGCAAGGCCACCCATGGCATCCTTAGGGCTGGGGAAATCCCTAGCGCTGCCGGGCGAGGAGGCACCGCTGGGACCTGCGCCGGGCCGGCTCCTGCAGCCGCCCGCGTTTGCTCCTGGATGCTCCGGAGGTGCAGCCGCATCCATGCATCCGCACTTGCTTTCTCTGCGGGAGCGAGTAGGAGGGAAGGGCAGCAGGTGCCTCGCCAGCCCCGGGCAAACCCACCGGTCCCATCCCAAGTGGCCCCCACATCCCCTCGTCCCAACCGCATCCGCGCGACTTTAATCAAATCCGAATGAGCCGGCTCTGCCCCTCGGCGGGGATCCGGGCTTGGAGGTCCCTGGAGTGTTTGCAGCTGCCTGGATACTATCTGGATAAATACTGCTATCGGGGCGTCACGGGACCGCGTCCCAGCATCGGCCGCACCGCGCCGCTCCTATTAATACAGCGCTTCGCGCCCGGCCGCGGGGGCTGCCAGCCCTGGGGGGCCACGACGCCGGGTATGGCCCCCGAATGAGCCCCGCTGATGCAGAACCTGGGAGAACGGGGATGAACTGGTGGTCCCTGCTCCCATCCCAGCACGTGCGGGATGTCCCCATGGCACGGGAACCCCCAAGGGGGAAGGAGGATGGATCCATGGATCCATCCATCCATCCACCCATCGGTACCCAACCTCCCGTGGCTCTCCCGCTCCCGCCCGGGGGAAGCCGAGCTGGAGAAGCCCCGACTCTCCCGGCAGCCCCGGCCCGGCCCCGCCGCGCGCCCCAGCTGCTGTTTTTAGAAGCGGCGAGTGCGCGGCGGAAGGAATAAATCCTGACAACTCAACTAGTGAAATGATGTGATGGCACCGCTCCGATAAGATGGAGGGAGCCGATTGGGAAGAGTCTTAAGCTGCGAACACGCAGCATCTCCACTCTTCACCTCCGCTCACAAAGGGAAATCTCTCCAAAGGGGCTAAGGAGATTATCCCGGCTTTGCCGTCCCGGGTGCTCGAGTAATCAGGGCAGCCTTGGGGACGACAAAGGAGCGAGGAGGGTTTAAATTCAAGCCTTGCTGGGCTGCGCCTGCTTGGGCTCAGCCTGGGGTTGCTCTGGCTGAGCTGCCGTGGACCAAGGGGGGGATGGTTGTGGGAGAGCTGGGCTGCCGCTGGCTCTGCCCCCCGGCTTTGGGGTGCAGGGGGACACCCCACTGCCCCGGCGGGGCAGGAGCCGAGGGGAGATTTCTGCCTTTATCGCTCCCGCCCATCGCTTGCAAGTTATTGATTTTTTTTGACAGAGTACAAGAGCAAATCTTTATCAGGCTGAACCCTGCCCCTGGTTAATGGAGGAGCTGTGACCTACCCCGGCGAGCAGAGCGGGCACCTCCCGGCACCCGGGGGGGCTGGGGAGGGGGCGAGACACGCGGGCGATGGAGGTGCTGCACCCCAAAAGGGCTGGGCACCCCGCTCGCCAGCTGCGGCGCACAGCTGGCAGGCACCGGGGCGGGCACCGGCCGTGCCACGCGGCACCCGGGGATGGCCCTTCCCGTACGCCCCACGTAAGCCGGGGTGCCCTGCCCCAGCAGGATGCGTCCCGATAAGCCTCCACGGGACGTTTGCGTTCGGGGTGTTGCTGTGTCCCGCTGGGATGTGGCCCCAAGGGGGTCCCCGTTCCCAGGGGGTCCCCGTTCCCAGGGGGTCCCCATCCCAGGAAATAAATGGGAGCTGTGCCCGCGGGGAGGGGGACAGGAATAGCACCGGGAATAACATCAGAAAGCACGCAGGGAAGATGGGAAGGAGAAAAACTTCCCGGCTCCCCCGGGGCTGCCAGACCCCTGTGCCGGGGACCCCCTGTCCCTGCTCTGTCCCCGCTCTCGGGGCTGCTGGGACCCCCCGCTCTGCCCAGGCCGGTGCCAGGCAGCGGGTAGGGGTGCCCTGGGGGGGCAGGAAGCCGGCCGGGGGGGAGGAAGGGGAGCGGAGGGGCCCGGAGCTGATGCAGAGGGCAGATATCCCCTCCGGAAAGGGGAGGGGACCGCATGGGGGGGTCGCTGCCGCCCGCCGGGCAGGGCCTGCTGCGGGGGGGAGGGAGGACCCCCGGGGGGCAGCACCCAGATGGAGGAGGGGAGTCGGAGCTCGGCTTCGCACCGAGCCCCAAACGCACCGGTCCAGAGAGCCAGCCCAGGGCAGAGCGGCAAGGCGGCTGTGATTGACAGCTGTCAGTCACCGTGAGCCAGGCAGCATCGCCATCAGGGCTCTCACCCCCAGCATGCAAGACATTTTTCTCCTTCCCAAGGGAAAAAGGAGGGGAGGATGGGGACAGAGAGGGGGATGCTGCCTGCACATCTCAACAGCCCCCAGCGCTGCCCGATGCAGGGGTGTCCCTCCACCCCGCAGCGTCCCCAAACTGGCCCGAGCCTCCCTTCCACCCCTGCAGCGTCCCCAAACTGCTGTGAGCATCCTTCCACCCCAGCAGTGTCCCCAAACCAGTTCAAACATCCCTTCACCCCATCAATGTCCCCAAAGTGTCCTGAGCATCCCCCCTCCCGGCAGCGTCCCCAGACAGAGGCTGAACTGAGGGCAGGGACCTGCAGGCACAGACCCCAGCAGGGACAGGGTCCCCTTTGGTGTCCCCAATGCAGGACAGGTGCCACCACCCCTGCTGGGACCATCTCCAGCCTGATGCCAAACCTCCCATTGCCTTCGGCGCCGGCACGTGGCTTTGCCGGACACAGCGGGGGGGTTCAGGGCCCTGGGGAACCCCCAACTCAGGGGGCTACTGCCCCAAACCCCAACTTCTCCCCATCCTCCGGCAATCTAACACAAACACGACTATCTGCTGCTCAGCCCGGCTCCCAGCGATAAAGAGAAATAGCTGGAATAATTTTTCCCACCCACACATACCAGGGCGGAGGGGAAGGGGGAGCGATGGGGCAGATGCGGCGCGGTGCCGGCCATCCGGACGAGCCGTCCCTCCTCGCCGTGCCCTGCTCGCCCCGATAATAAACCTTGAGGTTTGCAGACAAACTCCGGGCAGCCGGAGATTATTCAAGCAGGAGTCACGGCGCAGATAAACACAACCGAAGGCGAGCGGGAGGCGAAGGGGAAGGGGGAGGCGAGGGGGAGAGAGGAGGAAAGGGGGAAAAAAAAAAAGTTTGCAGTTTTAATTAGATGCACCAGAAAAAAAAAGAAGTTGCCCTGTCCCATCCTGATGCCCTGCACGCAGGACTGGTGGCGAGGCCGGACTCCTGGTCCTGGGAGAGATGGACCTGAGCCGCAGTCCGTAATTAACCCAGAGCCGTCGTTACCGCCCAGGAGCAATTAAATAAACCCCGAACAGACAAGCTGGCAGCGGGGGCTTGGGGCTCAGCAAGGTGGAGATCTTGGTGGGGACCCAAATAGCGAAGCTGATGTAGGAGAGGGGGTGAGGAACCCCTGGGAGCGACCGCTGCTGTTTTGGGGAGGGACACGGCCGGGGGGGACAGGGCAGAAGCCACCCTGGGCTCGGCCTCGTCTGCTCCATCCCTGTCCTACCGGCAGCTCGGCAGTGTCCCCGCGGGGACAAAAGCAAAACGCTTCATCCCACCTTGCAGAAAGGGAAGCGCCGACGGGGCTTCCCGGGGGCTGCAGCCTCCCAGCAGCTCCCGGTGGGGATTCTCCAGTGTCTCGTAACGCAGTTGAGCAGCCTGTCCCTCAGCAGGGCTCGGCTCCCCTCCGTTCTCCCGTCCCAACACCACGCTTGTGAAATTTGTCAGAGCTTTTCGCCTTATCCCTCCAGGAAAATTGGCCCGACACGGTGGGGCTGGCTGGGCAGCGACGGGGCGGGAGGGTCAGCCCTGGGAGGGGAGCCACAGGCTGCGGGTGCTCCCGAAAGTCTCCGCTACCAGCAAAGAAAAACAAGTGGGGAAGGTGGAAACGTGGGGCACGGCAGAGAGGCGCTGGGGGCTGTGGGGAGGGGTTTGGGGGAATCTGGGGTGGTCTGGGGAACTCGGGGTGGTCCAGGGGAATTGGGGAGGATGCGCGTCGCCTCCCGGTCCCACCAGAGGATGAAAGGGCCGGCACGAGCGGGCACAAAGCACGGCTACGCTCCATCCCGGGATCCCATCGGGAAGCAGAACCGAGTCGGGGTGACCCGGCGCCCCGGCCGAAGGGGCGGCACATCTGTAAAGGCTCCCAGGTCGAGGATTACAGCCTCGGTTCGCGGGGATGTGTGTGTCAGGCAGGCGAGCGGCAGCCCCCTCCAGCAAACAAGGTCATTTCAAAGATAAAACAAAATACTCTTTCTCCCTCGCCGGCGCGCGGGGCCAAGGAGCCCCACGGCGAGGTCCCGGCTTGCCGCGTCCCCGCGCTGCCGAGCCTCCGGCACGGCGGTGCACCCAGCAGGCAGCCGTTTTGGAGACCCAGGGGGCAAAGCCATAGGGGGGGGTTAGCCCTTAGCCCCCCAAAAAGGACCAGGGGAAGGTGAGACCCCGCAGGGTGCGAACAAAGGCGCCCGGAGCAGCCCGCTTGCCCCCCCCCCCCCCCGCCGCGCTGCATCTTCGTGGCTGCCATTGCTGACATACGGCGGATCCTGCCAGATAAAAAAGAAAATTCAGGCTGCTCAGAGTTTCCCTTTTCGCCAGCTCCATCCCTGATAAGTGCAGAGCCTGCAGAGCGCCTGATAGACGGGCTATCGCGGCGGTTGGTGCGAAAGGAACACCCTATCGCTGCAGCATCGCCGGACCGCCATCAACTCCCAGCCACACAGAAATTAATACCACTCCAATTACCAGAATAGAGATGGGCTGGGAGAAGGCGATAATAAAATCTCTTTTACATAAAGAATGCAAATAACCCGCTCCGGCGAGGGAAGGGGGGAAGGGGAGGCATGGCCAGAGCCGAGGCTTCGTGGTCCGTAGCTGCCGGTTCTGCCGGGGTAGGGGGCTGCGCGGTGCCGTGACCCCCGGGATATGGGGATACGCACGGGTTTGGCACCGCAGCCCCCTCCCGCGCTGCACCGGGATGCCAGCACAGGAGCGGGGAGCCCGGCGGTGCCGGGGGCAAAGGGCCGGGGAGCAGATAAGGAGGAGCCGGGGGTGGCCTCGCAGCTCCTTCCTGCCCGGCACGCAGGAAGGGCCGGGATATCAGCGGGACCGGCGAGCGCTTCCCCTCGGATGGGGCGGGAAGGGAGAGCGGGGCCACGGCTCCCCGCCGGGCCGTGGGGATTTCGGCAGCTGCAGGAGCACGTGCGCTGGCAGCCGGCATTTCCCAGGGCTCCTGCAGCGCCCAGCCCACGCGGGAGGCTGGTGGCCCTGGGGACACGCCGGGACCCCCCCACCGCATCCGTCACCAAAGGGCGAGCGCTGACCTGAAGCGGGGTCACCCCCTTCCCATCACGCGCTGCTCCAAAACCAGATCCACCGGCATCTCCCGGCCGGAAGCTCCCCTGGGAGGAGCGGGGTGCGCGCAGGGGCTGGCAGCACGAACGGGGCCCGAAATGTGGCACGTCCAACCCTCGGGGGTCTCGGCTCCCCCCAGTCCTGTCCCCATCCACCCGCCGGGCGCCGTCCCCAGCGGACACGCGCCCGCAAACCCAATCTGCGCGGAGGAGCCCCGACCTTAACCCCATCGGCGGGTCGGTTTGGAGATAGTGGGGTGATAGGGCGCGGGGTACCCACACAGCACGCTTGGCCTTGCCAGGCTGCCAGGGCGCCGGCGGCCCCGGCGCGGAGATGCCGAGAGGGAGATAGACGGCTGTATTCGCTCCTTGGGGTTTTGATAACCATCGCGAAACCGCTCGAGCGTCGCTCTTGTGGTTGCCAGGATGTTTGCAAAGTGCCCTCGCGAGCGCGGGGCGACGCAGGACGGGGTCCAAACCCTCCCTGCGCCGGGGAGCGCGGTGCCAGCCATGGTGCCGCCATCCCCGCCGCTCCCGGCTCGGTTTTTACTGTCCCAACAGCAGCTTGGGGACGTGGGGGACCACAACTGTCATCTCGTACCTCCTCTCCCAGTGTAAGTGCTGGTATTTGCAGCCTGCCCAGCTCCCAGTGCTCCCAGTCCTCCTCATACTGGTTTTTGCAAGAAGGAGGCGAACGGCTGCGGGCTGCTCTGGCTGCTCCAGCCCACGGTCCAGCCAGGAAGCCGGGATGGAGCGGGATGACCAGCCGCACACCGAGGACTCACCTGGCCCGTTCCAGGCGTCCGTCTCTGGCGGGTTTTCTCCAGGATCCGGCTTCTCCAGCTCCTTCGGGCTCTCCGGGGCGTCTCTGGACTCTGCAGCAGGAGAGGGAAGGCAGCAGGTCACGCGTGGGAATTTCAGAGGCGGCATCCCGGGGGGGTCAGGACCACCGGACCGGCGACACCCCGGGGCCAGTACGCGTGTGGGTTCACCCTCGAGGATGTGCACGTGCGTGGGGGGGTTCCCCCTCAAAATCCCTGTGCCCAAAACCCCCCCGTTGCCCAGCCAGGGGGTCCTCTGCGCCCCACGGGATGACCCACAAGGGCAGCCAAGCCCACCCACGCATCCCACCTGGGGATTCCCGAGCCACCCCGGCGCGGGCACCCACTTCCCACCCCCAAACCCCCCCCCCTCCCCCCCGCATCTCTCCCATCCCACCGTGGGCCCCACGTCACGCGGTTCAGCCCCACTCCTGTCACGGCTTTATTTGTGGTGTATTCATAGCAACTTGATAACAATTATTTTCTCCATTAACTGCTGCTGGAGATGCAGCTGATAAAGCCTATCTGCATATGACAGTGTGGAAGATTAGCGCCCAAAGTACATGTTTGCCTTGGCGTCCCGGGCGGATAACCAGCGCGGAGCCCAATCGATCGGCGCCAGAGCGAACACCCAGGGGTGACGTCACCGGCATTGGAGATTATTAATACAGGTGATAAGCGGAATGATTAACATCAAATAAATCAATCACCGGGTATAAAAGTCCTATTATTTTTGGCTATAAATCAAAGTGCCTGGCATATCGATTTTTATCCATCGCGCTGAAAGCTTTAGTGGCCGTTATTGCTGCTCGGCGTTATCTCTGCTATCACCTTTTTATCGAGGCAGGCTAGTGCCAGGTGCAGCTCCGCGCCCGGGCTCCCGGCTCCCTCGCCCCCAGCCCGGCTCCCCCATCAGATAAGCACCGCTCGCTTCTCCCCGCTGCTGAGCAAAGTTTGCCAGCGAGCCCTTCCTGCTCCGGCTATCGGGGTGCCGGCATGGATTCCCCTGCTTTCCCAGTGCATCGCCAGCTGGCTCCCGTGGTTTTGGGGGACGCTTTGCTCCCCAGTTGCTGGTGGACGAAGGCAGCGGGTGCTTGCTGGGGACCGGCCGGCTCCATTAGCCGGCGCAGCCTTGCCCTGCCACGGTTATCTCGAAGGGCACTGCAAACATTAACTGATTAGGATTTGCCCCCACCTCCACAGGAAGGAACTTAAAGGATATCTGGGGACTGTTTCAGCCCGGCCCTGAAACGCAGCCACCTCTGGGGTGGGGCACGGCACGGCACGGCGCGGCACGGCGTGGCGGCAGGCAGGCGGCAGCGCGGGCAGGAAGCAGGCAGCAATGGCCCTGTCCCCCCATCCCCATCCCCGGCGCTGCCGATGCCAGCACCCACGGCCTTGGCGGCTGCTTTGCACCCTGCGGAGTCGCTTTGCGCCCCGAGGGGTCACTCTGCACCCCAAGGCGGGGGTCGCATTGAGCCCCGGGGGGTCACTTTGCACCCCCACAGCCCTCCACCGCCGCCGGCTCCTCAGCGCCGGGGCGGGCGAAAGGCGCTGAAACGGATACGGGGTGACAGTGCTCATTAGCAGCCACCGCGGCGAGCAACCCGCCTCCGGTTTCCAGCGGCCCGGCTTGCGGCCCCCCCGGCACGCTGCTGCACCCCGGCCAAGCTGAGATTGCTCCTGCCTGCGCCGGCCGTGGGGAGCCCCTCCGTGCCGGGGAGCACCCCCGCTCCCGGCCGGTCGCTCGCCATCACCCCGGGGCCAGGCCGCCCCCAGCGGGTCCCGCTGCCGGCCGGAGGGTCCCCGGAGGGCGGGAGCACCCCAGGGAGAGCGGGGGGTCTTGCTTAACCAACAGCCTCGACGGGCGGGCGGGATGCTTCGTCTGCTAATTAACACCACGCACGGGCGGCAGAGATGACGCCCGGGATGCCTGGCGGGTTGCTCCGGTGGCAGAGCCCGTGCCCGTGGTGGGGGGACGCCACGGGCAGCCCCCTGCCATCGCGGCGAGGCTCACCTTCGCTGCCGGGGGGGCTGGAGGCGTCGCGCTCGGCAGAGCCCTCGTGGTCCGAGGCGGCCCCCTCCCGCTCCGAGGGGCTCTTCTCCCCCGCCGGGGTGTCCTCGCCTTCCTCCATCGCTGCCAGGGAACCTGCCGAGACACAGAGGGGGCGGTTAGGGGGGGCGAGCCGGAGGGAGAAAAACCCAGTGGGTCTTCCCAGTTGGGAAATGTAGGATGCCGATGCCTTGGGGTCTTCCAAACGGCCCCTCCCCTGACCCGCCGTGGGCACGGGGCCGGGCGGAGAAGCCCTGCGGCCCAGCATCTCCTGGGGGTCCCCTGTCCCCTTGCAGGGGGGGGTTTATAGAGCCCTCGCCTTGCTCCGGGGCGTCCCCCGAGGGCTGCCTGGTTCCCCTGCGGACACCGTGGGGAACGAGCCCCGCATCTGCCTGGGGGGTGAGAGGGGTCCCCACGGACCACGGGCACGTGGCGGCGGCACGGCGAGGTGCCCAGCCCGCTGCACCGCTCACCCGCGCTTCCCACCCGCCCCCCCCGGCCGGGCGAGGGACCCAGAGACCCTCCCCCATGGCCCCCAGCACCCCTTGCCTGACGGGGGACCCGCGAAGCAGCCCCCCGCCATGCCCAGAGCCCCGGACAAAGGGGGACGCTGCGGCGGGGACGTGGGGCGCAAACGGGGTGCAAGCAGGATGCACAGAGGGTACGAACGGGGTGCACGTGGGGGACACCCCGGCAGCCCCCCCGGAACAGCCCTGCCGGCCCGTGCTGCCGTTTCCATGGCAACGCAGCATCCCCATCCGCGGCGAAATCAGGAAAGAGCGAGTGAGCGGCGCACACGGCTCGCGCCGCACGAAGCCGCGCCGGGGGCTGCCCGGTGCCCCATCCGGCACCGCCCCGCCGAGCCCGGCACGGTGACAAACCGTCTGCAGACCACAGCTGCTCTCTGTGACTCCAGGCATGTATATTTACAGCGGGAGAACAAAGAGCCCATAATCTATACAAAGCAGACAACAATGAGCGTGAATAAAGAGGCTGCCGGAGAAGGGAAGGCAATTTATTCTAATTCTGCTAATTTCAGTTCCAGCACAATTAAAAAGGCTCTGATAATATTCAGAAACAATCGCCAGCTAACAAATCGTTTCTCTCGCTGTAAATGAAACATTGTTAGGCTAATTTCTTCTTTCACGCCTTCACGGCTCTTGGGCTTCTGATAAAGTTAACCCGACTCTCGCCTGCTCCATGGCTTGGCACCTCCAGCCTGGCCGGGGAGGGACGGACGGAGCTGGGGAGGGACGGACGGGGCCGGGACCGCGTGCGGCACCCACCCAGGGGTGCCCCGACCACCCGCATCCCGCCCCGAAACACCGAGCCCCGGCCAGGAGGGAGATGGGGACGCCCCGTCTAAATGCAATTGTATAAAACCTGGGGTTCGGGTACGGCAGCGTCACCGAGTGCCCCCGGGGAGGACGGGTGGCCGGCAGCAACGCGGCACCGTGTCACCGCGGTCCCTGGACGCGTCCCCACACCCAGCCTGTCCCGCTGCAGCATCCCGCTCCCAGCACACCCGCCCGTCCCCAGGGGATACTGTGGCCCCGGCGCTCCCGGCTGCGTGGGTTAAAGGAACTACTGGATAGCTTAAAAAAAAAAAAAAAATTAAATAAAAAGGAAAAAAAAAGCAAAAAAAGCAGCAAGCGAGGGAGAGGGAGCGCGGAGCAGGGAGCGGAGCGTCACTTCTCCGGGATTGCTGGAAGCCCTGCACAGTTATCACCGCACACAGCCTCCCTCGGCTTGCCTGATCTGTCTATTCTTCATTAAGCAAATACGCTGAAATGGAAATGAAAACATAATAGCTATTTGATTTTCGGCGAGATATTTTGCATATTGGTTCAGTGCTGATAGTGGAATTTCATCAACTCCCTTTTTTCATGCTTTAAAACTGAATTACTGAGGCTGGCTTTACAGAGAGGGGAAGAGCCAAAAAATGCTCCCTTCCAAGATACTCCGCTTCGACGATTAACTCTTCTCCCTCCCTCCTCCTTTTTTTGATAACAAGGAAGGATTTCTTTTTTTTTTTTCCCCCTCTTCTTTTTTTTTAAAAAAAAAAATTACAGGGATTGTAAAAACTTGCAGGAAGCGGCGGCGGCGTGTCCGTGTCGCCCGCGCCCAGGCTGGGGATGCGGGGCCGGGCAGGCGCGAGGGTCGGCATTCCCGGGGCTTTTCCAACGGTAGGAAAAGCCTTCGTTACCCAGGTAATGATTTGATCGTTTCACTCAAATCAAAGTTCTCCCGGCGCAGGAACAATAAACCTTTTCTTGATGCTTTGCGCTTGGATGATAAATGAAATAAAAGGAAAAATAAAAATAAAATAGAAAATAAAAAAGGAGGAGGGACTTCTCCAGGCTGCCAAGAGTGAGACCCTGGACGCTCCGAAAGCCGGCACGCAGACAAGAGCAAAGCGATAAGAGGCCTCAATAACAGATAGAAAATAGCAACAGCCCCAGACTTTCCCACCGGCTCTGGAGCGGGGAGGAGGAGGAGGAGGAGGAGGAGGAGGAAGAGGAGGAGGAGGAGTCGTCCCCGTGGAAAGCGGGTCCTGGACGGAAAACACGTGCAGGCTGGGGGCAACCTGCCTTCGCCGTCTGGCGTTCAGCAGCACGCATCCAACTCCGAAAACCGGTTATTTTTAAGAATAAGACGGCTGGGCAGGCGGCGAGCCCGAGGGGGGGCTCTGGGAGCCGGGGAGCGAGGTGGGAGCCCGGAGCCGGGCACCCCCCGCCCCAAACCTCGCCCGCAAGCACCTCAAAGCCGGCAGTGCTGCGAGGCCCCAGGGTGCTCGGCTCCAGGGTGTCACCCCCCAGCGCCGGGGGGACGCGGGGGATGGCCCCAGCTCCAGCGGGACCGCGCGGGCAGCAGGACGGGGGCTCCCTTCGTCAGCCTTCCAGCTCCGCCTCACCCCCGCGCCGGCCCCGAACCCATCTTCCCATTCAAAATAAACCAAAATAATAACAGTAATAAACCGACAAGCCCCAAAGCAACCGGGTGAGGCTCCCCGCCGGGTCTCGGGGCACGCGCAGCACCGTCACGATGCTCATCCACCACGTCACGATCGAGATGTGGGGAATCCAGCCCAGGCATCGCCCTCTCGGGCAGCGCCGCCGCCCCTAAACCTCCTTATTTCCCCCCAAATTTTGCAGCCGTGAGCAAAGGGCTGCAGGAGCAGGCACGGGGGCTGGTATTCCCCAGGGAAAGACGCCCTCGGAGAGGGTCACAGGCGCTCCTGAGCCTTCTTTGCTCCGGCTGCAAAACCATCTCCGGTGATTTGGCGGGGTCCGGCGCAAGCCGGGGATTCCCCGGGGTCTCGTAGCGGGGTTGTGCCGTGCCCGCCCCGCAGCAAGCAACGCCCAGAGAGCAACCTGGGCTGCAAATCCAAAAACCACCAGTATCTGATGGGACACCAGCCCGCCTCTTCTCACCCAATTTTTTTCCCCGGTACGTATTCGTGTTTGCTTTTACCAACAGCCTCGGGTGCCTCCGAGCCCGCTCCCCGGGGATGCCAAGCGCCGCGGCCGAGGGCAAATGAGGTTTCGGCGGCCGGGAAACGATGCCGGTCCTCAAAGGTCGTGTTATCCAGCGGGTTATTTTTTCCCTCCCCTTGGTTGATGCTGCTGGGATCCAGCGTTAAATTGCAATGTTCTCCAAAAACGGGGGTCCCGGGGGGGGGTGTCTCGCTCGCCGCCGCCGGCCCCGGGATCCGGGGCCGGCGGCGGCGAGCGAGATACCCCCCCCCGGGACCCCCGTTTTTGAGTAAAACGGCCCTTTTTGAGCACAAATCAACCCTCTCCCCTATCAGCCCGGCTGCAGCATCCCAGGGCCGGGCTGCCCCCCTGGATATCGGCACATTAAATATCAGCCCCATGCAAGGAGCCGATAGCAGTTGGGGCCGGCCCCAGCGGTACCTATCTCTAATTCGGGGCCCTCCTCCATCGCACCCAGATAAAACTCACCCCGACCCTTCCCGCGGTGCCCTGTGTTAAAAGGGCAAGAAAAAAAATACGTATGTTTGGGGAGCTGGTAGGTGGAGGGAGGATTTATAACCTATTTATAATAATTTATTATTAAATTATGCCTAATTTATCCCAGAGGGGAATGAAGGATAGTGGGGGAATGAAGGTGGTGGGGGATGCTACGATTGCTGAGGGGAGGGGGAGATTATAATAATTTATAATTAAATTTAGAAAGTATTTAGTCCTAATTTCTCTAGGAGGGGAATAAAGGATAGTGGGGGAATGGAAGTGGTGGGTGATGCTGCGATTTCTGACGGGGGGATGCTGCGAATGCTCACGGGGTGTATTTATAATAATTTATTATTAAATTTACAATGTATTTAGGCCTAATTTATCCAGGAGGGGCATGAAGGACAGCGGGGGAATGAAGGCGGTGGGGATGCCGTGGTTGCGCGTGGTGGGGGGACGCCACAATTACTGATGGGGGGATGCTCGTGTCGGCACCCCGCAGCATCCCCACCACCGCACCCGGGCTGGCATCCCCATCCCGGCGCCGCAAACCGCCCCGTGGATCCCGCCGCGGGGCGCAGCACCCCGAGCATCCCTCCCCGCTGCGGGGCAGCGCCGCCCCGGGGGAGCCCCCGGCTGCGACCGTCGGGGAAGAAAAGAGCCGGGGAGAAGCAGAGCCTGAGAAAAAGCAGCCGTGCTGATAGGGGAGAGATTGGTTTCAGCCGGAGCTGCTCCCCCTGCCAAGTCCATATCCTATCTGCGCGGGGTGCAGTTACTTAACATTCATCACCGCCTGAACTCTGTAACTTTATCAGCGGCCGAGCATGGCGCCATCGCCGAGCCCAGCCATTCCCGGCGCTCAGATAGGGCCGATAAACCGCTGATAGATTACAGGAGATTGTTTCACTTCAGGGGCCGCGATTACTAATACTAATAGCGAGAGAACCCGCATCATATCAAACAGCAGCTGGGGGGGGGACGGGCCGCAGGGGGCACGGGAAAATAATGAGAAAGAAAATACAGGGACAATGACAATGAAGTGACTTTACGTTTCAGATGGGGTCGATAACGCCCTGATAGATTTTAAGAGAGGAGAGAGTCTAATAGAGCCGTCCCCGGCCCCGGCACATCAGATGGATGGGAGCAGATCGCTCCGCGAGAAGGGGACGCGATGCTTAACGCGGTTTTTCCCGGCTGGCGGCGGGGACGGGGCGCGGAGGAGCTGGTCACAGCCCAGGAGGGAAACTGAGGCAGCCGGTGGAGTGGGACCGGTCCCCAGCGGAGGGACTCGCGGTGCCCATCCCAATCCCCATCCAAGAGCAGTTTGAGATGTTTGATCCCATGTCGATCGGGGCAGGATTTGGGCAGCCTGGTGTCGGTTTGGGGCTGGGGAGCAGCTGGATACCCCGATAATATGGAAGGAAACTCCATCCACGAAGATCAGGCTCCGAACGTGCGTGAGCGTGCAAGGCGGCACGGGCGTGCAAGGCCACCTTGCCACCGCTGCTCCTGCACAAGGTGCCTTCACTGCTGCCGGCCAAAGGGGGTTTTTCTGGGTGAAAAAATCCTCAGTTCTGGTACTTTTTCTCCCACCTGGAATAAAGCCATTCCAGGCGGGAATGGCAGGGGTGCGGGGGATGCTCACCCGGTGGCACGGCCCCGCGGAGCCCATCAATACCAGGTGACGGCGAGGCCAGAGGTCAAGCTCTTTGCTAATCTAGCGACAAATTACCCCAGAGATGCTGCGCCGGAGCCGTCCCCCTCCCCGTGGGAAGCAGTTTGAGGTCCTGCCGGGTCCATCCCGCTGCCAAAAGCTGCTGGGAAGGGAACGGGGACAGATTTTAGCCTCCACCCTGGGACTTTCAGGCCATGACAGCACCAGGCGAGGACAAGGATGGAGGGATGGGGACAAGGGTGATGGTGGATGTCGCCCAGAAGGCCACCAGACCCATCACCGAAGATGCTCTGGATGGGGTGTCCCTGCTGCTCCCAGCCCCCCAGTGTGCCCAGTGCCAGCTCCCAGTGCCATCCTGGACCACTCTGGGGTCTCCAGCCAACGCTGGAGCAGGGGCCAGAGGGGCTCCAGGAGCAGGAAAGGACCCTAAGAGGGCACACCACGGTTGGGTGGCCCATCTGCAAGAACCAGGGTGGGCTGCTGGCACCAAGCCCGGCAGATGAAGGTCACCGGGGCCGCCGGGACAGCGCTGTCCCCAAAACCCTACTGCTACGGCCCCGCTCACTGCCTTTGCTGGAGCGGCACAGGCGCCCGCATCAGCGCAGCCCCTCCATCGCCAGCCCCTTCGCCCCAGACCCCCAACCCTCCTCTTCCTCCAGCTCCAAGCAGCGCGGCCGTTTGTGCCTGGCTCCGCGCACGCCGAGTTTCCCTCCATGCAAACGCACGTGCCTGCGCTGCCGCTTTTTTTTTTTTTTTTAAATTTTTTTTTTTTTTTCCTGTTCTTGGCATTTTGGTGGAGCGAGATAAGAGTAAAAAACAACAGAGCTGCTCGGAGAGTGAAAAAGGGAGATAGATAACGCAGATACCAACTCCTACACAAAACAGTCCTGGCTTTATCACTGCTTTTTATCACAGTTCCTCTAAAAAAAATAAAGAGAGCAGCCCAACTGGAATGGGGCAGCACATTAAAAAATGAACTTTATACTGTTTGCTCTTTAGTTTTATATTTAGATGAAACAAACTTAGATTCTTGCAGCCGATACCTTTTCCAGTGCAAGGAACCAAAAAGTCTGGAAGCCCCGTTTGCTCCTGCGGGGACGGGCGAGGAAACTCGAGTGTAATTTAGAAAAGCAGATGCTGAGGGAAGCAGCGCCTGCTCCCATCATCCAGCCTCGTCTGAGCCCACGGGTGCCACGGTTTGAGCATCTTTAAGGCTGGATGGGCCAGCAGGATGAGGCTGGTGCCAAAGCATCCCGCCGGAGCGGGCAGCATCCCGCCGGAGCGGGCAGCATCCCGCAGCAGAACCAGCGGGGCTCAGGCTGGAGATGGGTGTGGAAAGGCAGATGCCTCCCGAGCATCCCTGGGCCCTGCCAGCTGGCGGCTGGTCCCTGGGGACAGCCGGAGCCCGCCCGAAATGCCACAGCTGGCACCGGGATCCCGGCCACGTGCCGCAGCCATGTGGCATCGCTGCAGCCGGCGAAGCCGAACGTCCCCGCGATGCCAGCAGGTCCCCGGCATTCGAGGACAACGTCTCCATCCCAGCACGGGGACGCGACCGCATGTGTAAATACACCCCGTCCACGCGGTCCCCAAAAATTCGTTGCCCACCGTGACCCCCCTGTCCCTGAGGGCACCGCACGGGGCTCTGCCCTCCCCGGGCACAGGCTGGGGGCGCATTTCGGAGCAGAAAAACCCCAACCCACAGGGCACGGCCAGAAAGAAGGAAGGGGGAAAAAAAAAATAATAAAAATGGACTGGAGGTTTTTCCCTCCCCTCGCACTCCCTTCCCTACCTTCTTTTTGAAAAACATAATTTATCTGTGTATTATCAAGAAATCCAGACACTTTAATCAGTGAGCTATGAAGTCAGTATTTCCATTCTTATCTAGCGGAGGAGTGGAAATGGAGAGCAGATAGGCAGCTCCGAGCCGGTCCGTGGTGGGGAATGTTAATGGGAGGAGCGGCAGAGCCATTGGCTACCGAGCTGCCGCTATCGCTGCCATTATCGGGGCGTTATCAAGGCAACCATCGCAGCGCAGTAATGGGGCCAGTTCAACTTTCCGCATTATCATAGGAGCTGGAAGTAGCATGAGAGGCCTCGGCTGGGAGACGGAGAAGCGAGCGAGCGGCCGAACTTCCCGGCGGAGCAGGGGGGGAACCTAAAAGCAGCTTTTCCTCCCCGTGGTTCCCGAGGCGGCGATGCGCGGGGTGATGCTCCCCTGCTCGGGCATCCTCCTGCGCGTTCCGGGTACCGACCCTGAGGCACAGCCCCAAAGCCCTGCGCACGCCGGGTACTGACCCCGCTGAGCATCCCCAGGGCTCCGGGTACCGGCCCAGGGGCGCATCCCCAACATCCCAGGCACCGACCCACCGAGCATCCCCAAAGCCCGGGGCGCTGACCCCGCCGAGCATCCCCAAAGCCCTGGGCACCGACCCTCGGCTTGCCAAGGACAAGAGAAAACAATGCATCTATATTTCATCAGATGAACAAATTAGAGGAGTACATTTCCTCCGCGCGCTATCGAATGGGAGATGTCAAGAAAATATGTTGATGTGAGAAAGAGGAGATAAAGAATTATTTTGGAGGAAAAAAGCCGTGGAAGGCTCTTATCTGGAGTGACTCATAGGCACACACTCCTTAACCCCACTGCAGCCCAAGGTCAGCAGTTACATTCCTTTCGGCATTTCATCCCTTCCAAAAAAACATGCTGCTGCAGGAACAATGCAGAGCCTTTGCCGGGCAGCCATCGGAAGAGGGAACTGTATTACCCCCGAAACACTTGAACTTTCCTGATAAAATAAGCAGTGGGACAGCAGCCTGGCCAAGCCGGAGCGTCCAAAAGCCCTGAGTCAGGCAACAAAAACAGTCATGGGATGTGTTGCAGAAAAAAAAAAAGATATATTGGCCTCCTGCTCCCATTCCTGCTCTTCTCCAACAAGGGGGGAGCTGATTTCTTCTCCCCTCCGGAAGAAAAATCCATGCCCTCGGCGCAGCCACAGGACTTGCAGAGCCGGAGCGTGACGCGGGGCTGGCAGAGAGGTGGTTTCCACTTTTTCCTTCTTCGATAAAGAAATCTTAAAAGCACAAGGTTACTTTCCCCAAGTTGCTCCGACCGGGGCTCGGGGCCGCTCACATCCCTCTCGCCGGGCAGCCTCGGGTCCCGGCGCCCGGCTGCGCCGCCATGGAAGGTCTGGGCCGGTTTTCCCTCCGCAGCATTGCCCCAGCTAGCGTTTTCCAAGGCAAACCGTGGGTTTCTTTGCAGTAGGATGGACAGTAAGCGTGGAAAACATCCTCTTCTCTTTGCCCAGAATGGGTATGTTTGACCCCAAATCCACCGACGCCAAGCAGGGCACAGCGGCTCCGTCCCCAGGCTGTGCCAGCCCTGCTGCTCCCGGTTTGGGCAGCCGTGTCCTTCCCTTCCCAGGGACGCGGGTGGCATCGACCCCACGGCCGGCACGGGACTGGGAACGTCGCACGGCACGGGGCGCCCCGGGGATGCTGCGGATGGGGACACAGTGACACCGGAGGACGCGGCTCCCCAGTGACTTGATGCCACGTTGCCTTTGGGCTGCTGCCATCGCCGGGTGGCTCTGAGGGGTCCCCGGGGAGGGACGGGGCTGCCCCTCTCCAGGAACCGCCGATCACCTGCGCCGTGGCACTACCTCCTTGCGCAATCTGCTGCAACAGCCGTGGGGAAAGGCTCGCTCTCTTCCCCAGCCCTGATTGCGGAGCTGGCTGGCTCGCAGCTTGACGAAAGGCGAACCTGCAGCTTGCTAGGTGGCCTCGTGATTCACGACGGAAAATAAGACCTTGTCCAACCACGCAAGTTTGGAGCCAGAGCCGTAAATCCCAGCTGGAGGTGGCTTTCCCGCTCTGGTGTGGGATGTCAGGGATGGTCCCCGGGGCGCGGGCATCGCTGCGGCTCCATGCCTGCTTGGGATGCCTGGGGAGGGGGCGGCGCGGGGGTGTACCCCGGGGGTGTGAGAGGCAGAAGAGCAGCAGCAGACACAAACCAACCCAACCCCAGTGCCCACGGGCCCTGGAAGCGGCCGCCTGCCAAAGCCGCCGCAGCCTCCCTCGCCGGCGCGGCTGCCAGCGCCGCCTTCCCGCTCCACGGCCGCCGGCAGGGACGTGTGCCGGGGCTCTCGGCGGAACAGGTTCTGCCGTGCTGCCCGGTGCCCCACGCGTGGTCGTGGCCAGCCTGGCTCCGGCGCTCGCCCTCCGAGCATCCCGTGCGCAACCTCCCTGCCCGACGCGGAGATGGGGATGGCCGGGAAGGACCATCCTGGGGATACACCCCAAGCAGGGTCCAAAACTGGGCTTGCAGCGTGCCCTGGCACCGAGGGAAGCACCCGCGTGGGACAGCCACGACATCCCATGGTCGGCAGAGCCCGGTGCCGGTAGCACAGGGCAGCCCAGAGCCCCGTAAATGGATATATTGCTCCAGGGAGAGGCCGAGGCGAGCTGTCCCCTTAGCCACCAGCCGCCGAGCACGGCGCCAGCCCCTTTCCCAGACGCAGGGATGCTCGTGCCTGGACCACCGGCCATGGAAGAGGAGCAAAACTTCTTCCAGCATCACTTGAGGCTGGTCCAAACCCTGCACCGAGCGGGAACGCGGCTTCCCCACGGCGCTGCCGAGTTACGGGTGGGAAACAGTGGGCGACGGCCAGGAGAGCTCACCACGGCGGGCTGCGGGCTCTGCCGGACGCGTCCCACCAGCGCCGCAGCATCGCCAGCCCAGCCCGGGCCACCCCCCCCTGCCCCGTCCCACCCTGCGGGGACCACGATGGGTCCTTGCCTCCGTGAGCCCCCAATGCCGCCCCTGGCGCATCCCAAGAGGCCGGCAGCTTCTGGGATGGGCAGAGCCGCTGCGGAGGCAGCTGTGCCGTGGGGCTTTGCTGCCTGCACCCCTGCCAGCACCGAGGAGCCGCCACTTCGGCATGCCACCGAGTCAGGGCTGGCAAATGCCCCGGGGGGGTTTGCACAAGAGGGGAGAGGTTGGCAGGCAGGCAGGCAGCGCCCCTGGGAGCAGCAGACACGTGGGACGCGGGGATGCCACCCCCGGGATGCCAGGAGCGGGGCCAGGCACGGGGGGGGGCTGCAACGCCAAGGCAGCCCCCGGGGAGGGACAGAAAATACCGGTTTTGGGAGCAGAGCCGGGAGGCCCTGCCTGCACCCAGCTCATCCCCGGGGAGCAGGTAGCAAACCCTCCCCACCCAGCAGAGCGGCCCGGGGGGACGCGCCTCCCCAGACGCCCCGCTGCCCACCCCGGCCCAGGGCACCCCTTCCCCGGCAGGTGCGGATGGGGAAACTGAGGCACGGAGGCTGGCAGTGATGGAAAAGTGCAGCAGCATCAGAGTGGCAGGAGGTGGGGGGGGCGGGAGCAAGCGGAGGCACTTAGTCACCTGCACGGACCGAAAGGAAAGGAACGACTGAGCGAGCAAAGGGAGTGGGAGAGGAGCGGGCAGGAGGCGTGCCGGGAGCATCCCACGCCACCGGCTCACCACGTCGCCGCTAAAAATAGACGCCGGGTGGGCCACTGTCATCTTTACAAGAAATGCTATTTTCCAAGCTCCCGGGAAGGCTGGCTCCCACGGTCCGGTGGGCACCGCGACCCCCCCAGCCGGCACCGCGACCCCCTGCCCGGCATCACCGCACAGCCCACGCGGCACCGGGGAGCAGCTGAGCTTGCAAAAGAGGAAAGGAAAAAATATAAACACCTCAACTCAAACCACCCCATCAAGAGGCGACGGAGTTTAACAGCACAGATGGCACCCGCTATCTAACACCATCTAATAGCAATTAAAGAAAATCCACACGCAAAAATATGACGGTGCTTTTGCCTCCCCCCCGCCACCCCCCAGCCCATGCGTTTGCTCTGCGGAGCAGAATGGGAGATAACGATCGAAAAAGAAAGTCAAAGCTCTCATCAAACTAATGCAACATCTGCAACTGATAACAGGCGCTGGGGAGAGCTCGGCTTCTCAGCCCAGCTTGTTTCACAGAGGGAGGGGGGGAAAAAACCACCTTGAGAAATAAAAACACATACGCAGCTGCCCCCCATCAGATAATTAAAGCACCTGCATTAATCCCATCTGCGATGGAACAAATTGTTGGAGCCCTTTCGCCCCTCTCTGCTGTGTTTGTTGTTGTAGCGAATCCTGCTCCGGTCTGGTGGGGAGAGATAAGTGGTCCTTATCTCCCCTGGCAATCTCTATCAGGATGGAGATCGGGCCTCGGCGCTTATCGGGAGCTCAGATCTACCGTAGCTGAAAGCAGAATAGAAAGAAAAAAAAAAAGAAAAGAAAAAAACCCCACAAACAGGCCCCTGCAACTACTACAAAAACGCTCGCTTCCAGTTAATTTCAGAAGGGAAAAAAAAAAAAAATATATATATATTAGAACAACAACAGAGGGAGAGGCACATCAGCAAGATGAGATCAATCTCCCGCTTATCAGCTTCCCCCATCGAAGCCCCGGCGCTGGGAGTGCACGCACAGGCAGCTGCCAGCAGCCTCGCTCATCAGCTGTGTGCCCGCACTCCCGCGTTTGAAGTTAATAAATATAACAGGCTATCTGGGTTGGAGATCAGCTCCTGCTCTCTATCAGCCCCTCGCATCTATCTACCAGCAGAACAAAAGACAGACACAAAAAAAATAAATTAAATAAATAAAGAGAGAAAAAAAAAAAACCAACCCCAACCCAACCCCTCCGAAGCAGCAGCAGCTGCAGGGAGGTTGCTGCTTTCACAGCCACGGATGGAGCAGGGGGCAAAAAGCAACTGTCGTCCCCCCCCGGCAGGTACCCCGCAAAATTAAATACATAAATTCTCCGGGTGTTTGCTCCGCTATCGGAAGCCACTGTCTAGATGCGATCGGCTATCGAAGCCTCACCACAGTGTGTGCGACCGGGTGCTCCCGGGGGGGCTCGGAGGGACCCCCGCGTTGCTGGTACCCCCAGCCCCCTCCGTCACTGCATCGCTCCGGCCCAAAAAGCAACGACGACGAAGAAGAAGAGGAAGGTTAAAGCAGCCGGTTAAATATAGTCCGGTGTCTGATCTTTGTCTTATCGCTCTTGGCGATCGCCCGCTCTCCCGGCGATCTCCCCCGCGAGCCTATCTGCGCATCGCATCGAGCTTTTAAAAAAAACAAAACCCAGAAGAGATGAAGCCAGAGCGAGAACATAGCGTCACCCAGGAAAATAAAATCAGCAGATACCAATCTGGAGGAGGTTTTTAATGCTCCAGCCGAGATGATAAAAAGGATAGACTTTGTGGAAACAGGTCCGGTCTGTACATGAGAGGAGTCTGGTTACCGGAGCCCTGATTCATGCATACCTTCCCTCGGCGGGGAGAGCCGTCGGAGGCAGCGGCAAGGCGCTCTCGCCGCGCTCGCCGCCTCTAATGACTGTTTTCATGTTGACACATACAGGAAGGGTTCCAAGCTTTCAGCTTTTAATCAGTTTTGGCCATCGCCGGCGGCCTGAGATCAGCCTCCCACTTTATCATTTCTTCACATCTCTGCAGAAAGCAGCAGAGGAAGGAGATACGAGCCGCCTTCGCCCGGCCAAGCTGCCACGGCCTCATCCAGCCCCATTTTTTTTTTTTTTTCTCCCCGCCAAGGTCCGCGCCGGTGGGTGCCGGGCGGGCGTCCTGCCGTCGGCGCGGCCCCCGCGCACGCAGCTGTCGCCCACATTGGCGTCGTTATTTCGGCAGCTGCGACGCTACCGCTCGCTTCGCTCGAAGGTTTAAGGAGCCAGAGTCACCCAGGGAGGGATTGCCGGGCAGCCGGGCTTTTTGCCGAAATAAAGCCGCGGAAGTTGGATAAAGCGAAAGGAGAAAATTATCACCAAAAAAAAAAAAAAACCCAAAGGCAGCTGGGACTATTTTTAACTCTACCCGGGTAAAAGTCTAGCTGAGCTTTATCACCAGAGCAATCACCCCAGGCAGGGAAACAGGTAGGTGCAACTCAGCCTTGCAATTATTTCAAGCGAAAGATAAAGCCAGATTATCACATGGTGGCCGGCCTTCCCTATCCTCCCATCTCCCTCTTATCGCCAGCTTCCATCGACTCGAGGGGGAAAGGGAAAAAAAACACACACACGCACACCCGAGAGCAGGGGAGAAAAGCCGAGCTGAGCCCGTCACCGAAAAACTTCCAGCACTTTGCAGAATTTCCCAGCGCAGCCGGCACATCCCCGCCGGACCGAAACCGGACCCCGGCCGATGGGTCGCATGGTGGGGAGCGGTGACCCTCCGGAGACGGGCAGAGTCCCGTGGGACCCCGTGGCGGTCCCTCGCGCCGTCAGCCCGGGGTGTCAGCACCCCGTCCCCGCCCGGGTTGGGGGGCGAGGCGGGAGCGGGGGGGGCCACCGGGCAGGGCGACAGGCTGAGGCCAGCGCCGTCAGCGGGGACGATGGCACGCTGCGGCCAGTGGCACCCCTGGCGAACGGGGGGGTCCCCGTGCGGAAAGGGGAGCCCCTGGCAGGGTGAGGGTGCCGGACCCGGGGTGAGGAGCTGCTGGCAGGGCTGGGGTGCCCCGGGGCTGGGGGGGTTTTGGGGACCCCCTCGCCCTGGTTCACGGCGCTGGATGGGAGGCAGGCGGGGGAGATAAGATCACAATTTCAGGCCGTCCCGACAGAGCGATGTTATCAGGACGGGACTTGCAGAACGGAATATTTTAAAGCCTTATCGGGGCCCCCATCGGGAGCCGGTACCGGAGCCACGGCGCTGGCGGGGGGGAGGCGGCGGCGAGGGGGAGGCGGCGCGGACGGAGAGCAAAGCGGACGGCCGGTAGCGGGAACGGGCACCCACCGCAGCCGCCCCGGGTGGGTACCGGGGGGGTGAGGGAGTACCGGGGGGAGGGGGCGGCCGCGCTCAACCGGAGGCGGGGGTGCTGCCGCCGAGGGGATGGTGCAAAAAAATAAGGGGGGGGGGGGTGCAGTACAGAAGGGGGGAGCTGGCGGCAGCGGGGGGTGCCGGTACCGGGGACTCACGTTTGATCTGCCGGGGGTTGCTCTGTTTCCTCCTGGACATCGCTCGGCGGGGGGGCGAGCCCGGCGCCCCGGCTGGCGGCTGGGCGGGCGGCAGGTGGGTGGCGGCGGGCGGGCCCCCGGCTGCTCGCATGCCCGCCCGCCCGCCCGCGCTGCCGGGCCGGGGCCGGGGCCGGGGCCGGGGCCGGGCCGTGCGCGGCGGAGCGGAGCCGCCGCCGCCGCCGCCGCGGGATTTTCTCAATGGGGCGCCGCGGCCGATCAAACCCGCGGAACGTTCCACGGGGGCGGGGCCTGCCCCCGCCGCGCACCGCCGCGGCCGCCCATAGGCCGCCGCCCCCCCCGGCGGCCCCGCCCACCGGATGGCGTAGCCGGCTGCCGCCGCCGTCGCCGCGGCGCGGGGCGGGGCGGGGCGGCCGCAGGGGGGCGGGGCGGGGAAGGGGGCGGGGCCGGCCTGGGGGGCCCGATCCGTGCGGGCGCTCGGTGGCAGTGCCCCCCGGGGTCCCCAAAGCCTCCCGCGTGTCCCCAGACGACCTTGGGGTGCCCACGCCCCCCGTGAGGCCCCCAGCCCCCTGCCTTGGGACACTGCCCCCCCCTTTGGGGTCCTACCCCCCCCTTGGGGTCCCCAACTGCTCCTGCATGTCCCCAGCTCCCCCTCTGGGGTCCCCAAGCCCCTCCCTTGGGATCCAACTCCCCCTTTGGCGTCCCCAACCCACTCCTCTGGGACTCCAGTCCCCCCTTGGGGTCCCCAAGCCCCTCCCTTGGGACCCCAACTCCCCTTTAGGGTTCCTAAGCTACTCCTTTGGGACCCCAACCCCTCCTTTGGTGTCCCCAGACCCCCCTCCGGGGTCCCAATTGCCCTTTGCACCCTCATACCCCCTCTGGAAGGTCCTAAACTCCCACGGGGCCACCAATCCCCCCTTCTGGGACCTCAGTACCCCCCGTTGGGGTCCCAACCCGCCCTTTGGAGGTCCTCAAAGCCTCCTGTGGGACCCTCAAACCCTCCTGTGGGACCCCCAAACCTTTCTATGGGGTCCTCAGGGCCTCTCTTCGCGATCCCAAAACCCTCTTAAAATCCCGCTCATCTGTAGATGGACGGTCCAAAAAGCCCCACTTGCGACTTCCAGGGTCACCGCGACCCCGGCTCGGGGTGGGGGGACACCCTGGGGATGGCGTAGGGGTGCTGGGGTCCCCCTCGGCACCATCCCAGCCGCCCGAGCCAGTCCTCGCCGCGAGCATGCAGCCAGGTGGTGATTTTGGGGCTAATTGTGGGGTAAACGGGAGCTGTTTATATTTTGGGTCCAGGATGGGAATATTCCTGCTGTGAAAAATTACCATTTCTGCCAAACCCGCCCCTCGGCTGTGGCTGATCTCGTCTCGGGGTGGGGGGGGGGTGGTTTGCTGGCGGCAACAGCCGGTGCTCCCCAATTAGTGATGCAATTTTTGGATCAGCGGGGGAGCAGGGGGCTGGTGGGCACGGCACAGCCCGGTGTGGCACAGCCCGGCACGGCCTGGCATGGCACGGCACGGCACGGCACGGCATGGCATGGCATGGCGGCTTGGCCGTGTCCCCCCTCCATCCATCTCTGGACATGGGGTGTGCTTTTTCTTTTTTCCTCTCTTTTTCTTTTTTTTTAAAGGGTTTTTAATTAACTTCCTGTTCCAATGGTGGGATAATGAGTTTTAAGCAGCACATGATTCCAGTAAAGAGGTCAAGCCGGCAATGAGGATGTCAAAAGAAATTAAGTTAGGAATTAAGAAGAGTTCCAGGGGAGAAAAAAAAAATCCAACCCATTGAGGGAGGGAGATGCTGCCGAGGACAGGGCTTTGCGCTCCCCCCGTGTGGCCGGCCACCCCCCCAAATGATCCTGATGGCGTTTTTCACCTCGTTTGGCCCCACGTCGCAGCCTTCCTGGAGACCGTCACAGCCCAGGGCCGGCAGCTCCGCTTCCAGAGCCTTTCGCTTCCCCGCCGCGACTCACGTGCGTGATGAAACCGGGATGAAACCGAGCGACGGCTTTGCAGGGTCTGGCCCTGGGAGACTTGAGTGGCCTCCGCTTTGCATCCACTGCGATGGGCGCTGGCTCCATCAGGGCCTGGCAGGGGGAGCCGAGGCTTTTGGGGGGTCTCCATCGGGGGGGATGGAGCCACGGGTGTGTTGGGGTTGGGGGCCGATGCAGCGCTGCAGAGCCAGCCGGCTCCTCCGGCGCATCCATGGCATCACCCCCCGACACTGCTTACAGCACCTGGGTTATTTACCCGACATGTTTGCTTACGCCGCGACAATTAGACGAACCATTTAATTAAATGCAGCACCAATAATGGCAAGGACCTGGCGGGGCTGGGGGTGAGCGGACACAAATAGGGCGCCCAAATTCCCTCTCCCCAGGACGGAGCAGAGGGATGTTGGCTGCTCCTGGCTCCTTGTGCTAGAGCAGCAGCAACAGCATCCCTCGAGGGGCTGAGGGGACAGACCCCGGGTGCTGTCACCCCCTCGGGGGGGCTGCATCTCACCCCTGCCGTAAGAAGCCAAAACGGCCTCACCCGAGCCGGCGGGTGCCGAACACGGCGCGCAGCCCTGCCCCGGGGAGGGGAGCCCAGCTACGGGGAGGAAACAGGTTGCAGTCCTTCCCCTCGCACATTCCTTGCCCGTGTCCTTTTAATTAGCTCTTTGGCACCGTCCCAAAGCCTCTTAGATCCCCCAGGCCTGAGAATTTACGGTGGCATCAAACAACACCGGGCCAAGGGCCGGATCCCCGGCGTGGGGACGTCCCCGAGCCCTGCATCTCCCTGCCCCGCCGCCCCGCGCATCCCACCCCACCGTGCGGGGGACCCATGGGTGCCCCTGCACGGGGACAACCCGCACGGTGCCGGCGACAGCGGCGTGGCTGGGTGGTTTTTTCCCCCTCCTCCGATCCCGTTGTGTTTGCAGAGAGATTGTTATAGGGTAACAGAATAAATAGCGTGTTTTCCTGAGGAGTGAATTACACGCCTGCAGAGCAGAGATAATGCGCGAGCAGCCGTTTCCCCCATTGTGAGCGAGGTGACATCTTTTTATGGAGCTGTGTACATTTGTATTAGTGCCAATTAATCTGGGGTGATATTATTAGAGACGCGGGGAGAGGAGGTGTCGGCGGAGGAATGTAAATGGGAAAAGCTAAGGCGCTGCCTCGGCCATATTTCATGGGCGAGGGGCGGGTGGCGGCGATGCTGGGTGCTGCACTGAGCACCCCGAGGGGGTCTGGGTGCCCACGGGATCACGGGCTGCCCCGGCCGCTGGCGCCGTCCCCTGGCTGGGCTCCTCCGGGCTGCAGAAACACCTGCAAAAAGTCATCTTTTAGGGTTGGTTTTTTATTTTTCTTTTGTCCCAAGAGGGAGGAATGGCATCTCGGTGCCCCTGCCTGCGGGCAGCCCGGGGCTGGGTGCTGGGCGTGCTGCGGAGGGGCCCTGCCACCTACCGGCAGGAGAACCTGGCCCCGGGTGCCACTTGTCACCTGCCTGTGGCTCAGCCCCAGGCAGCTGCCGGCAGCCCGGGGCACGCTGCGGCTTGCGCATGGCTTGCGCATGGCTTGGGCACGGCTTGGGCACGGCTTGGGCACGGCTTGGGCATGTCCCTTCGCTGCTTGGGCACGGCTTGAGCACGGCTTGGGCACGACTTGGGCATGGGCACGGCTTGGGCATGTCCTGTGCAGAGGTGCTGCTGCGGGATTCGGGGCTCCCGGGAGCTGCGGTGGCGGCACAAAGGTTTTTGGCTTCAAACAAATGATGCAAAATGATGCTGGATGGTGCTGGAGCCTGGTGGGAATGTGTGGATGAGTGGCCCCCGTGCCTCAAATTCAAGGCAGGGATTTCTCAGTGCTCATTTCCCACCCCCCGCCTTGATCTCCCGCTATAGGGACGATGCTCTAACTCACAAAAGGACCGATCCCCCCCTCCCCAGGAGTTGGGCAGCGAAACTGGGCTGCAGCTCGAGGGGCATCGCTGCTGGTGGGAAGGCAGCCCCCGGGCGGGCGCATCGCTCCTGGGTTGTCTCCCCGGGTCCCCCAAAGCTGCTGTCCCCGCACCCTGCAGCCGCCCGGGCTCGCGGTTTCCCTGCCTGAAGGCAATTCAGCATCAGGGATGCAGCGTGTGGTCCCCGTCACGCACACGTGGCCAGGGGGGATGTGGGTCGGTTTAAATTCCTGCTGTGCAAGGAACGGTCAGATTTGACTCAAGAGCAAGAAAAAAAATATATAAATCTTTAGCGCTGACAACCATGGTGGATCCCGTTATCCTCCGGCTTTACGGAGAGGCTTAAAGCACCTCCAGCTCGGAAACTGGGGTGTGCAGCTGAGAAGAAAGGCTGGCTGGATTTGGGGGGACTTGAAGAGCAAAAGCAGCTTGAGGAAAATTTAGGGAGGTGGCAAGAAGCCGAGAAATGCCCTAAGGGGCTCCGTGCAACGCCAGGCACCCTCCGTTCAGACCCAGCCACCCTGCAAGCCCCCAGGGCCGGCTGCGGGGCCATCCCCACCCGGGACGGGTGTGGACTGGGGCCGAGGACGGTGCGGAGCACCGTGCGTCCCGGCGGGGTGCAGCCCTGGGACCCCCATCCGTGCCGGATCCCATGGGACCCCCCCCGTGCCGCTGGCACCCGCTGAGCAGTGAGTTAATCCGCAGCCGGGAGAAGCCACCCGGTTTTTCCTTCCTCGCTGGAATCGCGGTGCCGGGGGCCTGCAATCTCCGAAGCGACAAGTGCTGCCGGATAACGCAGGACTCGGAAAAACCCTAAAGGGAACGAGGGGAGCTGATGGATGGGGGGGGTCGCCCGCTCAGCAGGCTCTGAGACCGCGGGACGGGGATGTGGGTGAGAGCAGGGGGGAGAGGATGGGAAAAAAACTCCACTCGTATTTAGAGGGGAAAGGGAAGAATTAAATATTTCAGCCTTCGGAGCGGGGGGGATGATGCCAGCGTCTCCCCGGGGAGCAGCGTTCGGGAGGGAGCGGTACCCGAGGCGACCATCGCTCGCGGCCGCCGCTGAAATAAGGCGGGTGCTGCTTTGGGCTGGCGTCCCCGCACCCTGCGCAGCACCCCGGGGACGGGCCCCAGCCCTGCGGCAAACCCGCGGCGCCCACGGAGCTTCATTTCCAGGTGCCCGGGTTGTGAGTCCGGAGGTGCGGGCGAGCTACGGTAACAACCAGGCATGAAATACTCCCCTGCCCCGTAGGTGAAATATAGCGGAGGGAAGACATAAAAGTCCCATTTCCAGCTCCATAATATTTCCTGCCAAAACAAAGTAAAATGCGCTGCCTTAAATTTTCTGCAAAATTCTTTTGAGGTTATTTTTTTCCCTAAATTAAGCCATACTAATTATTTTCAGCCACTTTATCTCCACTCCGCAACACACCAGGAGGGTGCAGGCGGCAAGCGTTTTAAGCCTCCATAAACAAAAGAGTAGTTTGGAAAATAATTCTATCAATTAATCAAATTAATCCTGCAGTCTTAGTTACAAGCCCCGAGTGGCAAGGATTCCAGCCTGCGGTTAGGAGCTCTCTCTCACTGACAGCGTTTAAATGTTACGACTGCAACAGTAATTAAAGAATATAATATGCCCGGCTTTGTGTCAGCCTCCTACCTTCAGGCCTCCGCGCTGTGGCAGCAGAGGTCAGCTTGAGGACAAATTGGTGATGATCAAACTGGGCCGTCACCATCACCACTTGGTGATGACCAAACTGGGCCGTCACCATCACCATCACCATCACCAACTGGTGATGACCAAACTGGGCTGTTACCATCACCAACTGGTGATGACCAAACTGGGCCATCACCATCACCATCACCAACTGGTGATAACCAAACTGTGCCATCACCATCACCAATTGGCGATGACCACACTGGGCCATCACCATCACCAATTGGTGATAACCAAACTGGGCCGTCACCATCACCATCACCATTACCATCACCATCACCATCACCATCACCATCACCATCACCAACTGATGATGACCAAACAGGGCCATCACTATCACCACTTGGTGATGACCGAACTGGGCCATCACCATCACCAACTGATGATGACCAAACTGGGCCGTCACCATCACCAATTGGTGACAACCAAACTGGGCTATCACTGTCACCATCACCATCACCAACTGGTGATGACCAAACTGGGACGTCACCATCACCACTTGGGGACGACCAAACTGGGCCATCACCATCACCATCACCAACTGATGATGACTAAACTGGGCCATCACCATCACCGTCAGCAATTGGTGATGACCAAACTGGGCCATCACCATCACTGTCACCAGTTGGTGATGACCAAATTGGGTCATCACCATCATGTTGGGCTTTTTTCCCCCCGGGGACAAGACACTCATGCCGTGAGTAGGGCCCGGGGAAGATGCAGCGGGGAAGAGGAGATGCACGAGCATCTTCACCATCGAGAAGCTCCATTGCTTTGCAAATGATCGCAAGGCGATGGCAGCGGCACCAACGTCCTCCTGCGGCCACTTCGCAGAGGACACCACGAAGGCGCCCAGAGCATCCAACTGTCAACTCGAACTGTCACCGTTTGGTTAGAGACGCGCGCGGGAGGAGGGGACCGCGGGGATCGCGGGGTACGGGACACAGCCAGGGAGGCTCATCCCGCAAACATCACACAGACAGGAAATTTCTGTGAAAATATTGGAATATATTTGAAAAGATTAATCATGTATGATTTTACAGTACCACCCCATATTTTCATCTCATACTTTATTTAACAATATTAAAGAGGCACTTTAAAAGCACACATACAACATCATAAAACGGCGTTTTCTGCTCTTTCTCTGCTTCTCTGACAAAATATCAAAATAAAAACTTTTGACAGAACACATTGCACCCAAGGTAAATTACCTACAATATTTTTTATACAATACAAAGAATTGTAAAGATACATATTAACAGAATAAAGCCTCTTTTTTTTCCTTTTAAATCTAAAACAAAACAAAAAATAATTGCAGGACAGACGCAAAGTACTCTGACTGTTCATATCACATCAGTGCATTACTTCACCTCCTTGACTTGGGAGTATTTCAATAGTATTTAGTTATCTTCCATGTCCTCGTTTGCACCTGAGATTTCTTTCCGGATTCAAAAGTTCGGTTATACAACGTGCTCGTTTAACGTGACGTAACCTTTTCGACGCTATGGAGTACCAGCATACAGGATTTTATTTTTTTTTTTTTTCCCCTCCCCTAAAGTTGGATATTTTTTATTTTTTTCCTGCTTCGTTTGCTTTTACAGGTAACGGCTACTTCCTAACGGGTTCCCTTTTATTTTTCAATCAAGGAAGTCTGTATTCACATTACAAAAGAAGAATAGCACCAGTAACTGCATAGTAAAAAGCGGATACCTATAGAGCCACTAACTCAATACAGTAAGATAGTCTAGAAGTGATACCGTTGAGGGCACTCGGACAGTACCGGTTCGGTGCGGTAAATTGGCACAGTTTTGTCGTCGCGCGAACCCAACCCCCCCCAAAACAAAAAGAAAACACACACACACACACACAAAAAAACCCCTAAAAAATCAGAGTTTGTCACAAGTGTCAAGGTGCAGTTTGCTCGCGGTGGCGGCTCTCCTCCGGTTACATCGTCTACAGTGGTCAAAGAGCGGCAGCATCCTCTGAAGGGCTCCGACAGCCCCGGCAGCCCCAGAGCCCGTTCGTTATTCTCTTGACGATGTAGAAACAAATTCATAGGGATGGCTGTCAAAATATAGGACGCGTGATTCTTAATTTAATTTTTTTTTTTTTAATTGTATCATCTCTTAGGCCAGCTCCCAATTAAATGAATTGTACGGGATTATTTGTGCAAAATCCTCAAAAAAAAAAATTTGCTTTCTACAGTGTACTGCACCTTATGAATAAGACGTCTACGGAATGAAGTTCATCTCTTCAAGTACTTTGTACAAAGATAACACAGACACAGTCTCAAAAGGGTCTGAGATTTGCAAGTATCCTTATAACCTCAGCACTTCTGCAATAAAGCAATTGCTCTCGACGATTCAGTCTGCCCAAAGCGATTACAATTTCAGTTCGTGAAAATCATCAGCAACATCAAAGTTCTAGCATTTGCATGATAAATCAGGTGAATTAAAGTAGATTAGTAGACACAAAGCAAACTATTTCACAGAGGCTGCAGTGCAAGTTCATTTAAGCTAGACAGAGAAATCATGCTACACAAACGAATTTAATGCTTTGATAATTTTTCCCTTGCAAACCCCATGAAAGCAGCTGAGGATCACCATAAGTCACTTCCATAAATTACTCTGAAGTATCTCTTCTTAAAGGAATTTTAAAGCTAGTTAATTTTTGCCCAAAGAGTTGGCTTAGCAGGTTGTTCTGGGACTCGGCGGTGCGGTAGCTGGCCGAGCCGGCCGGCTTGGCACCCCGGGCGGTGCGCGGGCTGTGCAAGGAGCCGCGCGGGGATGGCGCCGGCCCCTTGGCCAACACTTGGTGGAGGCTCTTCCCCAGAATGGCCTTCCTGCGCTTCACGTCCCCGTTGGCGTGACGGAGCTCCCCCTTCTTCTGGTTGTAAGTGTCCAGGACCATCTTCTTCAGTTGGGTGCCCGTTTTGGGCTTGGGTACCAGTTTGTTGCAGTGTGTCTCCCTCCTCCCGGGGGAGAGGGCAGAAGCTTCGGCATTGCTCCAGCCGGCGCGTTTGAGCTCACCGGTGCTCTCACTCCTCCCTGGGCATGAGGGCCGGGCTTTTTTCTTTTTCCCTTCTCCCTCCATGTTCTCCCGGGAGCCGGAGCTGCTCCGGTGGCTCAAGGACTTGTGCTCTTTCCGTCTCTTGGGGTGAAGCTTGCCAGCGGCTTTGCTCGGCTCCACATGGCCGTGTCTCACGGCGTTGCTGGCCGCCTCGCCTCTGGGCTGGTGGCCCGTGGATTTGCTTGGGTTGACGCCTTGGTCCTTGGCGTTAGCGCTGCTGTCCTTGGCACTGGCCTCGGGCACGGCTTTCTCCTTCCCCGAGACGGGTTGCTGACCCTCCTCGGCGCTGCTGCTGGGGCTGCCCGCGCCGGGAGCAGCCTCACTGCCGGGCTGGCTACCCACGGTCTTCTTCTGCAGGGTTGAATCTTTGGCAGCCCTGTTCAGTGTGGGCGATGCTGTCTTGTCCTTCAGGGGCGGGGGGTGGTGGGCAGCTTCTGGAGACGTGGCCTTAGATGCACCTTCCCAAGAAGAGGCGTTGCTGGCACTGGGGTTGCCCCACCTGTGGGTCTCCTTGGCTGGTGGAGCCTCTGCCTGCGGGGAAGAAAGCTCCGAGACCTTCTTGGCAAGGTGGAGAAATGGGATTCCATCCACGGTGTCGGTGGCTGCATTGGGATTTTCCAGGACACCTGCTATGTATTTGTCTTTGTTGCCTACGCTTGTTCTTTTATGGTCATCGGCGTAGCCGCGTTTCTCGGTGAGGTGTGGAGGAGAGAGTTTTTGGTCTGTGGCCTGGTTACAAGCCAGCCCAGCAAGGTCAATGGTAAACTCGGGCGAGTCCAGGAAAGGAAGCGGTTTCCCATCAAACGCTCCTTTCTCCAGCTCCTCGATAGACAGCGCAGCGATATGGCCGAGCTCTTCGCCGCCTGCCGCAGCCTGTGGCAAAGACGGGGAGAGGCAGGGTGGTGGAGGCAGGGTGTCAAACTGGGATTTCTCCATCTCCGCCAGGAGGTCGGAGAAGTCACCCACTAAGTCTTCTGTTTTCACGGAGGGTTGGGCTGCTCCCGGGTCAGCAGGTGCCGTAGGGAAGGAGTCAGTGGGAGCCTGCAGGCTGGGGCTTGCAGCCTCTACCAGCTGAAGGTCACTAGTGGGGTCCAGGTGGACCGGCGAGCTGCGCGGGAGTGAGCTGCCGTGGTGAGCAACCTTCCTCTTCTTGCTTGGCGGCATGCCCTCCCGGAGAGAGCCGTCCTCCTTCACCTTCTCCCTGCCCTCCCTGGAGGCAACGCCAGGCCTCATGACCCCTCTGAATTTGAAAGTCTTGTTGCTTCCCGCCAGGTGCTTCTCCATGTGCCGGTCGTACTGCTCTTTTTTGGAGAAGGTGTAGTTGCACATGCTGCAGATGAAGGACTTCTTGATAACGTGCATGACGTCTGCGCAGAGCTCGCAGGCGTACAGGGTGGTGTGCTTGATCTCCTGCTCCTCCACTATCCCGTGCTCCTGGCTGAGGTGGTTTCGAAGCTCTTTGGTCTCCTGGTAGAACATCGGACACTTGTGGCACAAGTAAATCTTCTGTAAACTGTGCACGACTAAGTGCCGCTGGAGCTTGAAGGGCTTGGGAAACTGTTTGCCGCAGTGATGACAGTCCCTGGAAGGATCCTTGCAGTCTGGGTGCATGGGGACAGATTTTGGGGTGCCTTCGCTTTTTGCCGTATGCTCTGGAGATGGACTGGTGGATGCTTTAGAGGAGCTGAGTGCAGGCGGCTTCGCCTTGACGTTGCTTTCCAAGGGGTCTTTTATCGCCTTGGCCTCCTGCTCAAGGGGCAGCTCCTTGGGGCTCTTGCTCTCTCTGCTAACCGCATGCTTGCTGCCGGGGTCGGCGTGCCGGGAGGACCTGCTGGGCTTCCGATACATGATGGTGTTGAGGAAGTGGGTGACAGCGGCGTTGTCCTCACTGAAGCAGGCTGGCAGGCCCATCACGGACTTCTGTGCTTGCCCCTTGCGAGCAAACTGGGTGGCGTGCTCCCGGAGATGCTCGTTGTACATCCAGACATCGGAGATCTCCTTCAGGCACATCCCGCAAGCCCACAGGCCAGCCTTGTTTTTGGCGTGCTTCTCCTTCAGGTGGTCCCTCAGCTGCTCCCGGGAGCTGAATTTGCGCTGGACACACATGTAGCAGGTAGGGGGAGGGGAAGGGTTATGGGAGAGCTTGTGGAAGTCCAGCTCCCCTAACGTCAGGAACCACTGGAAGCAGACTTTGCATTTATACTGCTTGTCTTTGGTCTTGATGGTTATCTCACTGCGGTTTTTTCCCAGTTTCCCATCTTCTAGCTTACTTCTGTGCTTGCTGTGCTGACCCGGCTTCGCCTTGAAACTCACAGCGTTGTCCTCCCCGTGGCCAGGGAGATCTTCGCAAGGGCCGAAGAAACACACGTCTCTCATTTTCAGCTTTGCGTTCAGCATCTCGATGTCGATGGTATGAAATTCAGGAGAGTCTGAATCGTCATTGGCCTTGTCATCGTAGGGCTCCTCTGCCAGGTTGGGGGGCTCGGAGCTCACTTCTCTGAGCGAGCGCTCATCCTCAAGGTCCATCAGAGGCTCAAACATGTCCTCGGCAGAGAGGCTTTCTCCCTCCTTCTCCAGACTCCCCCAGATGTTCAAGCTGGGGACGTTGTCCACTTGGCTGTTTTGGCACAAGAAGGTTAGCATGTTGTCTTCCAGGTCAATGTCCTCATTCCCTTGGCCGGTCTTCTCGCAGTCTGACCTCGGCGCAATGCTTTTAGATCCGCTGGGAGCAGCATCTCCGCTCTTCGCCTTGCTGCCGTGGCACATGTTTAGCATTAAGGCGTCGTCGACAGAGATGGTTTCGTATTCACAAGGGTCCTCCCTGGTGACGCAGAAAGAGCTGGTTTCGCTGAGGTCGGAAGCTAATCGGATCGTGAAGAGGTCAATGGCACCCGCTGGCTGGAGGTTTACCTCGCTGACGGGCTTGGGTTTCTTGCTGCGCTTCCCATACACCCGTGTGCACTTTCTCCGGACAAACTGGTCGTCCCGAGGGAACAGCTGGGAGAACGTGGAGTCATCGTCAAACAAGCTCTGGAGGTCCGAGACGGCTGCGCTCTCCACGCAGTGCTCTCTGCCCGGTGGCACGTCTGCCTTCGCCCAGCGCTTTGGCTCCGCAGGAGGAGGGCTGGTCCCCGGCGTGGTCTGCGGACTGCCTTGCCCGGGAGCCTTCTGGGGGGTTTCTGAGTCACGCGTCTCCAGTGGCAGACCCTCTTCAGCAGGAGCCGTGGGACCCTGCGGGGCACCGCTCCGGTTCCCAGCGCCGCTGCCTGCTGCAGGACGGTCTCCTGTCTCAGCATCCATCTCCTCCGTGCCATCAGCACCACGATGCCGCTCTTTGCCTACCTTGCCCAATTCCTTCTCCACTTGCTTCACAAACCCGCTAACCCATTTTTTGCAAGCCTGCGTGTCTTCCACTCCATTTGGATCTTCCACCTCCCTGGGACAGGCGACTATGCCCATTACCGACTCCTTGCTGACCGTCTCCTTCAAAGACACCATCCTGTCACCAGGGTCCTCTGCAAGCTCAGCTGCACAAGGAGACTGATTAGCTTTTTGGGACTGCTGGGATGAGTTGGACCTATTTTGCTCCTCTGTGGAGATGCAACCACCCAGCTCATGCAAGCCCTCCATGATCCTGGGCAGACTGGAGCTGAGGACAGCCGCGGGAGGACCTGCCTTCTTCTCCAGCTCACATGGATCATGGGGCTCATTTCTGCTGGGAAATACCTTTCCTTTCCTTCGTCTCACTTTCCTGTTCATCTTCTTTTCAGAATTACCGTTCACCTCTCCAGGGTCTTTGCTTTGGCTCCTTCTGCCCTTTTCTCCCTTCTTGGCTTGCCATCCCGGGTCCAGCTTCCCAGACACTGCCCCGCCGGCTCCCCTCGTCTCTGAGCATGGTCCCTTTGCCTTCATCTCCCTCTGCAGAACATGCGTGCAGTGCAGCTCCTGGGACATCTCAAAGGAGATCACGCTGAGGTCGCTGAGCACTCTGCTGACCACTTCTTGCATCTGTGCACTGGGCTCTTTCTCCAGGTCTGGGCATATTTTCTTGGGGATGTGGTCAACGTTGGTGGTCACCATCTGTGAGCTGCAGGTTTTCTCTTTGACCGAAGTCTTCAGGCTCCTCCTGGGCACCTTTTGGGCTGCTTTCGATGTCTTGTCTGCGGGAATCAAAGTGGACCTGGGAGTCTTGCTGGGCTGTGGTACGCCACCGTTCTTCACCTGGTGCTTGACAGCTTTGTGCCTGGTCAGGCCAGGCTTGGACCGGAAAGTGGCTGAACAAATGTCGCAGGTCACTGGGAGCCCGTTTGGCTTCTTTTCTTTGTGAAGGTCATTTTGGGAAGGGTTTGGAGTACTGTTACACGCGTTACCCTCTCCTTGGCCCATATTGCTTAACACACAGCTCCCAGGTTCTCCAGCCCCATGGCTTTTGGGTTTCTCCCCTTTTAAACTCTTTCCTCCACTCTCTGTGCTTTTGGACAGACCAAGTCTCACCTCTGCTGCCTCTGAAAACTCGTGGCCATTTAATTCAGCAGGACCAAGATCTCCAGTCCTTGTAAGGCTTCTACTGACAGCAGCTGGCACCTGCTGAACAACAAAACCATTGGACAAAGGCTCCGGTTCACTTTGATGCTTATTTCCATCATCAGAGCAGCTTTCAAGCTTGTTCTCTTGATTCAGGTTTACCTCTCTTTCTCTGATCGGCAGAAGATCTGTCGTGGGCTGGGTTGGGTAATCTTGGGTTTCTGGAGGAACGGAGTTAACGACTGTGTCTGTGACGGTGCGTGCTTGGTTTTCTTGAAAATGAGAGCTTGACAGCACAGCACCGGCGCTTTCAAGTACCTCTTTCCCAACGCCTTTTTGGTTGAAAGGCGGCGAGCAGGGAAGAGAGCAGTCCTTCCCGTGCAGTTTCTGGGGACCGTCCATCTCCAAGGCAGAGCCCACCAGCCCCTCAGCGTGCAGCAGAGCGCAGGGTCTCGCTGTCCCTTCTCTTTCAGGTGGTCCGTAGTTACCCAAAACACCATCGGGGAGGTGACCGTCCCCGACTGCCTCCGTCGGCGCAGCCCCGCAGTGATGCAGCGAGGGAGGGAAGGTGGGTGCCCTCTTCCACGTCCCTTGCTCTGCCGGGCTCACGGCGGGGTGATGGACGCGATGGCTGTTGGCCTCAGGAGGACACCTCTTCATGACGAATGAACTCGATGCGTTAAGCAGGGACGCGCTGTATTTCTTCTCATCCGAGAGCTGAGTGCCGAAGCCGGGGACCTCTCCTCCCTTGGCCCCACCGCTTTGCAAGCATTTGGGGTGAGAAAAATTGGTTGGCAAGGGCAAGCCGGCCGGAGACTCACCCGTGTAATGGCAGCCATTGAGGGACTTCTTCTTGCCATTTCCTTCTCTAGGAACCTTTGCACAGACTGGGCTGGCTTGCGTCTCCGGCACCAAGCGGTGATCCTGGTGGAGCTCTTCCTCGGAGGGCCCAGGGGGGCTGGTGGGACTCGCGGGAGCACTGCGCAGGGGCTGTGCCCCCTGCCCCACCTGGTTCCTCTCCAGCCTCTCTGCTGCTGCGCTGCCCAGTGTTTCTTTCTCGAGCAAACTACGGCTTAAATGGGATTGCTCATGTTTTTTAAATGCCAAGGTCGCTTTGGTTTTATCTTGCTCCTGCTCTTCCACGAGCTGATCAGCTTTCTTTCCTTGCCCTGGCAGTGGGGTCACCACAGTGTTTTTGAGTGGCGAGAGGTCATTACGCTCTCGGGAAACACCATCTGCGCGGATATTAATGTCATTCGGCTCTGCCTGTTCATTTGCTAAGTGCTGCAGCTCCGTTACATTATTTTGCAGCTCCGGCTTCGCAAACGTGGATTGTTTTGCACGGTAAGAGCCCGTTGCTCCGAATGACTCCAGCTGCTCACATCCACCGGAGAAAAGCACAGCCTCTTTCGCTGGGGCAGCAATATTTTCCACGTTGCCTCCAATGGGGACATTCCCCTCCCCTTGGGCAGGGCAGTACGTCTGATTTTCCCCTTCCAAGGCACCACCGCTCTCCTCTTTCTGCTCCGGCTGGATGCGGGTGGTGGCAGAGGGGTGGCTGGGAGCAAGCAGCATGGGGAAGCACGGCATCAACAGCTCCTCTTCGTTGCTCTTCACCGTTCGGGCAACGAAGAGCTGGAGCTGCTGCAGAGGGTTGGCAGCCGTCTCCTGGGATGCCAACATCTTCTGGGAGCCGCAGTCGCTCTCCTTGGGCAGACTCAGCATATCGAACAGGAGCACTTTTTGCTTGCTGGCTTTGTCACTGGGTCCAGGGGCTGGATGGGTGGTGGGGTTCTTCCTCTCCTCTGTTTCTTCCATCAATGCAGACCCACCACCGTCCCCTTTGAAGTCCACGGTGCTTTTCGCCATTTTAGGTGACTCGGACCTGCTTAAGGGTCTTTCTTCTGTATCTGGGACTTCTTTGAGGTGAGGCGAAAAGGCGAGATCCAAGGCTGGGGTGGGACCTTGCTGGAAGCCAAATTCAGGTTTACGGTTTGGAAGATGGGCATCAAACTTCTCCAGCTCTGCAGCATCAGCAAAGCTTTCATCTGCTTTCCCCGGCGCAGGGAAGCTCTCGGCACCGCGCTGGCAGGGCAGGGATGGAAGGGGATCTTTGGTCGCTTCTGCTGCCTCCGGGGTCTTGGGGAACATGGAGTTGGTGACAACGGGAGGACTTTTTGTCACAGGGTCTGTGAAGATGGGAGCCTCTGTTTGGTCTGGCATGCATGAGCCAGGTAGACTTTGGGAGGAGGACCCACCTTCCATCTTTCTGGGGTCACTTTCCTCGGCAGCCGCAGTTCCCCGGAGCTGCTCGCCGCTGTCTTTGGAGCAGAAACGGTCCGCGGTGAGCGGGGCTGGTGTGCACACCCCTGTCTCCAGCGAGCCCAGCTCCACCGGGCAGGGCCAGGGCTCCCTGGGTCTCTCATAGTCCCCACGGGCGCTCGCGACAGCCGGCTTCTCGCCTCCCAGCCTCTCCCCGATGCAGAGGCTTGAACTGCCCAGCTCGTCTGCCAAAAACAGTCCTTTCTCATGGCCCGTCTCTTGCTCGACCGGCAGCGGTGGGAACTGCTCAGCCGCCTGTCCTCGCAGATGGGCAGCGACGTGTTGCTCGGGTTTCTGAAGGGCGACAGATGCCTCATTATCCAGCTTGCTGGTTTGCAGCTGACTTTCCAGCTCTGTGACTAATCGCTTGATCTCCAGCTCATCGTCTGATATGTTGTTCATAAAAGTCACGTTATAATCCGTTATCCTGTCCGGCAGCGGCAGGGAGAGCTGGCTGGAGAGGACAGGTCCTTCCTCGGGGAATTTCTTGGCTAGTGGCTTCTCCACTGAAAGGCTGTGGAACTGAGACATGTCTTCTGGCAGCATCGGAGCCACCTCCTCCATGAGGGACCAGTCTTTCTCTGGCATGAACGGCGGATACGGTTGCTCAAACGGCAGCGGCTTGCTGGGGGGATTGCCAGGGCAGGCAAATGTTGCCACGTAACCATCCTTGCTCGCAGAAACGCTCTCATACAGCGGCGGATCGAACTCGGTGACGGGAAGCTCTCCAAATATCGAAGAGGAATCGAAGCTGAGAGGGGAGGAGACCTTGCCCTGTGGCGTTTCTGTGGTGTAGGGGGAGATGCTGGCATGCTTCTGCTCAAAGGAGCCGGCGTTGATGTCATCCCGGCATAAGTACATGTCATCCATGTGCGAGGAGCCCAAGGCTGGTGGCTTTGAGAAGAGGTTGTCATCGTAGTGCCCAGGAAGGCCTTTGGGATCGAAAAATGCATTGTCGCTACTGACGTATGGATCAGGCGCCTTGGCAGTGAGCATCATCCCCACGGCATCCCCCCGGTACGGGGCAACCGGTGTGGGATAGTCCTTCTGGCCATCACAGAGCCCATGTGCCTTCAAGTATTTGATGCCCGCTTCCGAGTAGACAGTACTCCCACTGCCAGGACTAGCTTCGTTACTGCTGTGGGATGGAGCAATTAGCTCTTCTGCATGGTACTTCAGCGTGTCCCCCGTGAAAGGGGCAAACTGATGCCTCTGGTTGACCATGGTCAGCTCGGGTGAGTCCTGAGCCTCCTCTGGGGTGGGTTCTCCTGCCTCACCCGTGTGCTTTGCTGCTCCTTTGGGCTCTTCTGCCCCCTCCTTACAGGAGAGCCCGATGGGGCTCCCGCCCGAGGCGGCCGTGCCGGGCAGCTGCCTTTCCTGGGGCTGCGGTAACGGCTCCTCCCTTGCACAGTCCGTCACAGCAACATCTGGTTCGGTACTCGGACGTGTCCTGGAGCCTGCTACCAAAGCTTTGGCTGAGCCAAACCGCCTGCTGGTTTTCCCCCTGGAAATGTCCTCTTTGCTCTTCTGGCTATCCTTTGGGTTCCCGTCCTCGGGAAGGCTGAGCGGAGTCCTTGGCGCGCGTGCCGGGCTGCCCGAGTGCCTCCTCCGCTGCGTGCCTCCCTTCTCGCTGCCTGAGCCGGCCCCATCAGCGTGTGGTGGGCTGGCGCCCATCTCGCCGGGCACGTTGCCGCTGTGGTTGCTGCCAGCAGACGACTGGCTGCTCCGTCTTCGGACTCTGGCGGCACAATCCTCTTTCTCGGCGTCCTCCTGGCTCGGGACCCCCCTGTGCTCCTGTGCCTCCCTTTTCTGACCGTCCCTTTTCCGGCTGTAGCTCCAGGCTGGGTCTTTCTCTTTGACTCTCTCACTTCTTCCCGGGCGTTTCTTGCTAAAGCTGTACTTGGTCCTCCCGATGAATCCCGTGCCTCGCTTCTTCCGTCCCCGGAGCTTGCTGCACTCTGCCCCCTCATCATCCGAGTCGGAGACGTAGTCGTACTCCCGAAACCTGCCCTCCTTGGCGGCTGGCACCAGCCTCTCGGCGCCCTGGGGGAACTGCGCCTGCTTGCTGCTCTTCACCTGCAGTTTGTGGAGCTTGTTCTTCTGCTGCACGATCTTGTGAATGAGCTCCTTGCTCCACGTCCCGCTTCGGGGCTTCCGCTTCTTCATGTCCTTCATGGAGAAACGAGGTGGCTTGGAGCTCTTGGTGGCAACGCCTGGCCCCACCTCGCTCTTCGTCGGAGGCTCCTGGCTGAGTTTCCTGGGATGCTTTTGGCTGGAGGTGGGCTTGGAGGAGGTGGTGGCTGGTGGGATGCTGTTCTTCCTGCCCGCCCGCAGCCTGGCCGTCCTCTCCGCTCCCGCTGCCCCGGGATCCGGCTCCTGGGCTGCCAGCCTCCGTGCCGCCCTCCCCTTGTGAAGGTGCTGCTTTCCTGCCCCTCTCTTCGTCTGCTCCCCACCTGGGTGGCCATCTTCATAAAAACAGCCGGCCTTGGGCTGGCCCGCTGCCTTCTCCTCCGCTGCTGCCTGCTTTGATTTGCTCTCTGAGGCCAGGGCTTCCTTCGCCTTGTGGGACATCCCACCGCCGGCCGCCTTCATGCCCGTCAGCTCCTCGTCGGCAAACACGTCTATGAAGCTGCTGTCGATCTCCGGGTTATCCGACTGGTACCCCAGGCCGTTGAGGGCTTCGGTGATCAGGCTGTCCAGCTTGGCGTCGTCGATGTCCAGGTCCGAAGCGGTGAGCGGCAGGGAGCTGGCGACGAGGCCGTTGAAGAGGCCGCCCTTCAGAGCATCTTCCTTGCCCTCGCTTTTGCTTTCCCCGTCCAGCAAGAAGTCATCGCTCTTGTTTAACGCCAACAAATGTGCCTGGGGGTCCGGAGAGAGCCCCAGGCTGGGGGGCTTGGGGGGCTCCGGGGGGAGCGCTTTCCGCCCCTCGGCTGCCCGGGGAGCATCCTTGCCTTCTCCCTGGGGAGCGGGATGGGAGGCGCAGAACTGGCGGTGCTGCAGGAAGGAGGAGAGGTTGCTGTAGTTCTGGTCGCACTGCTTGCAGGTCAGGAGCACGTCCAGCTGGTCCAGGCTGGCGCTGCTGAGCGAGCTGGCCAGCAAGTGATGGGAGGAGTACGGCGGCGGAGGCTGCTCCCCATCCAGCCCATCCGAGCATCCTTTGGCCACCTCCACGCCGGGTTTGTGGAACGGGCTCGCCGGGGCGCACTTCAGGAGGTTGTCGTCTTTCAGGGCATCAGGAGGGAAGTGGAAGGACTTGATGGAGTCCGGGGGGTGGTAATGAAGCGAGCTGGAGCTCAGGACGTCGGAGGGGTGGAAGGTTTTGTTGCCGTCCTTGGGATGGCAGGGGTGCTGGAAGAAGGGAGAGGGGGTCAGCGCTCCGGACATCTGGCTGTCTTCGAAGCTGGGGTTGAGCGGGCTGCTGGACATGGGGGAGAGTGATGAGCAGGTGCTGCCGCAGGTAGGGTTGGGGACAGGGGACGGCAGTGGGGACTCGCAAGGGGAGGCAGCCACCAAGGCTGATGGCGGCAGGACCAGTGCTGAGCCCGACGAGCTCCTGGAGGGAGGAGGAGGAGGAGGACCTACTTGACCCATGCTGTAGAAGAGGGCTTTGCTTCTCGAATCGCAAGCGGGAGACCCCGGCTCCTTCCCACTTTCAAAAGAGAAAGCGCCCGTCGAGTTGGGGTCTCCCCTCTGGACCCCGAGGCTCTCTCCCAACAAGAGCTTTTTGCCATGATACCCTGGAGAGTTACTTACGGGGGGCCCTTTCTGGGCTTTCCCGCTCCCCTGCCACTCCGGCGTGCCCAGGGGGAAGGGGAGCTTCTGGCTGGTGATCTGTCTTGACAGCTCTAGCCTGTTTTGACCGGGCATTGCAGAAGTGAGGTGTATTTGCTGCCAAGGCATCCTGGCATTTTTCTGCCTGTGCTGCCTCTGCTCGGGGCCAGACTGGCACTCGAATGAGAACTGGTTTCCAACAGGGTTTGAATAAGGTGCTGAATTCTGGTCCATGGGAGAAAACGCCTTAGTGGCACCTTCCCAAGCTTGCACAAGCCGGGGGTGGGTGGGTGCTGTAGTGGGAATGCTTGTCTCGAAAGGCACGGATCCTGCGCTGGCGCTGCCCGCGGGGGAGCTGCAATAGGCTTTGCTCTGAAAGTGCACTTGGGAGAGAGAGTTTGGTGGCATGTTCCTTCTCAGAGGGCTGCTCTGGACCAGCAGCCGCGGGCTGGGGACGCTGTCCTTCGCTGAGGCTTGCCTCTTACCGACTGGCTTTGGCATACTAGGCGAGTGTAAACTAGACGGAAAAACAGCTTGGTTTTCTTGGAAAGTGCTTGGGTTTTGGTCGATAGCACCAGACGACGAGAGAGCACCATTGGGGTCGGCGGGATGCTCGCTCCTGCCCTTGCAGCATGGCAGCGGGCTGTGGTGTGGGGCCGGCGGCGGCGGCGGGTGCAGGAACGGCGGCGGCGGCGGGGCGGGCAAGCCGTACAGCCTGCCCTCGGGGGACACGCTCTCGTAGGAGCCGCTGCTCAGCGCCTCCTCTTGCCACTCTCTGGAGGACGAGTGGAAGGCGAAGGTGCCGTGAGCCAGCTGGCTGGCGGCGAGCCCCACGTCCAGGTACTCCTGGCTCCCCGCGTCGCTGCGGTACGGCTCCTTCCCCGAGTCGTGCAGCAGCTGGAAGGGGTATTGGCACGGCAAAGCCCCCAGACCGTGGGCACCGGCTTTGCCACCCTCGGGGAAAGAGCTGGGCTTCTGCACCGAGATCCCGTAGCTAGCACCGGCAAAACTCTTCTCCGGGGAAGGCCAGGAGTCGGCCCCGTTCGCCTGAAACTCTAAATAATGTAGCTGCCCATTGGTGCCGGGGCTCTTGAGGGGGATGCCGGCGGCGGGGGGCTGCCCTTTGGGGCCGTGGGGGGGAGCGGGCTGTGAGGTATAGTTGGCGGAGGTACGGCCGGCAGCGGCATCAGGGAAGCAGCGGCCGAAGCCGAGGTCTTCTTGCCGGAGCTCGGCCTCGCGCTGGGGGATGCTGGGCACGTGGAAGCGGTAGCTGCCGGCCACGGGGCCGCGATTCGCCTCCGGCTTCTTCGGGGGGGTCACCTTCTGCTGGGGGTAGGCGATGCCGATGGTGGGGTTCGGCCGGGTGCCAGCGATGCTGAGCCGGTAAAGCTGATGGTGGCCCCGCTCGCCCTTCCCCGAGCGCCGGCTGCGCTCGCGGGCTCGCCCCTTCCCCGGGGGGGACTGGGGGCTGCCCTTGACCTCTCCCCAGGCGCCGTCGTTGCCAAACTTGGGCTTATGCTGGAGGGATTTGAAGTCGATCTTTCCCGCTTGCTGCGGCCGGATCACGGCTTCCCGCTGGCTGTGGGGCTCCTTGTCCTTGGGGCCGGGGAAGGGGGACGTGCCCTCCCCGCCGAGCGCCCTCCCATCCTTCTCCCCGCAGCCTTCAAAGCCAAAGTCCTTGTCGGGGTCTTTGGGGCCGGCCTCAGTATCGCCGATGGTGTAAACATGCTGGGTCTCTCCAGTCATGATACCGAGGTGGGGGGAAAGGCTAGAAAGCCCCGTTTTCCCGTCCCGCTGCGAGCTGCCGTCCCTCCGTCACGGGCATGGTCCTCCGCTGATGGGCACCGGGGCGGGGAGAGGGGCAGCGGCTCCCCGGGGCCGGGGCGGCGCGGGGTCCCGAGCGCCGGCGGGGCTCTGCCGCATCGTTTCAGACCTGGAGAGGAGAAAAAGAGAGAAAGGGCGGCCGTCAGCCAGGGAGAGGGCCAGCGGCGATATTTTGGCCCCTTTGCTTGGTGCTGCGGTGGGGAGGGGGACGGAGGAAGGGGCAGCGCAACCCCCCCCAAGCAGCCACGGCGTGAAGCCCTCCAGCTTTTGGCTCTTCAAAGGATGCTCGGAGCATTTCACCTTCGGCAAAAGCTGCTGAGGGAGGCACTTTTTTCCTCCCGGGGAAGCTATTTCTGGGTACTACTTAGCAACATAAGCAGAAAAAGATGACAGAAGAGCTCCACCTACGGATTAGCGGGAAGGGCTGTCGGGCCGGGCTGGGAGAGGCGTCCTGGGAAGGGCTCCCGTGTCCCCCTGTCCTGGCTCCCGCAGCCAGAGGGACGATGAGGTTGGGCTGTGCAGCAAAAGGCTTTTGCTCCACCACGATTCCCCCCCCAGCGCATCCCTTCGACCTCGCTGCCCCTCCACCAAACCGTCGCTCTGAAACCCCCAGAGAAAGGCCTCGAGCTTCTGCTGCCTCTGCCTGGACGTTACCACCACCCGCAAACGGCCCTCGCAATTTTAGACGCTGTTAAGTAGGCGAAAGCATAAAAACTCAGTCCCGAATTTACCAGCTGAGTTTACAATTCAGGACCGCAGGGCATTAGACATGAAGCACAAGTCAAGCGCAGCCTTTTAAAAGGTACCACCAAGATTTTAGCCCCAGACACAGGTTATATTAAAAAGAAGAGTAACCCCCTGTTTTAAAGAATCTCTTTTTAAAGGTCTATTGCAGACAGAAAGGGTTTCTTTATCCGCCCTCCCTAGAAATGCCTCTTTACTGTCTGCCGCAGGGGCCGAAGGCGTGACACTGCTGGGAGCTGGGGAGGGGGTGACCTGGCTGCAAATAAGCGTGAAATTCAGCTTATTCGTCATCTCCTGGGTGTAATTCTTACAGCTCCCCAGCCCCATTCGGGGTCCACCCCGCGCTGCGCAGCCTTGCCGTCCCTGCCCAGCGGCGATCCGAGCAGAAAAGGCGAATTTCTGCAGGAAAAGGGGAGTGACCTGCATCTACTGGGGGTCTCTGCAGCGTGCACGGCTCGTCTCTCCGTTCCCATCGGGTGCTTTGCACGCACGCAGCAGCCGGGGCGAGCACCCAGCGCTCCGCGATGCTGCTACAGCGCGTATGCATTAATTACATTATCGGGTATATACGGAGATGGCAGGGGCACGGCTGGGTGGCGGCAGCCTGCGTCCCCACCGCTCCTTCCGCCAGATGCTGCGAGCCCTTGCAGGGAGGGGAAGGCAATGCAGCGGGGAGAGCCCGGCGGCTCCCCGGGGCCCCCTCTCTGATTCGAGTTGCCGGGCCCGAATTCCTGCACAATTTCACACCCCGCTAAGTGAAATGAATCCCGGGCTGATAGGGCCGGACCCTATCGCGCTCGCCCCCCGCGCGCCGGCCAAAGCTCACACGCGGCCCTTTGGCACGCCGGGGTTTTGCTTGCAAAACAATGCGCCACTTATGCCGCTTCCAGCCACAACTGCGAAGCCTGTTTGCTGCTGTTTAAATTTGCAAAGGCTCCTTGCCAAGATAAAATACCCAAGGCCAGCACTCGCTACATTATCACAGTTGTGCTCTTTCAGCCACATAAAGGAGCCCTTTTTTTTTTTTTTTGAAGGAAAAACTCGCTTGTGTATCCGAAAAGCTGCAGGATTTGCATGGCAAGGGCTGGGGCTCGCTGGTGCGTTAGTGCTGAGCGCCAGGAGAAGCAAACACCACGCTCCCTGCGCCGGCGGAGTGATGGAGACGGGGAACGCGGAGCTGGTGGCACGTGGGACTGTCCCGCTGGTGAAGGGGCTCCGTGTGCCGTGCCGCGATGCCCGGCGGTGGTGGCAGAGCCTGGCCGGGAGATGGGCATGATTTTATCCCGTGCAAATGACAGCGCATGGGGATAAGGGCAAGGTGTCAGTCGGGGCTTTGTTCCCCCAAACCCTGCTGCCTGTCCCTGCGTGGGGGTCCCTCCCGCCGGCCGCAGCCACGGTGCATCGCCGTCTGCCAACCCGGCGGCGGGGCGCGGTGGCACGGCAGCCCCGGGAGCAGCACGGCACGGTGCCCCGGGGCCTCTCGGCAGGCTCAGCCCGTGCCGCTCCCAACGGGGCGTGCAATAAGGAGGGCTGGGCGTGTTCAGTTAACGCGGTTCTCCCCAGGCAGCTGCCTGCTTCCATCACCCGAGGGTTCATGGGTCCACCCCAGCCGTAGCTTGCCCCTTGCAGGATGGGAAGCCCAGAATAAAATGCAAACAGGGACCATTTAATCTTTTTTTTTCTGGGCTTTCAGCCCGCTCCTTGGCCTGTCCCCGGGACCAGGCTCCTCTTTGGGTTACTGCTGGCATCGCTTCTCGGGTTTTTATGTTTCAGCTCCTGGAAGAGGAGGTGGGAAGGGATGGGATGAGAGCAAAGGAAGGTTATGCTTTATAAGAAAGCATGTGATATTTATTAACAGCCTGCCTGGCCACAGGGAGAGCTCTCCCCGCCTGCAATCGTGTGCCCTGCCGGGTGCTCAGCCCTTTCGCCCATCCCTGGAGCATCCTCCCACACTGGGGCCACCATGGGGCCACCCACAGCTTCCCACGGCCCCGCTGTGGCTCGGGGACACAGGGACAAGCCAAGCAGCGGTGGCAGAAGCCCGGCCAGCGAGGCAGAGCCCAGCCTGCTGCTCTGCGGGGCAGGTCCCATCCTGCCGCGAGCCCTGACGTGCCAGACAGGTTGTGATTCACCTCTCCGGCACCCGGAGCCAAACAGCTCAGCTCCTCGCACCCCGAGGGCCAGCCGTGCCTGAGGGGCAGAGCTGAGGGTCCCCTGGGGCTGCCCGTGCTCCCCGAGCACCGTAGCGCTTCCCCATCCCTTTAGCATTTATTCCTGCAGGGCTGTCCCAGCACGCACGTCCTGGGGGACTGCGTCTCCCCAGCCCTGATAGCGTCTCCTTCCCAAGAGAGTGGAGCCGTGAATCCCACCAGCGGGACGCTGCAGCTTTGCAGCTCAGCCGGGACACCGTATGGGGACCACACCACGGAGACCGAGGGGACCACCACGTCCCCACCGCGGGCAGGGCAGCAGCAGGTGAAGCATCTCCCGGGGGGCTCAACCCCGCTTTGGAGGAAACAGCGGCGAGGGAACAAAACAATTGTGCGAACAGCAAAAAAACCCCCACCGTCCAACAAGAAACCCCCAGCAGCTGCTGAAGCAAAGCGCAAAGAAAGGGCTGAAACGGCGGCGCTGCCTGCAGAGAGGCAGGTTCAGCCCCGGTGCCCGAGCCTGGGCTCAGCTGAGCATCGCTCCGGGTGGAAGGAAAAGCCCCTTCCCCGTGGCGGGGAGCGGAGGGATGGCCTCGCTGCGGGACTTGGGAGAGCCGGGTTCAGCGCTCGGCTCGGCCTCTCCCTTGCATGACCTTGGGTAAGTCAGTCAGTTAATCACGGTGACTCAGCCCTCCATCTGTAAATCAGGCCCGATAACGCTTCCCCTCGCCTATCTGCTCTTTGTATCGTCTCCTGAGGTTAGCGAGGCAGGGACTGGGCTCGCTATTTGTGTGTGCAGTGCCCGGCGCAGCGCAGCCCTGATGGGGCCGGGAGGGGTGCAGGGCCGGGTGTAAGGGGCTCCGGTCGGGGTGGGGGTCCCAGGGCCGTGGCTCTGGTCGGGGTTTGGCACGGGCGAGCTCGGAGGCTGCTCCTGCGAGGCGAATAAACAGCCATCCCGGGATGGGGCCGCCGTTATCTGGGTGGGTATCGCGGCCGGAGGCGCTGTGGTTTGGGCAATGGCGGCTCAGGGACGGGCGTGAGAGTGGGTGGAAGAAAAAAATCAAGATGCCGGCCGGGTGGCATCACCCAGGCAAATGCCCGTTGCACTGGGTGGGGGGCACGCAGGGGTCCCACAAAGAAACCCCCCGGCTCTGCGGGCTTTCACCGGCTCCACGAGACGCAGGGGTGGCTCTGAACACGCTTTGGGTTTTGTCCCCAAAAAGGGGCATTTAACCACTGCCTAAAGGATTTAAATCCTACCTGGGCGGGTCAATCCTACCCAGCACGGCTTTGGCAGGGGCTGCGAAAAATCCCTCCCCTTGTGAACTGGCCCCTTCTCAAAGCCCGGCACCTCTTTAAACTTTCTGCCTCTCGCGGCTGGGCTGCTGCGGGGCCAGAAAAGCAGCCGGGGAGGTCCCCGAGCATCCCTGCAGCTGAGGACTGGGGGGGCCGGGGGCATCCCCCAAGCTCGTCTGGGATGAAGAGGAGAGTGTCTGGCTCCGAAAAACAGCATCCGACCCTGCGCTGTCAGCTGGCCCGTACCTTGGCACCCTCCGCCGCTCAGCTACTGCCGGGACTCACTTTCACCTCCCATGAAATATGAATTTCTTGGCTGCAAAGGAAAGAGAGAAATATGTCAGGAATCCGTGTTTGGCTTGGCTGCCGGCACCGCGGCACGGGGAGCACTCGGCTGCCAAAAGGACGGGGTTTCCACCCCAAAACGCCCCGTCATGGCCACCCCCAGCTGGGTCCCCGCGGGTGGGTGGCTTTGTCTGGGTGTGTGGTCGTAGGGTGCTGTGGGAGTGAGGAAACTGAGGCACGGATGGAGATGGGGCTGTGCATCCCCTCTCCTGCACCCCAGCTCCATCCCCTGCATCCCAGCCACCGCCTCCGCCCATTGGGGTCCTGCAGACCCCACACCTTGCAGGGGCTCGTTGTAACCGCGGTCAGGATACGGCCCTGAGCGGCAGGAAACGTCCTCATGGGTGTGAGGAGGAGGAGGAAGGGGAGACTGAGGACGGCCAAAGCCCAAACCACAGCCCTGGGCGCGCTCGGGGCACCGGCCAGCCTGCGGCAGGTGCTGAGAGCAGCCGCGGGGCAGCTGCCAGCCTGCTGCCAGCCAGGCCTGATCCTGCGCCCCGCGCCCAGCGATGCGCCCGCGTCCCCCCCGCCGTCCCCGACCCCCCGCGCCCCCCGGCTGGGCGGTGACGTGCTGGTCCCCGCGATGCCCAGCCCCGAGCGGGCAGGCGGTGGAGGAGCAGCCGCCTCCCGCCCGTCTCCATCCTGTACCGTGCCGGATCCGGCCACGCTCCTGAAACAGCACTCGCCTACATGACACCTCGGGAGTGAGTTGGGAAAAGGGTGCTTTTTCCCAAGTTTGGGAAAAGGGGGGGATTTTAAGGGGTTGCTGTTACCTCCCTGCCATCCCCAGGTCCAGCCTGGAGTTAACCCACATCCGCTGCTCCCCAAGAGTGTGTGGGTCATATCCAGCCACATCGAACCCCGTTCTGGCATTAACCCATTTCCCGGTCAAATAAAGAGAAAAGCAGGATGAGGGGTCTGGTTCCTGCCTGGGCACGATGCGGCGGGTGGGAGCATCTCACCAGGAGGGATGTGCCACCTCCCTTGGCAGCCCCGGTCCTGGGGAGCCCCGGAGCTTGCTCGTCCCCGAGGAGGGAGGCTGGGACCGGGTCCGGGGCTGGCCCCACGCCCGGGCACTGCCCACGACCAAAGGGGCAGGTTTGGGGATGGACAGAGGCTCTTTCTGAGAAAGGCTGGGAGGAGGCTGGAGCATCCCCTGGGCAGAAACCGCGGCAGGAAGGAGCTGAGCCCTGGTGCCGACAGCTTGAAAAGGACCTTGTGAGGGGCTGGGAAAGATGCTGGGGTGTGCACGCACACACACACACGCGCTCCTGGATGGTCTGTCTGGCTGTGCCAGGGCAGGAGGTTGTTTCCAGCAGATTATCCTGGCCCGAGGAGAAGTTGGAAGGTTGTTCAGAAAGTTTGTTTCTTGCTCACAATGGTCCAAAATTGATTTTCTGGATCTGAAGAGCTTTGAATTTCCAAGCTGGTGAGAATCCAACTTTTGCTCGGGATCCAGATTTTGCAAACAGTCCTAATCCTTCCTCGCCTTATAATGCAAAATAGTGGAGGGGGGCAGGTCCCTGGGCAGCTCCCTGGGCACCCCGCGAGACGTGCAGGTGTCGCAAACCGGCATCTCGGTGCCAGGCCCGGGGTCCCTCCCGAATCTTCGCGCCGCCCAACCCGGAGGTGCTGCGAGAGGAGGTCGCGCGTCTGGCAGAGGGGACGTCCCACAGGACACGGCACCGAGGAGGTGGCTGGGGTGGGGGGTGAGGAGAAGACGCGGGATACGGCTCAGCCCCGGCTGGAGGTCACCCCGATCCGACGTCTGCGTGAAAAGGGACGGATGGATCAGGGTGACCTGGCAAAGCAAATCCCGTAATTCCCTGGCTGGGCGGTCGCGGGAGCCAGGTGTCAGTCAGCTACGGCCACTCGCTCCGGTCCCATCCCCAGCCGCGGCCAACGGCATCTGAGTCTTTCCCAAAGGAAATAAGATGGCTGGTGACGGAGAGCGGCGAGGCTCTCCCGAGGTTTAGCTCAGCTTCTTCTCTCCCACCGCGGAGCGGGAAAGGCAGCTGGGATGTGCCGAGCGGGGCTGGGAGCTGCCGGGTTGGAGCTACCCAGGGAAATCGGGGCTGGGGCCGCGCGTCCTCGAGGGGGGAGCGACGGCAGAGCCAGGACCTGCATCCTCCTGTCCCCGCTGCAGCGCCGGGGCTGCTGGCAAGGTCAGGGTCAGCTCCCAAACCACCCCCCCGAGCAAGGGGCTGGCCTGGTTCTGGTGTCTTGTGGCATGGGCGAGCCCTTCAAAGCGTCTGCTTCCCTAAAAAACCAGAGGCATCGGACATCTGAGACCTCCTCCCCTCCTGCTGGCCGAGCCCCCGAGACTGCGGCGGGTTTAATCTCCCCCAGGAATCAGCAGAGGGGCTGGGCCTGACAGCAACATCTTTGTAGGGCTGTAATAAAGAATGACTTATTTTGACATTTATTTAAGAAATATTAATCTTTCATTTTCCTTCTAAATGCTCCTGTTTGCTAAGGAACTATCTGTTACCTAAGTGCTCCGATAAATCTTCTAAGGTAAAATTACATGTTAGATGCTGCCAGAAGGGTACATTTAAGAATGCTTCCTAAATTATCAACTGCATTAATCTTAATTACTTCGGTAAAAGTAGAGTCTGGCATTAGGGTGAACTAAATTGAACGGGTGTTTGTTTGTCTTTATCATATCACATATTTGAGATCATTTAACAGAACGCAGATAAAAGGCGCGCGGGGCAGCGAGGTACAGAGCAGCCGCCTGATGGAAATGATGGCTCCGGATGACAAAGAGCAGGCGGGAGGGGACCGCAGGAACCCCTGGGGACCCCGACGCGGCAGGACCTGCCTGGGGCAGGGCGGTACACGGGCCGAGGAGCACGGCAAAAAAAGGAAAAAAATCAAAATTCACTCCTTAGACACCATTTTGAGGGATAAAAGCAGAAGATGGGAAGGAGCGGTGTCCCCCCGGGTGCTGGGGGAGGCGAAGGGCTCTGGGTACCAGCACATCGCCCATCACCCCGCGGGCGCCCCGGCAACCGACCCGCGTCCTGCCGGGGCGCAAACGGACACGGTGGGATGCACCACAGCCCCTGCTCAAGGCTTTTGCCGAAATTCGGCTGCTGTCCTGCTTATTTGGAGAACTGCGGCGTGCCTGAGTGGGCCCAGGCTCTCACCTCGAGACGAGCGCATCGCTCAGTATTTTAAGGCACAGAAATGCAATTAAGCGTGGGATTAAGTGCTCTCTTTCACTGGGGCCTTGGAGAGGTATTAAATATTGCTGCGAGGAAATCGCGCCATCTCCCCAGGTCTGTGTGACCTGGGCAGATTCGTTATCAAAGCGGAGTGAATTTGCATAAGCCAAAAGGGAGGGCTTTCCTCTCTCTTGCTTGCTTTTGTTTTAAATTTAACAAAAATTTGTGCATCGATGCCCCTGGGCACAGGATGCTGAAGGGGAGGCGGTGGACGAAGGGGAGCAATGGTTCTGTGTGCTGCCGGAGATGCAGGTAAAGGATGGATTTGGGGGACGGGGAGCCCAGCGGCAACACCTTGGCCGTCCCCAGCCCTGGCTGACCCCCGCGGGCATCGCCAGGGCACGGCACGCCGGTGTCCCACGTCACCGTATCCCCCTCACCCCCTTTCCCCGGATAGGGCCCTGCTCTGCATTTCCCTCCTAGCCTTCCGTGACCCCCAAAAAAAGGAAGAAAAAAGCAAAAAAGCAAAGCCAATGACACCATTCCCTGGCCAATATCACGTTTCCTTCCTCCCGGCGGAGCCTGGGTCTGCTCCAAGCTGCCTTCCCCTCGCTCCCGCTCCCAGCCCTGGTCAAACGGGGACAGGAAACCCGAGAGCGATGAGCACATCACCGGTATTTTCACCCAAGCCTCATTTAGCTCCTTGTCCTTTCGGCATCCTTCTCCTCCCCTTCGCTCGGCGGCACGGCTGCCAGAGCGGCTGCTCGGGGGTGGGGGGGCCCCGGCAGATCCGCATCTCCCCCACCTTCATTTGGCCAGTTCTGCCTTTGGGCAGACACACACACGCGCGCGTATCTCCGAGTGAAATTAATTGGCTCATTGCAATTAACGCAGTCGCAGACTTCAAACGGGGTTTCGCTCCTGCGTCGGACGGACGCACGTCAGCGGGCGCACGAATCCAGCCCTCTCCCGTCGGGGTCCCGGGAGCCCCCACCCACCGCGAGCGACCGGGGAAGGCCGCTTCCCCGCAGGTCTCATCCTGCTCCTGACAGTGATCCCCAGCGACACCGCTCTTCCCGAGACCCAGCAGACAGACTGACGGACCGACGCCTCCCCGGCGGAGGCTGGTCTTCGCGAGAGCGGCGAAATCCCGTTATTCCTCCCCAAGCTGCTCTTGCTTCAAGGGTGCAACGGTCCCAGCGAGCTGCGCGCGGCCGGGTTTTGGCAGACAGAGAGCGGGACTTCGCGCCGGGGCTTCACCGGGGCGCGGGCAGCACGGGGAGCGTCGCAGCCCCAGCCCGCAGCCCCAGCAGGGATGCTCGGAGAGCACCCACCACGCGCGTCCGGATGATCTTGTCAGCCCCTGCGCTTCTCCGCGAGCTCGGGCAGGAGGGATACCCTCGGTGGGAGCCCCCCCGAGCCCATCCCTGCTGACACAGACCCCTCATCCCCCAAACCCACCCAGGCCCAGCCCGGGGAGTCCCACCAGTCCCTGGTGGTACCCGAGGGCTGCGGTGGCCACCGCGGCCGCGTCCCCTCCCAGCCCAGAGAGCAGAGATGCTCCCGTCCAGCCTGAACTAGTTACCGCAGGATCTGATAGGAGGAGACTGCTGCTAGATTTGGGGGCTTTTAAGCTGTCAACTTTCCTATAATTATTAGCAATGTTTTAAATAAGCTCTCTTCTGAAATCTGCTTCTGAAAGACAAGATTAATGAGCATTTCCCTTGGGGATTTATTGCACTGTTAATTATTCTCTTCCAGAAATTTGGTTCAGAATATTATCAGCTTTTTTTTTTTCAATTAAAAGTGATTATAATTTGCTCTGTATAAAAGAAAAGTGGATTTAAAAAAAAAAATTATTATATTCCCCCTTCCTGATTAAGTATAATAGTCAAGTGATGGAGATAAAAGTAGCCAGTGGCTCTGGCAGGCCGCGCTGTGCAGACCCGAACGTGGTGTCCCCCCGCAGCAGCTCCGTCCCTGGTGGGGTCCAGCTCTCGGGATAACGCGATGCACGGAGCCCGACTTGCAATTTATGGAGATTTCCTGCAGAGGGAAGCAAAGGTGTCTGCAAGCAGCCGCCCAGCGCGGTGCCAACTTCGGACGGGGGTGCGGGGAGGAGAAGGCTGGGGATGGTGAGACCCCCAAGAGCGTTTGGCTGCAATTTCAGGGCTCGCGGCATCAGGAGATGCTCCGTGGGACACCGATCCCTGCCGGATTGCACAGCGGGAAGGTGTTGGTAGAAACGGTGGTTTCTCTTTTCACCGAAGAAATGCCTTTTTGCACCGGGAAAGCTGCGGGGTTTGAAGTGGGGCCCAAGCAGGGACAGCCCCGGAGAAGGGGCTCAGGTCCCCGAAACGCAGCCGGGGCCAGGCCCCACTGCCTCGCCGGGTCACACGCCGTTCGCCCTCCCCAGCAGACATTCCTCGTGTGTCTCCCAAATGCAAAACATTCAGAAAATGCTCCGAATACAAACGCTTGCTTGGCGGGGGACGGATCCGATTACGCCCAGGGCACGGGGGGAGCAGCCCCACGCGCGGCTTTGCTGGAGAACACCCTGCCCCAGAGCCCCAGACCACGTCCCCTCCAAGGTTTGCTTTAACCCCAGCCTGTCCCTGCCCTGGTGGAGTCGAGGCTGGGGTGACCCATGGGTGCTGCCCGTGTCCCCCCGCACACAGACCTCCGGCGGTGACGGGATGCTCCGGGCTATGTGGATGTGCTTTGGGTGCCACCTGCCCCGAGGAGCCAAGGCACTTGTGTTGCTGCCTTGGAGGGCTTCGAGGAGCAAGCTGGGATCATGTACCCATGCCCAGACACCCGGGTGAGGGGCGCATCATAGACTGAGTGGGATCACAGGGGTGTGCAGCCTGGCCTCTGCAAGCACGGTGTGCATTGCCCAGCTCCCAGGGCACCTTCCCTCTGCCTACCCAAACATGCCGGCTCGGGGCGCTGGGACCTCCGCCTGCAGTGCCGTGGTATCCCCCCTCCTCCAGCCCCCACGAGCTGGCACCACGGGCTTGCATCCTCCGTGTGCTCACACACGCTCACACACGCACTGGCGACGTCCCTGTGAAGTCCCTGCCGCTCTCAGGAGCGATGCCAGCTCCGTCCCCTCCCGCGGGAGCCCCGGCGCCCGCAGCCTGCATCGCGCAGCCATCCTCGGCTCCCTTTGACCTGCAGCAGCGGCGCAGACGCTGCCGCAAAACCCACACAGCCGCATCCCTCCCCGTCGCTGCCGGAGAGCGGGGACCCCGCCACCCCCCGCAGCAAGAGAGGATTTTAATAGCATCCCCCGAATTTACTGCCTATTTGCTCCTTTCCATGAGGGATGTCCTCTGCTCGGCCACGGAAAACCCAACGGGGAGCAGGTCCGTGCTGCCCAGCCCCTGGTTTGTGCCTGTTCCAGAGCATTTCCCCGTTGCTCGGCCAGCGGCGTGCGTCAGCGCCTTGCCATCCTCCCCACGCCGAAGGGCAAGCAGATGGCTCGTGGGCCGGCGGGAAGGGGAGCGCCTGCGAGGAGGGAATTGCATCCCAGAGAGCAGAGAGGGCAGCTCGGGAAGTTTGGGGTGTGCCCCCCTTTAGGCTCCCTCTCCCATCCGTGGGGTTGGGATGCACCCGTGGGTACCGCATCACCACGGGGAGCTGCACCCACAGGAGGCGGGAGCGGGGCCGCGGTGATTTTGATGGAGAATGACCCGGTTTGGCTTCCTCTGGATGGGGCTGCTGCCTGAAGCCAAGCTTGCCATCGCCTCCAGCGCCTTGCACGGCGTTTCCCCGGGATTCACGGCCCCTGGGAGGCGGGAAGCCGCACTGCGGGCTCCGGGTTTAGGAAAGGGCTTGGTGCTCAGACTCCAGCATCACCACAGCTCCTTGCCAGGATGATCCCGGAGCTCTGTCATGTCCGAGCTGCAAAACGCGCTGGCTGCACGGTGCCGAGCTTTTAGCCCACGCTGGGGCATAGGCACGCCGGGAATGGTGTATTTGGGGCAGCAGGACCCCGAAAAATGAGCTGCCCTGGTGCAGCCCCCTCCCGCCCCGGCTGGCTGTGGACGCCGGCGCTGAGAGATGCTCTCTGTTCTCAACAGGAGCAGAAAAGCTCAGGGCCAAGAAAAATGCGCGGAGCTATAAAAAGGCTGGCGAACAGAGGGACATTCACGACGAACTTCAATCGGCCGCTTCGTGAAGATGCTGGTCGCAGTCGGGCGGGTTACACGGCCCCGGCAGCCCCAGCCGGGGAGCAGCGGGACGGCTGCCGGCAGCGCCCAGGGCGGCACGCAGCGTGGTCCTCCTCTGCCCGCCAGCGCCATGTGGACGTGTCAAAGCATCAGCGATATAAAAGCAGGACGGGTTTCCATGCCCCGCCGGTGCATCCCTGGTTTGTGGGGGGAGAAGGAGCTGGACCAAAATCCAGCCATGCTTTCTGTCCTGTCCCCTCCGGCCCCTCTCCAGGAGGGTGACGGCAGCCCGCGGCCGCCGAGACCCTCCCGCGCCACGAAACATCAAACTGGGTGGCCACTTGGGTCGGGTTTGTTTGCAGGTGCCGAACATGAGTCCGGCACATGCCTAAAACTTCAAAGGGCGAGTAATGAAAAGCGTTTTGCCGATGGGTTTCCAGGCACACGCAGCCCTTCCCGCTGGTCCAGCTGCTGGGTGGCAGATGTGGGGACACATCCCTGTGCGCCAGCCACGGCAGGAGAGGGCATGAGCCAGGCGATACCAAGGTGGAGAAAACCCACCAAGAGGCTCCGTGCTGTTTCTTCTGCTTTTTTTTTTTCTTCTTTTCTTTTTCACCAGGCACCATCCGTGAGCGAGCGCGGTCGAATAATGCCAATATTCATCGCCCGGACAAGCCCGGGCTCTGTTTGCACGGGAGGCATGTTTTCTCCAGGGACTCACCGAGCGACAAAATCCCCTTCCTCATGCCGGAGTATTTTTCTTTCATCAGTCAAAAAAATTAGCAGGGGATATTTCAGAGCGCTGAAGAACAGCATCCTGCAAATATTTTCCTTTTGCTGGTGCTGCATGAAGTGGAAAAACACTTGGGGTCCAAGCCCATCCCTGCCGCGCCGGTCCGGGTACCGGTGCGGAACAACATCCCTCCTCGATGTGTGCTTGCAAGATGCAAAGCGAGGATTGGGAATTTCCCTTCTGCTTTAGGGTATCATCTTCAGACAGAGCAAAGAGATTTTTAAAAGATGTCTCAGGAAGACCAGGTCGGAGGAAAGGATGGAGCTGCCCTTCCCGCAGGGAAAACGCAGATGCAGCCGCTCTCGGGGCTGAATCCCAGCGGTGCGGTGATGCTGCAAGCACAAAGTGGCTGGAAAGCGCAGGAACGGGGCGGGGATCTGGCCATCGCCCCGGCCTGGGGCAGGCAGCATCGCCGGGGACCGGGCTCCACGCTTTCCCGGGGAATCTCATCCCTTTCCTCACCTTCAGCCGCTGAAGGAGGAACGAAAAAGAACAACCCCCTCCCCGACCCTCTAGGAGTCTGGAAAAAAATGCGTATTTTTATATCCTGGCTGGAAAACTGAATTCTTCCAAACAGTGACATTTTTTTTTTTTTTTAAATAAATCTTGCTTCTTAAAAACGGGTGAAACCCACTCAGTGGTTTCTCTCCAGACCCCGGTGGCAGGCAGACGCGGGAAGGAGAGGGAAGGGGGTCAGGGCATCACTCCCCGTCTGACGAGCCACGCTCATCCCGGGATTATTTTTCCTGCCCGCAGAAGCATCCCAGACAATACCTAATCCGAAGGACACCGGAAACTATTTATTTCCCTCAGCTATTTAGCAACGACCGAACCAGTGCTAATGTCATATTACTAAATCCTGCATAGTTTTACAGTGAATTCACAGACCAAGAGGGTTTTTTTTTTTCCTTCACCTGGAGATTTAACGCTGCTGGGAGCGGGCAGGAGATATTTGCAGGGGGAAGCCGGGCAGGATATTTGTGCCGACGTGGGGACGGGGCCGTGGAGCAAATAACTTCATGCAGCTCTCATCTGCCCCGCTCCTTTTCCTCGCTTTTCCAACAAAACGTTGCAACTAATAATTTTCGCACATGGCGCAAGAGCTGCCGTAAAGTGGCTGCTTATTTCATTACCAGCCGCCGGCTGCTATCGGGTTTAGGGAAAGGGGGTGTTGGAGAAGGGCCGCCCGCGCCCCGTGGGGTATCGCTTTACCCCGCCGCTTCCTGCCCAGGTGAACCCACACAAACCCGCCTGTGTGATGGAAAACATTCGGGCCGCGAGACATGTTTCCAACCGAAAACACAGGCTGCGATTCAGCTTCCCTCCCCTGCCTTCCAAGGCGTCCTCCTTTTAACACAGAAAGTGGCATTTATCTCGGGATTCCTCAAACCCGCAGCATAAAAAAAATTTAAAAAAAAAATTAAATATAGGCCTGGGAGCCTGCCTGCGCCATGGCCGTGCCCACGCTGCCCGTCTCCTCGGGCAGGCAGCGCTGCCTGCAACGCCCCGGCCCCCCGGGGCGGTCGGTGCCCCCCGTGTGCGTGGGGATGCTGGGGGGATGCTCCCCAAACAAACCACCCCGCGCAAGCAACCCTACGCTAACGAGCCGGGATCGGTAAGAGGGAAACGGGTTCCTCATCCCGGGGCCTCCTGAAAAAGAGCTGCGATGGAGACGGAGGCACGGCGAGACGACAACTCCCTCGCGCCTGCGCCTGCTCCCGGTCCGCCCCAGCACCCTGACACCCAGCCTGCCTTCCCCCGAGCCGCCCTCTAATCTTCCTCGCCGCGTGTTTCTAAACTGAGAGTTACAATGATCGACCAGAGCAAGGCTTTGTTTTGCGTGTTGTTTTTTTTTAAAGCTGGTTTGCAACAACACGCTACGAAGAGGAGAAGGGGCTGCCTGCCTCTGCCCCGGGCCGGGGCCGGCGAGCACGGCGGGGGCTGCAGGGACGCGAGGACTTTGCCCGTCGTCCCTCACCAGGGCCAAGCCGAGGCAGAGCTTGGGGGTTACTTTTCCCTTTCATCGGACGCCAGGTTTCAGCCCAGGTTTTATACGGTCAGATCCAAAATCCCTGGAAGGCAGGGCTTGGCGCGGTGGGACACAGATGCTGCCTTTACCCTGCTGCTGTAATTATGCCACCAAACTTAGAAAGCAGCGGAAGAGCCGTATGTAGCGCTACAATTAGGAGGCTGTTTAATTGCAGAGCAGTTGCGTATTGTTTTCCTCTCCCCGGCTCCAGTTGCCAACAACCAGCTGAGCAGCAGGAGCCGACCCAGGCATGCCGGCTCCCCGGCGCTCCCCGCTCCTGCATCCGCCGAGCATCGCTGCCGCGGTGACGTGCGTGGCCAGGCAGCTCCGGGGACGACGGGCTCGGCACCCCAAAGCTGACCCATCACGGACGTACGGCCCCGTTGGGTCAAGAGCAGCAGGAGACCCGGCCAGGGCATCCGGATGGGGAAAGAGGCACCGAAATATGGATCTGCTTGATGCAAGATGCTTTCTTGAAGCACCAGACATGGTTCCCCCCTCTCTCTGGGACTCCCCTTCTCCTGCCCAAGGCACGCTGGCTGGCCTCAGGAGCAGCCAGGAATGATTTCTCCCTGTCAGTCTGGAGATTAAAATGGATATATGCGTGGGAACCAGCAGCAGCAAGGGAGATGACATGGGAGAGCAGTTGATTTATATCGCATTGTCCCTGCAAACGCTGTGCATAAATATGCTGCTTTTCAAGGCAAAGCGTGAATCAAAATAGCTCTGCTCGACGTCGCTTTATCTCCTCGCTGCGTGGCTCATCCTCGGAGTGTTGAGTTGGGCTTCCTACGGAAAACTGACGGATGTACACGGCCAGCGGACCAGCTTTGCATCGGGGATTTCACAGCACCCAGCAGGAATGGTGCAACCACCACCAACTCCATCGTTGTACATGAAGAAAATGAGGGTCCAAGAGAAAAAACCCAGTTGTTCCCGATCTGACCCAGGCAGGCACACCCCGGGTTGGGCAGAGCCAACTCGGGTCCCCTGCTCTTGCCCACAGCTGCTGCCGCATCCCTGGGGTTTAAGCTGAGCAAAGTCCCCCGAGATGCTCACCAGCCCCAAGACTGCAAGGTGCTTCCATGGATTTATCCGGCCGTGGCACCAGGAGGAGGGATGCGCGGGGAGACCTGGAGCACATCCCTGGTGTCGGCAGCCCGGCCAGGGCGACGCCACCTCAGCAGAGGTGGAAAACGAGCAGAACCTGACATCTTCTGCAGGACGGCTCTAGGTTGGTGGCACTGCCGGAAGGAGGGATGATAACACTCAAATATCAGGTTTAAAACATTCTGGAGAGATCTGGGGAAGCAGATCCAGGGAGAAAGATGGGGGGAGCTTTGTGGTCCCACCAGGGCTGGGGTCTCCTCCAAGCCTCTCCCCAGCTGTTCTCGGGCAAGGCCCTTTAAAATGAACGGGCACGGTGACTTAACTCTCACATTTCATCACTGCAGTCCTAGAAGCATCTATAATGTTCAGCAGTTGGCAAAAAGGGCCGGGCATCCTCCCGTTGCAAAGGCTGAGACCCAGCGCTGCGAGTCCGCTGCTCCCCACGCCGCGGCGGTGGCAGGGGCTTTGCCGGAGGAGCCGGACGCATCTCCTGCGCCGTGCAGGAAGGCGGCTCCTCTTGTTTTCACAGCTGATGTCAGGTCTGAGGGGCTGCGGCGGAGCTACGCCGGGGAGGAAACGCGGCAGAGGGTCGGCCGGCAGCTGCGGCCGCCGCTGCCTGCACCTGGACTTGTCTCGGACCCGCGTCCGATGGGGAGGCTCCTGGCTCTGCAGCGCAGGGGGGTGCAGAGGAGGCTTTCCAGGGATGAGCTGCTGCTCCGAAGCCCTGCCGAGCTCTGCGTGCTCGGGAGCACGGGAGGAACGGCAGCATCCCTGGGTGATGCCCTAGCAAGATATCAACACGGAGAGCCACTGATGTCTTGCAAAGCACTTCAGAAGCTGCCTGCAGGATCGCTCGCTGGAAGGCACCGGGGGAGCGTAGAGGTCTCGTCCCCACAATGTCCTCAGTCCTCCTTCCACGGGCTGTGTTGCCCGCACAGCCTGCGGGGAGGTTACCCAGAGGTGGGGATGGAGAGCGGGCGGCGGGGAGCCTGGGTGCAGCCGGCAGCGCGGACACGGTGAGAGCTGCGTGGGCAGGCACGAAGGGAGAGATGTCCCAGCAAAGCCCAGGGATGTGCAGCAAGGACGCTGCTCGAGGGAAAAAACTGGCTGCGGAGAAAGGCCAGAGAGCCCCTTCCCTTCCTGCCTTTAAGGATCTGCTCTCAATAAAGTAACCAGCAAAAGGAAATATAGATATATATATAAGCGCAGACTGTCTGGGAGTCCCTGCATCGCACCCTGCTGTTGAACGCTTCCCAGAAGGCTGCGGAGAGCTCGGCTGAGCCCAGCACACGCCTGTCCCCAGCAGCCAGTGTCACAGCGCAACTGCCATCGGCTTGTCCCCCCCTGCAAAAACAACAGGCGAAGAAAGAGCACTTTTGTTTCTTCCTCCTCTATTGACACAGCTGGGAGGGCTGGAGCCGGGGGAGGTTCCTCCTCCGGAGGGCCAAGAGCCTCCGCACACTCACTTTGTAGCTCAGGCGGCGCTGGAAGAGGCGAAGCTCCTTCGCCCACCTCACACGGGCTTGCCGGGCGCAGCCAGAGCATCCCGCGGCCTGTGCCAGGGCCCCGAGCAAGGCAGCAATGGGGAAAGACGTGACCCCAGCTGCTCCCGGCGGGTCCCCTTCGATCTGGGAGCCCCGGGAAGGATCGTTCCTGGGATGACGGTGACGCAAAACCTCAAAGCTGCGGCTGCCAGCGCCGTGCTGTGCAAACCGAGCCCAGGCGAGCCGCTGATCGCTCCTCCCGTACTCGTCCGCATCCAAGCCAGGGATGCTCCTATAATCCTGGGGGATTTACACCAGTGGCCATGCTGTGCCGAGCTCCCCGCACGCATGAGCCACTGGCCTTCACCTTCCCCTGCCCTGCGGCCTTTCCCAGCTCGGTCGGACACGGCACGATGCCGGCGCAGACGGACTCAGCGGCCGAGCCGGCGTGTGCCCGCGGGTGAGCCCGGCTCCTTGGCCAGCCCTGTGCCACTCTGCTTTTA